>JAOXNQ010000005.1:2607728-2758036 GCA_028571165.1 Hypoxylon perforatum | reverse complement strand
GATCTCCGCCCATCCCTCGCGCCTCGCCGCTACTGTCCCTGTCCCGGCCCACACGTCGACGAACCAGTCGCGGACCTCGGCCGCCAGGCCGCCGCGGACGTACTTAGCGTCTCTACGGCGGTGCGGCGAGAAGACGTCCGGCGGGGGCTCGTGTGAGTAGTCGTGGTGTTGGTGGGATCCGTCGAGGGCTTCAGTGCCGGCGGCAGGCTTGAAGCGCGGCGGTTTCTGGAACGTGGGTTGCGCGGCTGCGGCTGCGGGTTTAGGCGTGAGACGCGAAGGGCAAGAAGGGGAATAAGGGGGAGAAAAGACGACAGTGGTTTCGGCTTCGGCTTCGACTTCCGCGTCGTCTGAGGTCGGTGGCACTTGGCGGTTAGGTAGAGATAGGGAGAGGGGGTGGAGTAGAGGTAGAGGGAGGGAAGACTCGATCATGTCGATATCTTCTCTGTCGCGCGGGTCGTGTTCTAATAAGACTCCTTCGTGCTCGTGCTGCGAAGATTCGATGCCGATGTCTGAGGATATGGAAATACGCCGGCGCTTCGGGGACCGGCTTCTTATGTCGTGTTCCTCGGGCTCGCTACTGGCGCCGCGGCGACTACTCCCCCGTATCGGTGAGGACTCTGGCACCGCCTCCTCGTCTTCGTTTGCACCTGCATCCACATCTTCCTCCACACTTACATCGACATCGAAGTCAATAAAATCACGCCTCTTTCCACCACCACCACCAGGCCTTTGCTCAGCGAAAGGCGGCGAGCTGCTAACAACATCGTTAATAGGGTCCGTATTCCTGGGCGTCGGACGGAAGAAAGCCCCAGGTCCAAATCCAACTTCAACTCCAGCGCCGGCACTAGCCAAAGCAGGTGTTCGCGCCGAAGACGACAGAAGTGCCGGCGCCCCTATAGACACTGACCCCGATACCCTAGGCGTGGAGTGAAGCGAGAACCGCGGCGTCGCCTGGAACTGCTGGCCGCCGGCCTGGAACGCTTTAGGCGTTTCTTGTCGCGGCTGCGACCGCTTCGGCACCAGGAACCGGTGCGGTGTCGGGGTCTAGTAAGGGTATTAGTCGCCTTGTTCTCTCTTAGGTACATAGGTAATTATAGAATTTGGAAGAAAAAAACGTACAGCCGGCGGGGGTGGTGCCATTACATTAGGTAGGCTCTCATTTTCTTATACTGGACACAAGAAGTAACATAACGCGTGCCTCGAAGTGCTGGAGCTTAGGCGTTTCCATTGCGTTCCGCCGTATCCCCGCTACTCTTGAATCATGTAAGAATGGAAGCTTAAGATTCCTCTTAGTAAGAGGTGTCTCGATGACTGTTAGTCACTCAGTGGCATTTAAATCAGTTCGCGTTGAAGTTAAGGAAATGGAGATGCAAGGTTGATGACATAATAACGAAATGCTAATTGCGATTACATAATATAACTTCCATAATCAGGGGGGGGGGGGGGCTTGCTTGCTCACATACGGCCCGAAATTCATCCGGCTACCCACCGGCTACCTTGCGGCGTAGCCCGTGTTCTTTTAGCTTTGAAACACATTGAGCAAATACGTACTCCCTCTTGGCTTGCCGTCTGTCCTACCCGCGATGTTGACCCCTTCGCTCAGAGAAATTGTTGATTTCGCCGCTATGCAACAGGAGGTCAGCGTTGTCGCGGAATAGGCCAATCTAGTGCTCGCACGCCTCATCAATAAGCGTCTATAGAAGCACAATGACGGGTATAAATACACCCTCCGCGATCACAGGGTCGATGCCAGTGGGCTCGCGCAAAAGTCCATCTTGACGAAGTCTAGGTAGATTTCGTATGAATGATACCCCTGGGGCTTATTTGGCGATAGCTTCTAGCGACAGAGCAACAGCGCAATCATGGAAGTAACATGGCTTCAAGTTATTAATTTACACAGTTGGCTAGCTCCTAGGTCGCCTGGGATACCCCTTTCCGTTTTTTAACGCTTCGTAACTGAAGACCGGAAATTTAGGACTGCCTTTTTACTCGCAATGTAGCGATACCCTCATTGATGCTATTAATGAAGCTTACATCGTACTTAACACCTAGTCGATGGGCTGATTCAACGTAGTTTCACTAATGCCATTCGTTGCATCTACGAAAATGGCGGCCGCGCCGGTAGGATATGAGTGTTTGATTCGGGGGTGACTTGGAAAGAGACCATACTGAAACGTGGAGAGCTGTAAATAGGAACTAAGCATTCATGAAGAGGGAAAGCTGTTGAACTGTTAGAATTCGAGGAAAGGGGGTAGTGTCTGTTTTGGTTGCTGTGCCGCCTTGGCTTCTAGTAGAGGAACCCGTTGAGAGTTCGCCTAGTCATCTCGTTTCGGGACAAAGGAATACCATGTATACTAGGCAATTCAGGTGAGAACTAAATAGATGTAGTGATAAATATAATTTAAGTCTATATTGTATGTCCTTGGCGATGTATTACCTTTATGTGAACCAAGACCAGCTTGTAGCTGTCAAAACATTGTCAGTTTGAACTGAAGTACGAGCACGGTATAATGGGTTGTAAATGTTACCCCGTAATAAAGCAAGTCCTAGTTTCATTCCTATTGATCCTTCCAAAGTTTGCCCCAGACTGTGCCCCAGCTATCCTACGTGCTATGTTACACCGCGTACTCCTGTAGAATTCATTAGGTGAATTGGAACATTTCTAGTATGACACCCAAGGGTCCGATGAGATCTTTCAACGGAGACTATGTAATTGAGGTATATCTTGTATCAAGTTTCGAGGATGCCTAAATGTTACCCCTCTGTTTGCGCCGTCCATATACATGCGAGCTGCGCCTTGTCTTGAATCTAGATAAAATATTACAATGAATAATTGATATAACTCTCCCAAGCATGAGTATCTCGATTCAAAACTAGCAATTCTTTAAGAGGACTTCGGGCTTAAAAGGAAAATGCCGTCAACTATCTATTCAGTTGATGGGATAGAGGTTGTGATAGGAACCGGCCTGGAAGTTGACCATGATGCAAACCTCCCGGAAGTAGTCCCTTCGACGAATGAAAAGTTCTTAGATACTAGGTCGCCAAAACTGCAAAAGATACGATGGAAAAGCGCGAAATGGAATAAGCAGTATTGCGGAGTGCCACTGTTCTGGATAGCCCTCGGAATTGCAGCCTTAACCGTGGGTATTGCAGTCGGCGTTGCGACAATACTCAATTCAAAAGGGAGGATGAGCCCGTCGGCGGAATTAGGAACATCCTCAATTAGCTCCCAGCTGATTAGCAGTTCGACCAGCGTGGAGGTATCGGTATCTAAGGGCGAATCAACGGAGCACAATTCCGATTCCACGATACTTAGTTCGGAGTCACCAACTAAGACCACATCCACGGGAACTCCAAAACCTACCTTTCCAGCATCGAATTTCCCGTCATCAATCTTCCCTGGATCGACTTTCTCGAGGTCAACTGTCTCCACGACAACGTCCACAGATAGCTCCGCTACCTCTTCTTCGAGATCAGAAATATCAATGGTGACAAAGGCACCTTTTAACCAGGAGGACGAGACAAACCTACAGGTAAATCACATACTTACCTAGATTTTGATTAACAGCAGAAGAAAATTTACTTACAATAGTTTCCAAACTAGGTCTTCACCGGAGATATTGGTGGCATCAAAGCATCGCCGGTATGAAGAGTTCATTTTTCCTATTACGGATTGACAGCTGCCTATAATAATGGGTTATTGCCTTGGTTTCATATAAAAACTTACCATTCACGTTGAATTTGCAGATTACACGCAATGACAAGCCGAATCGGCCGTTCTTGGTGGATGGACAAGAAATGGTAGGTGGATGATATTTACGCGTCATAGTTTTACCCCTACCTCCTGAAGTAAATATTAATTAAGTTAGTAGGAAGACTTCGATCACGCTACAGTCCATAGTTGTGACAACCAACGAGATTCGTGTGTGGAACTTGCAAACTCCGTAGCCGCAGATGTAGCTTTTGCTATGGAGGATTGTAACGAGCAGAAAAGTTAGTGTGAACACTAGTACATGCCTGATTTTAGTTATACTTCGTTTCAAAATTATCACTGCTAATGGTTTTGTGTTTATAGAGCAATGCCTTGCGGCGGGAAGAGCAGGTTCTACGACAGTATAAAAGGGTAGAAGCACATAGATCATAATATACGGAGGACTATTTGGAAAGGGTTTCACTTAGGGTTCGGATTATGAGTGATAAGCATTGAGAAAAATCCACAAGTGTCGTCCATACACGGCCCTCTACAACGCTATGCTATGCTTAGTTCAATTTGGTCCATATAGAAGACCGCCCATCCAGACGCCAATGCCATAATAAACCATTTCCTGCCTACCTAAGTAGCTCGGCTGTCTACCTACTCAAACTTCCCACCCCCAAACAACCCCCCAACAACCTTACTCCTGCCCTCCGCGCCCTTCCACTTGCGCGCCTCGCGCCTCTTCTCCTTATCCGCAACGGCGGCCCTCCGCTCGTTCTCGCGCGCGAAGTAGTTGATGCCGGACCGCTTGCCCGCCGTCTTCTTCAGCAGCTTTGATTCTTCGCCCTTCGCGGACGGCGTGCCAGAGGTGCTGGTGCTCGTCGACGTGCTGGTGGACGACGAGGTCGACATGAGCGAGTTGGTGGTCGCGCGCCGCAGCAGCGCCGGCACCTTGAAGCCGCCAGCGCCCGACGTAGACGGCGCCGCGAATGCGAGACGCGAGGACGGGCCGTTGCTGGTCGTGGATAGCGAGGACGAGTCCCGCTTTAGCTTGATGCGGTCTACGACTGCGACGTTGGGGCGACGGTTCTCTTTGTTGGAGGATGCTGACGAGGTTGTCGGGCGCTCCTCGCCTTCGCTGTCGGAGCCTATTTCCGTTGCGGGAATGATAGACGCGGCAGAACCGTTAGGTTCTTCAAGGAGGTTAGATAGCTCTTTGCGCACGTCGGTAAGCGAAGAGGGGCGGATGCCGTTCTTCGTGCGTCGGGCGTTGGGAGGCGGACGAGGCGCATGGTCATCCGCATGCGCTCGTTTGCGCTCCCCATCCGTAGGCTGGCTATTTGGTATAGCCTGCTCTGCTGTCGACGGGACTACGTCTTGTGCTTGACCCTGACTTTGGCTCTCGTCATCTTGGGGCGCCGCATCCGCCATTTCCTCACCGATATCCCACTCGTCGTCGCTGTTTCTGTCCTCAATACTCTTGAGGAAAGCAGCGTTGCGTGGGTTCTCGGCAATCTTGCCGATTCGCTCATCCGCGAACAACGCCTTCTGCATCTTGGCAAACTGGCGCCGCTTCATGCGTCGTCGGGCTTCGCCTCCGTCGTCTGAATCTGAGAGATCAAAGTCGTTGTCGCCGCCTCCACGGCGTCTCTTACGTAGCATACCGGTTGTGATATCTCGGAATAGCTTGTCGACCTGGGCTGCATCTGATGCACGTTCTCGGTCGCTATATACTGATTAGCTTGAGGTTTTATTCAGGTAATGGATAAAATGACTTACGCAAAGAAGCCGGCCAGCTTGGCGTCATCACCATCGTTTCCAGCTGCATCGTCGATCATTTGCTTGACAAGTTCCTCATCCTCTTCGCTCGAGTCCTCGCCATCAGCACCACCGAGACCGGCATATTCGTCCTCAGATTCTTCGGCCTGCTCTTCGATCATCTCCGTAGCCTTGCTCTTCTTTTTGTCGAATTTCTCCTGCATTCGCTTCTTCCGTCTAGCTGCCTTTTCCATCAGTCTAAATGCACTTGCTGCAGCTTCCGGATCGATTTCGGTGTTTTGTGGTGCAGTAGCATTAACCGTGGCGGTGGGACTTCCCGGAACTATCGATGATGCTAACGTAGATCTACGCCTCAGCTTGCCTGTCCTCTTCACTAGGGGAGACTCTTGCATATTCTCATCTTCAGGAGTCGCGCCTAATAATACGGTATTGACCGTGGACTGGGGAGCATCGATGAATCGTTCTTTTAGTGGAGTGTAGTTTTGGAAGCCGCCATCTTGCGTTTGCTCGATGAAATCTGTCATTTGCGTTCCGTCCATCTGCATCAAGCTATCGAAACCGTGCATCTGAGATTGTGAGAAGTTCAGCTGGACTCCTTGCGTTTGCGTCTCCTGCGCTTGTGTGGCTGCTTTTTGAGTTGGCTGGCTGTCGAGTATCATGGTCTCGTTCTGAGACTGGCCTGCTGTGGCGGAGAATTGGGAGTCGGGGAAGCTGCCGACAGTAGGCATGAATTCCATTGGCGAGCCGCTGGCTGACCCAGACTGACTATCATCCATCGTACCGGCAAAAATCTGGGTAAGCCCAAGACCGGCTGGTCCTGCCGCAGGAACAGGAAGTCCTGGAATGAAATTCTTCGTAGCTGACCGCAAGACGGATGTTGGGATCTTAGGAGACCCGGAGTTGTTGGCTGAAGGCGATTTAGGGTAAGAGGTCTTGGGCTTTGGAGTCGCTGCAACTTCGTCCTCTTCATCCTCATCGTCCGAGATGATATGCACATGCTTCTTTGACCGGCGTGGCTTAACCGCTGGAAGCTCTTCGTCATCGGAAGCTACATTAGTAGTAGCTTTCGGTGTGCGCTCTTCTTCGGACTCGCCGTCTTCCTCCGCTTCGTCCTCGAACATGGGATTTGCAGCGGGTTCATCTCCATCCTCAGCATCTTCCATCTCGTCGTCACCGTCCTTCTCTTCTTCTGAGCCGGAATACTCAATCTCAGCAGCATCCTCTTCTTGACTCTCCTCATAGTTATCGTCATCGCTATCGTCCCAAGCCAAAGGATCGGCTTCACCGCTCTTTATCTGCTCCTTTCGAGCTTTCTTAGCATCATCACGCTCTCGTTGCATGATCTCCTCGACTTCCTGGCGAGCTCGAGCAACGATATCTTCAACCTGCTCTCTTTCTCGCTGGCGCTCCTCTTCGGTCTGGACGGTAATACCTTTGGATCGTAGGAACTCTAGACGGCGTTCTCGTTCAATCTTAGCCTGAGCCCTTGCGCGCTGTTGCAAAGACATCTGAAGTTCTGCAGGAGACATTGATGCTTTGGCATTCCGACCTCGGGAAGATTCCTTCGTTGGCGACGAAAGATGCGCCAAGCGGCGTAGCATGTTTATGGCCTGGGGTTCCTGTGCCTTCTTCTCGGGTAGTCGACCGAACATCGCATCCAATCTACCCTTCTTTGAATTGGTGATCTCAAGCTCGTCGTCAGAGTCAATCGTGATAAGATTTGCCTGTACTGGCGGCATCCTGACTCGAACCTGGCGTTTCGGTTTGCTTTGTGGTTTGTTGCTTTCTGTGACATTATTCGGGATTTCGACAGCTTTGCCTTTGCCCTTGTTTTCTCTTATGCTCTGCGCTATAACCGTTTCAATATCAGGCAATTCCAGATCGTCCTCATCTTCTAACACAGTAGCTAGCTTTTCATCGCCGACTTGATGGGTAGTGGCGCTAGTCGCAGCGGATAGGCCCTGAATAGATTTCGGGGCAAGGGGTGGCGAGCTGGGTGGCGTTCCAGCATCTCCCATCTCAACGTCTGTATTTCCCGAGCCAGGAGTTGTAGGTCTGCTCGAGCTCACCTGCTTGGGATCAACGGGGGCTGTTGCTGTCGCTGCTGTCCTGAAGTTGAAGCGCTCGAAGAGCGAGGCTTTTGTGATCTTTTTCTTCGTCTTTGCTTCGTGGGCAAGTTGTAGACTTCGACTCAATCGTTGTGTCTCCCGGTTCATCTCCTCCAACGCTTTCTTGCTGGCCTTACGTGCGGGGCGGGAAACTTGTTGCGTGAGCTTGCGGCCGCCGACATCATCGCTGATATCAGATACGTCGTCGTCGATGTCTGAATCATCAGGCATTTGAGCGGCCATCCGCTCCGCGCGCTCTTTTTGTTTGCGTTCCTCCTCAGCTTCTTTAGCAAGCCTCTCTTGACGCTTCCTAGCTACCAGTGCTAGAAACTTTTTATTCTTGCCCAGGTCTTCGGGGAATTCATCGTCTGTATCAGATTCAGCTGCGGGCTGTCGGGATTGCCTTGGTGTTTCGGGGGCTGGCGTTACGAAAAGGCCAGGTGAAGGGGGTGCCTCAGCATCTACGCTGACTTCTGGTGTGGATTCTCGAGCGGGTCTCGTTAGCCGTCTTCGCGGTAGAACACTAATATCCTCTTCTTCCTCGTCATTGTTATCTATGTTCATGGAGGTAGAAGTTGACTCTGTGGATTGTTTGGGGCTCTTGGCGACGTCGTTTGTCGCAGGGGTGTCATTGGCTCTCATTCGCGCAGCGAGGCGCCCGCGAGGTCGAACAACTTCTTCCTCCTCCTCGTCTTCCTCTTCTGGGTCGGAATTTGATGTGGTGTTCTCATCAGTAGACTTGAATAGTGCTTTTGCGATTGTCGGGGTGCTTGACTCGTCGTCTGAGTCTGCGTTGTTCACCGTTGCTAATAAGGCCTGGATCTTAGATCTGGGAGACAATTGCGGCGATGTAGGGGCGGACGCATCCCCTGTGGGTGAGGGTGAGCGAGTAGAAGCCATTGTGACTATCGATGCTCGAATGTAGAAGGATAAAATGAATTAGATCCTACGACCTCAAGAAAACATCATGTATAAGAAAAAATTGGTATGAAAAAAGGCAGGTTAAAGCAGGGACCTTTGCAATTGTAGATTAGAGAGGTAGATATGGGTGTAAGTGGGGCCTGGTTAAGTGCATAAGACGCGTTCGCGTCCGCGTTTTGTCGCGTCAACCTCCATCCATGCAGCAATCCAGAAAAGAATGGGGCCACGGCACGTCATCCCATCTGTCAAAACGCCAAAATGAAGCCAAAGCAGCCACCCGTCAATTAGTGGTGCAATCGCCGACAAGGTTTATCATGTACCAAAAGGTACCTACTATTTTGTTTATGTTCTCCTATGTATCTTCAAGGTAAATAAAACACCTGGGTGTAAGAGGTTAAATAGATGCGTCAGTGTCACCAGTAAAGAATCAACTTTGTCAACTTCATCTTAAATATTGTATATATGCAATTATCAAACATCAGACACTTCTCTTCTTGCCGACGTATCGGCAATGCGTCTTTTATATTTACAAGAACCAGAGGCTGCTCCGCACAACGGCATGGGGGTATCGTGAAAAAAATAAAATACATCATCCACCGTGAGCAAACGCCAGAGGCCAACCTCCCTCGGTTCCAAGTTTTGTGTTCGTACAATATCCAAATGCAATTCATCCCAGCGCCGTATTGTTAATGCAGTATAGCTGTTGCTTTTCTGTTGTATCTTGAAGATTTCATCTTCAAAGTCGCGTCCCCAATTCTTCGGAATCAACTCTCATCATCATCCCTTTAGAAGTCGTCTCTTGTTCGGCGCGAAAATGGTCCTCAACTTCGGAAACAGCATCACCAACCCTTGGGGATGCTTCTTCAACAGATGTATGTTTAGAGTGGGCGAATTCTTCCGTAAGCTCCTAAGCTTAATCGTCGAGATGTTCCCACCAGTTGCGCAAACAAAATTTACGTCCGCGCGCCATCCCGATCTAATATCGCGGTTACTCCTAGGGAACCGCCAGACACATATCCAGGACGTTGTCTAGACTAGAGCTATCGGTGGGATCCGCACCCTCCCACGTCAGCTCTTCATCGATCTCCATGACCTCAGGGTACACGACCCCATTGGTGATTTGGCGAGGGCGACCGCCGTTAATACCACCGGAAGCGAAGTCGTCGAAGGTCCTCTTCTTAGGGTTGACGCCGTGAAGCCAACTGTAGTTGGCATAGTTCTCCAGCTCGCCATCTCTATAAGTATTCATCACTGCCTTTCTTAAAATAGGCATAGTGTTGGTGCCGCAGTCGCCTAAATCCAAGGCCAGTCGCAGGTCAGCCATGCTAAGCGCGGATCGCTCGCTTGCAGCTTTCGCCTCTATGGGCAAAAGTCCACTCTTATCCCGGGTCAATTCTCCTCGAGAAAATGCCGACTCCTCTCGTCGAAGTCGTCGATGATAGCTTTGTGTCTGAATCCAGTTAGTTCCCGAGCCGAATCCAGCACTTCCCGAATCGCCTGGGCCGTTGCTTCTCGTTCTGCTGAATACGGTTGCGAGAAATTCTTTGATAAAAGTTTCGGCGGCAACAGTCATGAACTGGGCCGCATCGGTAGCGTGACCACCGTGGAGACCTGTTTGATGGCAGATGGGTAACATTCTCGACTCGATGGACGGGGCATCGGGGAATTCGCCTGACTCTACGGCTAATGGTTGCGCAAATCGCTTGCGGATCTCGAGATCCCAGTCTATCTTGTTAGTATCTAAACTACGCATAGTCGTAGCCGGAGGGAAAGCTTACTCATTCTATTTAAATCACCACTGGCACTTTGAGGCACTTCTGATACGCGCGGGGCTCTGCCAAGGTACTGCTCTGTGTGCATCCTATCGAAGAAAGTTTGAAAGTCGACCAATGAAGGCTATGAAGTCTGTCAGTCACGACAACCGAGTATTCCATGCTGCGAGGGTTTATACGACACCCCTAACACCCGGGATTTCACTTACATCATTGTGGTTAAGTTCCTTGATACGTCGCCTATCGCGAGCCGGTAGCTGCATGACTTCCCCTTTCAACCGTCGTTCGGCGGCATCCCCAGTGACGGGCTTTGCGCCCACATTGGCAGTGGGCTTGTCGTTGGCGGATACCCATGGCGCAACACCTTGATCTGGCATTTCCCTAGTGAGGTTCCCATATATCGCAGCAATGAGCTGGTTGTGTAGGTGGCATTTGTCGCCATTGGGGGAGTAAAGTATAGGATCGATGCGCTCGGAGAATTCTACTTGGTTCAGGCGACCTGGGAGGCGTGTAAGTGGATTTATCACTGCCACAAGGTAAATGCAGAACAAAGAGCGAACCTATTATAAACTGGTTGACAGCCTCTTTGTAAGTATTCCATTGTTCGTTTCCAATGGCGGATTTTAAGGCGGCATATAGGGGTTCGAGATCGATGCGGGCGGGTATTATTTGGCTGGTTTTGGTGACCTTCTGGGAGACGGGGGCGGAGACGGTTATGGATTTTAGAGTCGGAGTAGAAAGGTTGACAGAAGGGCGGCTTAAAGCCGCAGGATCTATGTCGGGCATCTTTAGGAATTCGGGATGTTGGGGTCGGGTCGGGAGGTGGAATTATCGGGTGGTGCGCCGAATTGTGGAAATATGATATGTCGGTGGTTCTGTATATGGAATTGTTGATACTATCGATGGTGATACGAGCGGATCGCGAGGTTGGGCGGTGCATGCGCGGGATGTCGCGTGCGAGCTATGAGCACAGCGCAGCTCGAAAAAAGGGATTAAACCCCATTCATCGAGTGCGTCAGTCTAATGCGATCCAGATTCACAATTTGTATTGATGAAAAGGTGCAGTTACGATGGAAATATTTGATGAAGAATCTCACGGCGTTTTTGTTAGCCGTTAAGCGGAAGGGTTGAGATGTCGTCTTAGTAAATTGGAAATCAAGCCGCCGCTCAGTGGTTCCATAGTGCTGCTACGTACTGCGCCTAGAGGGGGGGATGTGATTGGGAACTCCGGGGTGGTTGTGGGGGCTGTTGGAGGCTGCGGAAGTCGTATTGAATACCTAAATTCAGCGACACTTCGGATTCCTTTTAGCGCATTTGCATAGTACTCGATACCTAAATTAGCTAAGAAGCACGGGTGCCAGTACGTTACCTGCGCTTTAATGTGCTGTTACTTGCTGTTACCTGGAGCCCCTCCAACCCGTCAATTGATTGTAAACAGGGGCATCTGGACATTGCTGTAGGGTAGGAACTTCGTCGCGTCGCGTCCCCTCGATACCAATACCCAATTCCCTACATAGAATATTATGAATCATTTTGGATATCCTTTAATTCAGCTCTCATACTCTGTAGCTACATTATCCTCTGCTTAAGCTTCGGACAATAAAGCGAAAATGACACAATGTCTGGGTCGAACCAGGACCGGACGAAGCGCGTTGATCTGAGCATCAACCGCTTGATCTCGCAGCTACTCCCAGACGACCCCCACCTCAACGACGAAGATGCACAGCAGAGACATGACTTATTCTTTGACAATATCAAGCAGCAGTTAAACCAGTAGGTGCCTCCGCTTAATCGCTTAATCTTGCCAGGTGTTAACTTTGTTGTTGCTAGGCCGCGACCTCCTCCTCTTGCCGACCAAAATCATGCTTCCGAACTTATTAGGCGAAAGCTCGTTCAAACGAACCCGAGCCAAGCCCTGCGCTATTCCAACCTTTACTCGAGGTTACTCGCATTGCCTGTCCTAAACCAGAAATGGGCTATGCTGTACCTTCTCTACCAGCTTGCCGACTCGCCTGATCCCAACGAACCCGACCCTGTAGCTTTCGCCGAATTTCAGCAGGAGCAAGCCAAGCGCAGAAAGCAGGAGGAAAGAGAAGAATACGGTTCCAGTGGTCCTTCCAACCAAGAAAGCGCCAAGTCATCTAGACACGATCAAAATCTTGACGATTACCAACCCACCGAACTCCGTGATGTATTGAAGAATCCTAAAGATATGAGGTCACTTGACGGAGACTCTCAGCGGCCCTCCACCGCGAGCGATCATAGACGCAATAGGGGAAGCAAGGACGATGTTCCAACAATACCTAAGAGAGATGTTGCTATCAAGTCCAAGTTACTGGCAGACAATTACTGTGAAATAGAACCCTCAGAACCCGCTCTCCTTCGAGATCTTCCATATACCCTACAGGGACTCTCCTCTACTACTCTCCCATTCGGCAAAGACTATTCACTTAAGCTTCCATCTACCCTCCCTCCGCCGCTGATCGGCATTCTCCATACTCTTGCCGAACCCTCACTTCTCTACCGTACCCTTGAAGACTTCGTCAAGACCCAGGCCAAAGGACTACTTAGTCAAAGTCTTCGAGCAGCTATAAGCAACGAGCTACGCTCATATTTAACACTCGTTGCCACTCTAGAAGGTCAAATTAGACGTGCGCTATCTACTATTGACGAGAATGCTCCACGAAGCGGCATCGGAAAGGCGGGCGTAACTCTAAAACGATGTGTCGTCTGGACGCGCGAGGCCACAATGGGTCTTCGGCTTATGAGCTTAATTGCTGAAGAATCTAAGAGCAAAAAAGGAGGCCAGCTCATCTCCTTAATTCACTCGTTCTCCTCATCGCACGGCGATCCCATAGTAGGTGCTTTTGCCGAACGCCTCCTTAAGCCTGTTACCCGTCCCTTCTACGATATTCTAAGGTATTGGATATACGACGGTGAGCTCTCGGATCCGTATCTCGAGTTCTTCGTGCAAGAGCAGTCTGTCGAGGCAATGCCCAAAGGTAAATCAGGATCAGTCAATGTCTGGGAAGACAAATACGTATTAGCCGCAGACATGATCCCTTCTATAATCACCATGGAGTTCTCCGAAAAGGTCTTCCTAATCGGCAAGTCCCTAAACTTCATCCGCCATAGCTGCGGCGATGCCCAGTGGGTCGAATCGTACTCAAAGGAGTCATCCAAGGAGCTTCGCTACGGGGACACGGCAACCCTGGAGACATGGATCGACGAGGCATACAAGACCACCATGCGCCGACTACTGCACCTCATGACAAACAAGTTCCACCTCTTCGAGCACCTCCAGGCGCTCAAGAGCTACATACTGCTGGGACAAGGCGACTTCATCGCGCTGCTCATGGAGTCGCTCGCCGCGAACTTGGACCGCCCGGCCGGGGCGCAGTATCGCCACACCCTGACCGCGCAGCTCGAGCACGCGATCCGCGGGTCCAACGCGCAGTACGACTCGCCCGAGGTGCTGCGGCGGCTGGACGCGCGCATGCTGCAGCTGTCGCACGGCGACATCGGCTGGGACTGCTTCACGCTCGAGTACAAGATTGACGCGCCCGTCGACGTAGTAGTGTCGGATTGGGGCAACCGGCAGTACCTCAAGGTCTTCAACTTCCTGTGGCGCGTCAAGCGCGTCGAGTTCGCGCTGTCGTCCACCTGGCGCAAGGTCACCACGGGTTCGCGCGGCGTCCTCCAGACGGGCCACGCGGCTGTCCGCCGCACCTGGAAGACCACGCGCGGCTTTCTCGCCGAGATGGTGCACTTCGTCGGCCAGCTCCAGTACTACATCTTGTTTGAAGTCATCGAGAGCTCCTGGACCGAGCTCCAGGAGAAGCTGCACAGGGAGGACGCCACGCTCGACGACGTCATCACGGCGCACGAGACGTACCTCAACTCCATCACGCACAAGGGCCTACTCGGCGCCCGCCGCCGCCGCTTTGTCGCCTCGTCCGCGAACAGCGCCACCAACGCCAGCGCCGGCGCTGCCGGCGCCGACGAGGACGACAACAGCTACATGATCCAGCTGGGCGAGCTGCTGCGCACGATGCTCGCGTACCGCGACTGCGTCGACGGCCTGTACTCGTGGTCCGTGTCGGACTTCATGCAGCGCCAGGAGGCGGACCTGCGGCACGTAGCAGCAACCCCCGAGGGCGAGGACGGTGACGCGGTTCCCGGCGGCCCGCAGAGCGAGTTCCCGGCGCTGCAGGAGCGCCTCAAGCACCTTGGCGACCGCTTCCGAAATAAGCTCCAGATCCTCCTCGGCGACCTCGCGTACCAGGCCGACGTCGACCTGCGGTTCCTTGGCGTCGCTATGAACTTCAACGACACGTACCAGCCGCTCCGCCGTAGCAAGCCCAAGGGTACGCCTGCACCGCCGTCCAAGAGTGCGGCTGGCGCTGCTGGCGCTGACGCTTCGGTCGCTGGGACTACGGGTAAGGGGGCGGCTAAGGGCTGATTCTGAGGCAAGCGTACGAGGTGATTGTTACTCTGTGGTCAGATTATATGCGTGAGGGAGTATGGGGACGACTTGATGCGAGTTTCTCGGCGTCTACGAAAGAAGGGCCTAGTTTGAATGCATTCTAGATGTTAGGCAGGCGACCTCTTTCCAAGGGGGAAGCTATAAAATGGTGGCGTTAAGGGGGAGACACGGATGCCAGACGTGTTGCATATACCCACAAGGCAATGGCGGAGGTAAAGAGGAGACAGTATAGGGGTTAGTTCAGTTGTCAATCACAGCAATGGGAGAGCATGATAAGTCTGGCTTATTTATTGATTAGTCCCTGAGTTAGTTAGCTGATGTTGTGGCTCTTGAAACCTGTGAATAGAAGACGTTGCTTTCCTGCTAATGGCGTTCGGTTGGTTCGCGAAAGCATAGGTTGGTAACTGAATGAATAGCTAATCCGTATGGTCCAGTCCAAGTGTTATGCCCGAGTTTATGTGTTGCCTACGCGCCTAGCCTTAAAGACAATCACGAGTAATTAGAAGCAGTCTACGATGCGATGCTGAAGTCCTCGAGTCCGACCACTTGGGCACTCACTCTATTACGTGAATTGACCACCAAAAAGGTACTAGCAATACAGCAAGGGGGGAACTATTAACGAAGTGAAGATCGTCATCACTTCTCTCTTCTCTTCTTCTTCCTCACTCCTTCTCGCGAAAACATCACTCTCGAAAAAAAAAAAAAAACGCACGTCAACGAAGAGAAGAAAACGCAACAGTAACCGTAGTAAATCATAGCATATCGTCGTCATTCATACGTAGGGCTCGTTATGTAGAAACCGAGGACTACCGAACCAATCCCTTTCCTTCCCTTTGTGATGACGATCTCTTCTTCGAGTCTCGGTAGAGAGGGAAGAAAGATAACTTCCACTCGGTCAAACTTGACCTGTTCATATCTTTTTCTTTTTTCCCTTTTTCTATCCCGAATAAAACACGAGACGATAATGCAAGGTTCTAACGAAGAACGCCTCCGCCCTCCCAGTTGCCCTGTTCGTTATGACCGCCGCCGTTGTTCCCTTTTTTCCCCTGCCGGTTCAAATCGAATTGAAGGCAATAAACCATAATAAGAAACCTTCTAAGGTTACAGTCATTCCTTGAAAATAACGCCGTTTATATGTAGGTGGGTGTGTTTATTCCGAAATTCGATCACTCCCAACGATAGCCTTCGAACCCGTGTTGTTCGAGAGGATGATTATTCGATGGATGAGATTCGTAACGGTCGGTATCCCATGTTGGTGTATATCCGTATGGTAACGGCGCCAATATCAAGGACCAAATATGGTCCAAAAACTTGTCGTACTCATCAAGACAAGTGTCGTGGGAATATAGTGTGTAGTGTCGTAATTGTTTTTGGTTTGAAAACCAAATTCGGCATCATTCAAGATGCAAACTCGCAACCGCCTCCAGAACTTAATATCCTTCGGCCAAAGCCTACAGAACTCTTAACAACCTCCACATATCCAGCCAAATTGGCCGATATACGCAAACCACCAACGCCAGCCAGTTTGTCATATACCTCTTCGTATCTATTCTTCCCGCCAGATTGAGCAAGATTTGATGAACCCTGTGAAGGGGACCAGTGACACCGGAAAAGGTTTAGACGTCCGTCATCTGAACATCTAGTGAGATGGGTTGCATTACCTCGTCCGCAGGACCCCAGTTGCCCTCGAAGACAGTGGCCGCTGCACGCCGACGAGATGAGACCCAGTTCAAGACTTCGAAGCCTAATATTTGGTAGACGGAGGGTCGACATTCGGGCTCCGACGAGAGCATCCACTTCACAACTGCATCCAGAGAATAAGGATGAGTAGGATCCTTCATGAAGTCCGGTGGTTCTTGCAACTCGCTCTTCCTACCCAAGCCGAAGATATCACCTGACTGTCGAGCCGCACGCTGGAACTTATAACGCGAAGGGGGCTTCTCTCCGAATACATTAACACCACGATCAGACTCGTCAAGAGGCATGCCATTAGCATCCCGCACAACTAACGTCGAATCCTGTGTTAGCATCGGGATATCGGAAAAGTCACCCTCTCTCAGCGCGGACCAAGTTGCCCCATTTTCCGGGAGCTTGACGTTAGCGGCGATTTCCATGATGATGAGGCCAAGAGCAAAGATATCCGCAGGCTGTCCAATATCTGATCGAAGAGCTTCGGGAGCCAAGTATTCACGATCTCCTTCCAGGTCGGGTCCCTTCTCTGCAGGCGATCGCGTGGACAATCCAAAATCTCCAATTTTCAAGGTACCCTGTTGATCGATGAAGATATTTGCAGGCTTCAGATCGAGATGGATGAAGCCAGCACTGTGGATGTGTCTGATTCCCTGTTCATTATGTTAGAAACATTGCCACGTCAGCTGTTAATCTCATTGATACGCACCTTGCTAATCTCGAGCATGATTTTCCAGATTCTGAAGTCATCCAATCGTCCTCGCACACCAACATAGTTAAGGAAGCGATCGAGGCTACCTTCTTCGCAAAACTCGGTCTGAATGTAGAGACAGCCATTCTCTTCCCAATCCCTGACCAATTGCACGATGTGATCACAGCCCCTCAGCTTTTCCAACACGCAAACTTCGCGAAGTCGGAGGGCTCTGTCCCGTCTCCCTATAATCGGGGAAGTGAGCTTCTTGACTGCATACACCTTGCCAACCGGAGAAGGCGTTCGATTTGTAGGTGTGCTGAAGAAGGTTTGATGAGCTACTCTGGCAGCCTCGCCAATTTCGGTGACTTTATACACCATCGAATATTCACCCTTTCCAATAGGCTCAACTCTTCCAAATCGATTCATGAGTGCTCCGTCCAGCTCCTGTGAGATGCCATTAATAGGGGTAATCGCACGTCGCTCGAAAAGCAGGGCTGGATTGCCGTGTCGCGTGGTAGGTGTGGCGGGCGGGAAAGCTGGTTTTGGGGAATCAGTGCCAGGAAATAGCAATCCATCTGTCGGGTTGGAGATGGATAGACGGCTTGCATCAGGAGGCATAATGCCTCCTGAGGGGGTTCGCGGGGATCCATTCCCTGCAAAGTCAAGTCGTTCCAAGGGGCTCGCTATAATCACGGAATTATTCTTAGCACATTGAACTCTCACAGGTGATCTAACAAGGGCGACCATCGAGCTGATCTCGAGCGGCGTCGGCGTAGGAGACGGACGGCGCTTGGCTCGGGATCGACTAAACGACGATAAAAGTAAAACGGCAGACGGCGGTCCCTGAACGACAGGTGTCGGCAACTCGGAAGCATCGTCGGTAAAGACGACATCACCTTCGCCTTCTCCGTCGTTGCAGGGTCGCCTGAGGGAACTACACTTACAAGTCGCGGCAGGTTCTTGCTGCAAAGCTGTCCCGTCTCCGACAGTAGATATGGAAGCGGGTAGATACCGGTTAGTAGTAGGGCTCTCGTTAGATAGCTTGCTCTTCCTGCTAGAGGCTTGTGATAGAGGCAGCTGTTTCGTAGGCGTCGGCGGTAGATCTCCATCATTACTGGATTCACCATCCCCGATCTTCCGAGAAGGACTTGGTCCATCGTCACCGTACAAGCTCAGTAAGCTACCCTTGCGAGAATGCTTGGTAAGCCCGCTAAAAAAGACAGGTCGCGGCTGTTCGGTGAAAAGCGTGCTCGATCGGTTCGGGGTACTAGGATCGAAAGGAGTTGTTGTTGAAATGCCGAACGTATGCCGAACGTGTCTGTTTCTCTGCTTAGAATTACCAGACCAGGGTTGCGGAAACGTAGCAAACGTGCCGGGAGGCTTTTTGCAGGGCGTGTCGGGAACAGCTCCATATGCGCTAGTTGAGGTACCTAGTTCCGGATTGTGGTACTTCTTCGATACTAAACCCGTAGATGCAAAGGCTCCTTCAAATGGCCTCGCGCTCTTATAGTCGGGAGTAGAAATGCTTCCACCAGCTTGGCTCGGCTTAGAAGGCTGCGGACGGACAGCGCCAATGGGCAAGCTCTTAGAAAAGTTCATTGGTGCTTTCGCCCTCTCAACGAAAGGAGTCGGTAGCGTAGGCGACTCGTCTGCAAGGGTTGAGTTGGATGACGTGGTCATCGCACGAGAAAGGGGATGCGGTTGATGTGATTGCTGATTGACCATGTGCACGGACGGGTTCGGTAGCGGGCCTTGCGCATTGAATGGACTCTCGCGGGGTTGCGGGGGATTGAAGTGATCCAGCGACAATCGCGGCCGGTTTTTTGCATTAGGAGTAGTCGTCTCATTGTTATTTAGCGATGCTAAATGTTGTGCAGCCTGTCGTTTCCCCCACGAAGTGCGCTCACGCTGCCTAGGCGTGCCGGGTTCACCAGAGTTTTGCGACAATTGCTGCGCGCCATAGCGCTTGCCCCACGAGCGTTCGCGCTGTTGAAGTGTCGACCTCCGAAGAGATCCAGCTCTGCGCATGGCAGGAGAAGACGTCATGATTGCTAGTGATTCCGAAGTATTAGAAGTGCCAGAGCTTGTCCAATCGTATTCGCGCGAGGAGTCGTCCAGGACCATAGAGTTGGGAGAAACTGGACCGTGATTGAAGATGTTGAAATCGGAATCCAGATTCATTGGACCATAACTGCGACGTTTCGGGTTCGGGCTACCGGAAAGCTGCTGATCGAGACTCATAGTCGCGTCGCTTCGCTTTAGGGGGCTTGCGACCGAAACAACTGCAGTGTTAAGTTCGCCAAATCGCGTCGTGCCAAGCTGAGAAGAGCCGCTCATATCAAGGTGCATGCTATGGCGATTTGTAGCCTTCTCGGATGCTTTGCGCGGCGCGGGGCTGCGCATGCGAAGGTGGGTATTTTCTTGTCCGGAAGGTGCTAGGTCGCCTGAGGGGGAGGTAGAAGAAGGAACAGAATTGCCTGAGGTTGGAGCTTGGCTTAAAACCCGCCTAGATGGGCTTCTTGGAGATGTTCTGGGGGATGTGCGATGTCGCGAATGAGGCTTGTTTAGGTTGGAAGAAGCGGGACTCTTTGTTGATTTTGCAGATCGCAAAGACAATTTCGCATTAGGGCGGAATGGCGTTGCAAGAGGTGATTGAGTATGGGGTTGGTTCCCCGTGGGTGTGTGGAGGGAGTTGTTTTGTCCAAAGTATTGCGATTGGACCCGCCTTACAGAAGGCGATGAAGGTGAGGAGCCAGCTTCTGAGCTGCTTTGGGATGTGGTGCGCACCAGGAATTTGGAAGGTGAGCGCGAGAGGGACCTTCTCAGAGAGCGCAGACCCGCTTGTACGTCGACATGGTGGTGATGCGGATGAGTCGGCGATGGTAACGTCAGAGTTCCTCCACTGTTCGACATTTTGCTGGTTCGCAACTATACGGCATGCGGGCCTCCGATTCAATATATCGTGCGTCGGTATGTTTAGTCGGCGGCAACGTGTGTGACGTGGAAAAAGGTAGTCGGCGATGAATAAGTATTCGGCGTAGAAGCTTGAAAGCCGGCGGCAAAGCGCTCTAACGTTACGTGGAAACCAAGTTCCAATTTAGATACTACCAAGTGACTATGAGTGCGATAATCGTACTGAGCGCTCGTGAGGGATGGCGATGGTTGAGGAATGCAAAGCAGTATGGCTAGTAAACCAAGGACGTATGGAATGTTAAACCAAGCAAGGGCAGGTTATGGTCGTTTCTTCAACGGTTCATGCTGAATCAAGTTCAGGGTCAAGTTCAAGTTCGACGTGAGACTGTCGGTTCACAACTCCTTCCCTTGATAAAGTGCCTTAAGACCGTGGTTGTCCAGTTATCCGTTATCCAGCAGTCACTCACAACGAGCGCAAAGTGTCGCCATCCAGTCTGGTCGGCAGCGATATCGATTTAGCGATTGGGTATGAAGAAGCGCGAGAAGAGAAGAGGGCGGCAATAGGACGTGTTGAAGAGGTCGTATGTATGGACGCGCAGATCAAGTGTTTTGTTTGTGGCGAATGGATGATAAAAGATGGAGATCAGGGGAGATGGGCCTGGACGGCAGGACGGGAGGCTGGCAGCTAGGTAGGAATACTGGAATACTTCCCCTAATGAGGCGGTCGGCGTAGGCTACAGAAGGTACGAGAGGGTACATATCGCTCGACATGCAGGAGCGCCGTTAGTTAAGATCCACATTTACGCGTCTGGGTCGAAATAAACAACAAAACGCGCTTTCTCCAAGCAGGTACGGCGGGCGGACCAGGGTGACCTGCAAGGATCTACACGTAAGTAACGTAAGTATCTACCTGAATACGGATGTACATCGCCCAACGTACCCCCAAGTATTCCACCTATTCCACCTGATGTACATAAACGCAGCACTGCAGCAACTCCACCTCAAGTCGTCCACCGCTACCAACCACGGATAGTTCTTCATTGACCGCCTTCTAAGCTGCAGATGCAGGGCCCCTTCATAATCAAAGTCTCGATGTTCTTTTAGAAATTCTCTTTTTTTATAAAGTCAAGACTCAGGTAGTACAATAGGTAGTTGATCTATGAGGTGAGGGTAAAATTCGCATGAGAAACCAAATTAGCGTTGTGCATAGACGTATTTTAATATTTAATATACTTGAATCCGGCTAGGCTTCTACGTTGTCATCTCTTGGGAAAGAACAAAAAAGCCACATGTCAAGCATGTCTCTACTCGCCTGATCCACGCTGATCCTAGACCCTACCTACCAGACCCTACCAAAGGTAAGGTATCCTAACCGTCCAACCCTCCTGAGGTCCCATCCCGCCATGCAGCCCGTGCGGCTAAAGTAGCGGTAGCCTCAAACAACCCCCACCAGTTGTGCCCGCATGTTAGGTTCCGAACAGACGCTGGCAGGCTGGGCCATCACGAACCTCTCCCTTCCTCTCCCCTATTTTGTACATTTCGCAATGTGTGTCGCGAGTCAGGGTTAGGAAAAAGGGTTCAGGACATCAGGTCTGGATTTGTCTCAAGGCGTCGTCACGCTCCCCTTACTTTCAGTATACTCCGAAATAGATTAAGTCAACATAAACAAACGTAAACAACAATCTTAATACGATGGGCTATTATATGACCTCATTATTAATATTCATGCGTGTGTGATTGATACTGTAGATGTATAATTAACCCGATAATGCAAACCCTTGATCCCCATTTCGCTTTAAATTTTCTCGGAAGCTTCGCTGATAATCCCCTGCTACGTAGGAAGCTCGGACTAAACGGCTTTTTATTTTATTGTTTTTTTCCTCCTCTCCAATATACCCATCTTCGATCATGCATCAATCATCATCACATGTGCATTCGTACTCCGTCTCCACGTGCGGCCTCCCGGATATCAGACGATGGTGGTTAATAGCACTTTATTAATAAAATTAGCGTGTGATCTCCAATCGTGATGGCATGAGTCTTAATTACCGAGTCTGGGGTAACGAACCTGCGAACTTACTTTTCTTTATTCCTTCTGGTTGCGATGGTTACGAACGTCGTGACATTCAATAGGATTGTTCAGCACATTTGCAACTTTGCGACGGATAATAAGAGAACCTTGGAAACAGGTTCATGTCGGTGTGGCCGGGCGAACGACTACGAAGTCGTGTCACTCGAGTTTGACAGTTGACGTTGACGCTGTCAAGTCACAGTATATGTTCTCTATTAATGTTTCGGGTCCCCCTCTTATGGAACGCGCCGTCTGTATCTATCGAGTCCGAGTGCCTTGATAAAAAGGATCTATCCGTTTTCCCAGGTCGTCATGATAGCGCCAGCCGAGATCCGACCCTGAAACCATTCTTATCTTGATTCACCAATTTCGTTCGTGCGCTCTTGCAGGACCGCGGGGCAAGTTTGACATTGGACTTGCATTGTTCAATCATATCAACTATCCACATGGCTGTCAGGTAGAGGGGAGAATAGATTGGCCATTGATAACAGCCCAAAGTCGATATGATAATTCGCAATCCCGGCCGGCGGTTGTCCAGGCCTGTCCTGTGACGACATATCAAAACAATCAATTGTTTTTCCTCACCCATGTCCACAACATAATGCTTACGCCTCTTACATCTTACAAGTGCCGCGATTTCGCATTGGGGTTCATCCTTCGCTCTAGGAATTCTAGAAATCCTTTTTCTCGCACTTCTAAAAGGGTAACATCTTAGCGCACGTAGACGTCATTCGGAGCTCCGTCGCTCGTCTACGCGGCTGATTCACAACAGCCAACAGCATCCTTTTCGACGTTGCCTAGCAGATTTCTCCGATGAAGCCTCCAAACAACGATCAAGACAGGAGAAGAAGAAAAGAAAAAAAGGTACCTGGGTATACCATATCCATGTTCTTAATTAACTGTATGCATCCTACAGTATGAAACTAGGTCCCAATATTGCGGCGCCTAATGTGAGGTCCGCCGTGCAGATAACCGCGACAGGTCGGCTATGGGCAATTTATGTCCCACGTCAGCAGCCCCCGAGCATTGGCATCGCTGGCGTTAAGTTCACCTGCCACGTAGACTCTATAAACGGAGCGCCATACGAAGTGGCTGAGCAACGCAAGGCATTTGTCCCTTTTCGCGCCCGGGTCCACTACCAACGGGTCTCCTCCCTCTCCGCGCAGAGAAATTCGGACAGTTCTACCGTACCAGCGCCGGCTCCATTCCGTAGCTTCAATCAAGGTATCAACGGCTCTCTGGGCTGCATTAGTCGGAGGCAGTTAGGGTATTTAGGGCAGGTAGTTCAGGGTACTTGTATAGCGGTGTGATTTGCTGGTGCCACGCTAACTAATTTTTCCTTTTCTCCTCAACTGCCTACGCCGGTTCAAAGTCTGTTCCCATAAATTGAGGGGTTGTAGCTATTCAATTCGATATCTAAAGAGTCATTCTCTGCCTTTCAAGCATCGTGCATAAGGGAATAGGCTGAATATTGGTTTCCTTCGTCTATCGTCTTCTGGTGCTCGTGAAGACTGCTGGCGTCTCGACCAGATGGCCAGCTATCATTGCACAAAAGACGAGAATGCGTCTTAACACTTCAGATATCAGATGGGTACCATCCCCATACTTATTGATATACGAGAAATAAACTTTAGGAAGATCTAGGCATCTTCCCCAGGGTAGATCACTGATCCATGGTCTGAAACGTTCAAGCAACAATTTCCCGTCATGTTCCTCGAAGGCCTTGGCTAGAATCAAGCCGTGGACTGCTTAGACCAGCGCCGTCGGTCTTAGCCAGCACCGGCAGTCAGAGAGGGGCAGACGATGATCGGAAAGGCTTCGATTCGCGATCACGACGATGAGGGATCAAGCCTGAATATACATAAGCGAGAAGCACCTTTTAGCAGGCAGTGTGCCAGTGACGATGGAGTCTAAGACCCATAGCGTCTTACTTGGTATGCCAAGTGGATATTCCTTTTTTGGTGCGACAGACGGATCTATAGGAAATGGATGCATCTGACTCGTCTGCCTGGGTACTAACGCATGTCTTGTGCTTGTAGTGGATTATCGAGGGGGCACGCCGGCGAAGATGAAGTGTTCTCTTGTGATTCGTGGTTTCCTATGAAGCTAGCCTAAGTATACGAATCGTACTACCTTAAATTTTGGGTTTCTAAATGCACCGTATTGATGTTTTCAGTAAGGACCTTTGTGTTGATGTTTGAAAGCAACTTGGATGCCTAATGTTTTGAAACCTTACGAACCCAGTCACAGTTTGCGGGTCGCGTTGGGCACAAGTAACACGCTTTAGTCTAAGTGACGTATACCTATAAGTGGCTATGTTAGATTATCATATGTTGGTATAACCCCCTTGCGTTGGGCAGTTGAGTTCTATCTACGTGGACTCGTTCCTCAAAGAAGAGTTGTTGGGTATGTATATAAAGGCTTAGACCTCATACAACTGGCAAACAACTGTCTATAATTAGTGACATGTTGCTTGATCTTATCCCTCACAATATTATAATGTGCTCTTTCAGTTTTATACTAGCAGCATACGAATATAATACCAGCTTTCGATAGTTTTCATAATGAGATTCAAGTAAACCAGATGGTTGATATGCATATTAAGTATATGAAGAACAAGAAAGTTCTTACATGCTTCAATCCTCTTTCGTATTCCTTAGAATTAACAGGAATTATGAATTTCATAATTTGTCTCTATTAAACGAAACTTCGTGATCTGTTTCCATGAACTCTTAAAGATATATACCGCACTAGGGTTGGGTGTCCCATCCTTAAAGAGGGACCCTGTCTATGAAAATGAATAGTTCTTCAAGCTCAAACTTCCCCATTAATATATCCAATGAAATAGTAAGTTTGATTTGTTGTACACATATCGAACCTTAGTTTCACTACTTTCTTTCTGTTCCTGTAACTAAGACATTATCTAAAAACAAGATTCCATAGCCTGTAACTTCGTGGGAATATATACGGGCTTTCAAGGGTTAACCAGAAGCTTTATAAATCCGCTTATACTTCCGCTATAGCACATTTACCCAGCTTTGGACTTTGAATCAATTTGTTGATAACTGTACGACACGTTCCCCGCTTACAATTCTCCTATTTCCCACCTACTCCTCTATTGTAAACAAGAAATGATGTTTTGGTTGTTGTTGTTGGCCACCCCCCTTATCCGGATTCATAGACCAACTTCTGTTCAAAGATCGAAATGGTAGAATCTTCACAGAGAGCATCGCAGAGTCTGGTAGATGTACCTTAAAGAGAAAGAGACATCGCTTTGCAACAAATTTATTTCATATTATGGCTGGCTATGGGCTTATTTCCAACATTTAACAGTGTAGCCCCGGAAACCCACCATATCAAGAACAGGTCAAAGCCTTTTAGTCGTCCAGAGCATAGCACTTCTCCACGCTCGACGCGTCGTTGCCCCACCAATTGGGCATGCCAATAACCCTGGCGCTGCCGAAGATCAAGAAGATCAGCAGCATGTTCAGGTTGAAGCCGGCGTCGAAGGCGGCGGCCAGGATGAAGTTGTACTTGGCCCACAGCTGATACCGATATCTATACGCCCAGTACATGACCACGAAGCCTCCGATAAATCGCGAGAAGTAGCCCGTCGACACGTTGCCGTAGAAGATGGACCCGCCGCTGAAGAAGATGGTGGTGTTCCAGAGGTGGAACTTGGCGCGCGGGAAGAGCCGGTGGAGGAGGTAGATGACGGCCGGGGCGCCGGCGCCGACGAGGAAGGCATAAGGGAGGGGTTTGAACTGTTGCTGTTGGAAGAGTCGGGTTGGTCCCTATTTGGAGTAGTGTTTAGTAGTGCTCGAAGTTTTGACATCCAGGAAGTAATAGGAGAAAACTTACAATGAGAACATACTGCACGCCCATAGTCAGAGAACTAGTAAGACTCTGGCCCGTCCAGATATGCGCAGCGTCGTCGATCACTCCGGTTAGGTAGTCGCGCTTCGAGTCGATGATCCATTGCATCGCGGCGTAGTTGATCGGCACACCCATGGTGATCCCGAAGACCTGCGAGAAGAAGACGGCGCGCTGGGGCACGTGCATATAGTGCCCGATCTTCTGGTCCTGCAACATATACTGCGCTCTGTACCACGCATCGCCCGCAATCGATCCGTAGACGCTGGCGCCGATGGGGCTGCGGTTGGAACCCAGGTTCTGCACCATCGTGCCGTATAGCAGCTCGTTGAACGTTCCGATGGGGAGCTGGAAGTTGCTAATAGCGTAAAGCCAGCCGAGCGGCACAACTACTGCCGCTCCTGTCCCGAGTGCGACGAGGTAAGTCCACCAGGGGATGTATAATATATCTCGCCCGACGATAGTCATGGTAGTGACAAATGAGGCCGCGAAAAGCGCAAGGTACCACCAAAGGGGAACTTCTTTATACGATCGCATGAGAACATTAAGACGATCCGTATCTACTCTATGTTAGCCTTCCGTGCACCGAGCTTACCCGCCATTTTCCGGTGTGCATATTATCCTGGGGGAAATGATATTGTGACATACTATGAACATGTTAGAGACTATCCCATAGCGTCGCGGAGTTTCGGTAAGGATCATTGCTTAACGTACCATTGATGGTTGATTCCCTGGCCAGGATTGTTCCGCCGAGCACGGAATTTTTGGTAAGCTGTTCTGATCTGGGAAGCACCGAAGAAAGCAATCCAGGAGTACGCCGAGAAGTACGAGGCGTAGTCGAAGAAGATCGACCACAGATAATGAACACCGAGATGCAGCGGCCCGTTTTCTTCGTAGGCTGTCTGGTTGAAGGTGTTCTGAGGGGTGACCAGATCGGTGACGGGATATTTGCTCCCGTCGGCCGTGCAAGCTCGGTTCGTCATCAGGCAATAGGGATATCCGCCTAGTCCTCCCCATTTCGCAGCAGGCAGTAAAACCCAGCAGGACAAGACGAAGGAACAGAAAAGTACGACTTGCGACCACCAGGGACTTAAGAACAGCGGTACTCCGGCATTGTAGTTGGAGATATTGGCCCAGTCGAAGGTCAAGTTGAGAAAGCCCATGCCTCCGAGGCCCGACCCGATGAAGTTGGCTATGGGATTGTGCGGTGCGACCCAGCACAGAAAGGCCATGGAGTTCAGCATCGGGAACGCATACTCGGGCAGGAACTGCCAGAGGGTGACGCCCAGAAGCACCCACCAGAAGACGCGTATCTGCTTACGTGCGGTAGGCGTCGGGTTCTTGTTCTGCTTGCTCTGTGTCTCAAAGAGAGCAGTCTGGCAAAGTGCCTGGAACCAAGGATATGCCGGCTCGTAAAGCAAGACCTGGCGGGCGATGGCAGCGAACGCATACCCAGTGGCATCGATAGACCACATAAAGAATATAGCTGCAGCGGGGTGGACGCGCCGATTGAAATAGAGGTCGCTCATGGCGATCGGCGTAGTCGCAAGATTACCAGTGGCACCTGACGCCGCCGTTATCGTAACTAGAACATGCTCCTTAACCGACCACGGGCCGGGATTCAGACTGAAAGTCCGGTTGATGAGGGGGATGCGGATCTGGCGGCTGGGGAGAACTCGAGCAAGCCAGAGGCCGACATAGTTGGAGGCGATCTGGACGAAGAATACCGAATAAGGGGCATAAGTGGTTCGAAAAGAATTCATCGAAGACAGGAAAGCTCCCGGCACGACGAAGATGATAGAGAGGACGAAATATCGAAACGTCAAGGTGGGCAGAGTCGTATCATCGTGGAGACTGACGACCCGCCTTACCTCGGCGGGGATCTGGCTGATTTCGGGGTCATTCTCGTCTTCGAGATCGACATCGACTTCAACGGCCTCGTCGACGGGGAGCTTCTCAGTATTTGAGCCATTAGCTGCCTTATCTGCGGTTTGGCTAGCAGCTGGTCGTCGGTTGATTGGAGGCTCAGCTGCAGGCAAGGCGCTAGTGAACTTGGCTTCGGTCTCGGCAGCGCCCGAAGTGCGGGAAGCCATCTCGGCGCTTGTCTCCCAAGACTTAGTTAGCCCTACAGTAGTGAATATCAAGATATATCCAATACTACTTCGGTGTAGTATCTGAAATTTGATGATTCGATACTTGGTAACACAAAATAGCTCAGATAGGAATGTATTGTCTCATTCCGAAGCACGATGGCCGACTGTAGCGTTTCAACAGGATCGCGCGATCAAATAGTTCAGACGAAGCGCGGAAATCCGTAGACCTTCCCCAAGCCACATACGCATTGAAGTTGTAAAATTATTCAAGACAAATTGCTACCAGCGACCAGTTCAAATACCTCTTCGTATAGGATTAAAGCCAACATTCAGTACGATGTAACCTTACAATGCAATCGGCTAGTACGAAGCACGCAATCACAGCGCACGAATGCGTTCTCTTTCGCGCGTATACGGGACAAATCTCGGTGCATCTTGCCATCCCCAATACCATACCCATGGGTTCGACGCTGCAAGCGAAGCTTTTAGCGTGCGATCAGTTATATAAAGGCTATATTCGCCCGCCGTTCCGGTAGCGACATTTTGTCATGCCTATCGAAGTAGGCAGGTGGGGACAGCCCCCTGGTTCTATTACGTGAAGAGAAAATCTATCAGTGGCGAGTGCATGGCAGTAGGGCCTAGATGATATGCAGTTGGATGATTGCATGGCATGATAGATTGAAGTGATGATGCAAGATGCGAGGTGATATGAAAGCTGGGAGGTCAGCAAAGCCCTCGGTGAGACATGTGACTGCACGGAAGACAAGATATTGCCATATGTGCATACATATATGATTATCGCTTTATCCGAGAAACGTACCTATTCAACGGTTACCCTCGGTCTAATACTTTCAGTAATAACCTTTGAACTTCAGCAAGACAGAATATCCGCTGGTTAAAGAGGTAGACGAAAAACTAAGCTTAGTTGTTCCTTGGTCAACCCTTCTAAAACAGGCGGATATTGAAAGAAGTTGCTGGGTTAGAACTTAGTTCGAATACGCATGACAATTAGTGATATTAGGGGACTACGAGATTTATCTCTAGCCAGTATACGCATATCAAGGAAAATTGAGGATAACATCTCCCCGGCAAAATATCTGACTTCGGTATACGGTGCTAGGAATAAGCAGTGCGGGTTTCCTGTCAGACTGTTACCTCGTGACCCCTCGATAGATATGGAGGGATTGGCTGGTGAGATTATTTGCTCCAAAAGAGAAGCATTCTTTAATGAACGGAGGTATTTCCCATTGGATGAAGGAGTTGATGAGGCGTACGACATCTATACAATTTGGCATTCTTGTGATACAGTCCTAGGAGTAACCCTAATAGAATTCGGCTAATCTAGGACTTTCTGACTATGTGCTGCATATGATAACGGCCTTGAAGAGATAGATGTCGTAAAAGTATGCGACACGTGGGTGTATGGAAACATTTGCGCATATCTCATATATCATCTTGAAGCTCTGGCTTCGCCCATTTTGACGATTGAAGACGGATGGGCTGTGTCAGGCACCCACTTACTCAGCCTAGATATGTGGATGCAAGATCCAAACCTATTCTGTTACCATATTAGACGATTCATTGCCTATAAAAATACCCTCGGAATATCATTCACGACCTTGAGTACCTATCTTTGCTTTGCTCAGTGTTTTGTTGCGTTAGGAGCAACCCATGTATTGCATGGACGAAACACATGAAACACAAAAACAAGGGCCTAGTTTTGCTAAGCCTCATTACTTGTCAGTTGTCACTAGCCACTACGTGATTCATTGCACAGAGCCTCCGCGTATTGCAAGGGAGGGACGTTCGTGTACCGATGGTTATAAATACCTAGGTACCCATGAACAAGAACTCTTGCATTCTGATGGATAATAGGCAGACTACATCCATCCAACATCCTTAAACATCGCGTCTATCTTCGGAAGTTAGCACGCCTTCTTGGGCTTCTATAGCAACTATGGATGCCATTGCTAAACGCGAAGTCGGCCCTCTTACTTTTGGTGTAGAAATCGAGGTTCACGTGCCGGTGCTCAAAGCACCAGAGAATGACCCTATTCAGAAAGCGCTGGACTTCCCCGCGGATGACTGGTACGAGAAGAACTGCTTATTCTATACCAAAGAAGATGGTCGAAAGATCCCTGTCGTAAGGGAGGACGTCCAGGTCAACGACGAGGCTCGGAAAGCGGTTGGGGATGAACTCCTCGAAGTATTCAAGGAGGCCATGGAAAAGCCAGATTGGAGTGGAGCCAGGCCAGATCTGAGAGCGATGACTGCAGAGCAGGAGCATCCTACAGAACAACGAAGCAATACAAGTGCCTCGGGCGAGAAACCAGATCGGAATCCTAACATATTAGGCGAGTTTGTTGACGGCCATTACGAGGTCTATGACTCATGGACGGTTTGTCGAGACGGCAGCGGGGGTTGGTATCCAGAAGTCGATGGTCCTTTCCAGCCACCGAAAATACCCCCTATTGGACCCGAGAGGTACTCTGTACGTAACAGCGAGAATTTCTACCTTCTTTGAACCGCAAGGTTTCCTACCTAGGGAATCTATTACTGACCGATATTACAGTGGTTCAGCATCGAGATCAAGAGCCAGGTATACAAGGACCTTGACCTCTTTGAGCGGGATCTGAAGAAAGTATGCGATCGAATCCGCGCCCGATTCCTCGTTTCCATCAACTGTGGACAGAGTTTCAATAGGTCCAGTACCCACGTCCACGTCGGCAGGTCTGGGACATGGGACCCGGATGACGAAGACCTCCCGTTCGACCTGCTGGAAGCCAAGAAGATGGCTATCGTCATGTATATGATGGAGCCCGCATTGACGGCGCTACATGCCCAGTGGAAGCAGAGTCTTCATAGATACGCGGCACGTCTTCGCGGTTATACTTATCTCGGCAGCTTCTACGAACAGGAACGAACCCCAGAAGTTGACTGGGAAAAGGAACTTGCTGATATCCCAGACTTCGACGAGACGCCCAACCCTGAGGATAAAGCCTATACTAAGGATAGCTTTTCTATGGATGATCATCAGCGGCGACTCATGGAGCCATACCCAACGATCATTAAATCGCCCCACATGGCTGCTCTGTTCATGATCTGTGGCGTAGACGACATGACGAAGCTAGCCTGGCTCGTATCGTGCCGCCAGCGCGCCAGACGGGGTGCCTTCGCTTTGCACGGCCTGGCTCGAGGCAAGCCGGGCGTGATTTCATGTCGGAACATAAAAACGATCGAGTTCCGCCATATGCACGGTTCTCTGGATGTCCAAGATATTATGAACTGGATTCGTATCATCGAGAAGATCGTGAGCAGCTCCGTCAAGCCAACGTCCGACGAGAGCTATGAGAAGTTCCTGCAAATGATTTATGAGAATGAAAGCGGCATTGATGGTATTCTGGAGGGTATGGGATTGAGGCTTCCTATCAAGTCCGAAGAGAAGATCGAAGAGGAGACCTCGACGCCGCAGATACCTATAGGAGAGGACGGCGAGCAGGTATGGCGTGACATAGGGCCCCTCATGTTTCTCTCGAAACCTTCCGGTATTATATCCACTCATGATACCTAGGTTAGCACACGTCGAAGAGCCGAAGGTGGAGCGAAGTGGGCGTATCCAAAAGGATCTCCAATACAAACATAGGCATGTATTGAGCAGTGAGTTAGGTATTCTAATATTGTGAGCTCTTATGACTCCTGTGAAGCGACTCTTTCTTACCCCTTACATTATTTTCGGATGATAGATAAATTTCGATAAAGCCCCTCAGCTGAGTTGAACATTGCTGTGACTCGAGCTATCTTAAAATAGAGACGTAGTGCTGGTCCATTATCACCTTACGTATCTCGTATACGACAATAGGAAGAGTCGAAACATGTAGTTCCTTCGACATACGACTTATATGTAGCAGCTGAACGATTGTGGCTGCTACGGGCCGGGGAACGCCGAATAATGCGATATGCCCTTTCGCCCGGGGCGTTTTACAGCCCTACGAACTGCCTTCTCGAATGACGGGAAGACGGACTCCGATGGCTAAGAGTCACGTCCCATAAAGATGCGAGTGGTCAAGAGCTCGCATGGTGTGACACCAAGATCACGGCTGTGTTTGGCTGCGCTGCTGTATGCATGTCTCGGGAAAGGGAATCTGCCAAGGGGCGTTCGCATTTACGTCAGACACCAGGCACCCGCAGATAAATCTGTTACGGCGTATCTCGAAAGTCCCTCAGCGACGAACGATTAAAATATCCTTTCTGTGACACATGTCTCTCCATCCTTTAAAGGGCGGTTCTTCACGGTATCCGGATCGTGAGATGCCTTAGTGTTCTATCTCCCCTTATCCCCTAGATGTCCTGAAACTGCCCGTCTTTTAGGATGATACCAATTTCCACAAGAGTTTCAACCGTATCAATATAGATCAGACATGTCTAGTACCGACCATTCCCTAAATTCGAGCCTGACGCCGCCGCCCGATGTGGTGCCCAATTCCGTCGACCCGCCATCGACGGCCACGGCTTCCCGAGTCATTGCGGGCCTGACTCTAGGGCTTATGTACTGTTTTCTGGCTTTGCGTATTTACACCCGCGTTTGGGTGACCTACAGCTTTGGTGTAGACGATCGCAAGTTTTGTCCTCATGGCCACCAGAGGAAGTGTACTAATATGATAGTTTCTTAAGTCCTCTGTCTCGCCGCCGCTGTTAGTAGAGGCCGCCCGTGTTCTTGAAGTGATAGCTAATCAGTTTCCGCTAGCTTACCGCCACTGCCTTCTGCGCCGTTTCGCTTTCAAGTTCGTAATGATGAGAGACCACCACATGCGAAAACTAGAAGCTTACCTTAATAGCGTATGGGGAGCCGATGGGTTTCCATCAATGGGATGTGTCGCGCGACATTCATCACAATCTGACGGTGCGATCGCCTAAATCTAGCAGTACCTATTCTGGGTTTTGGTTAACACGAGTACTAGCTCGCCCTCGTCAACAGCTGCCTCTATCTCCTCGCCTCCATATTCCTCAAATCGGCACTCCAGGCGCTCTATCTCCGCATCTTCAAGCCAGCGAGAAGCGCGAAAATTCTGATATGGGTTTCGCTCGTGGTGATCAACCTGTCATACCTGGTAATCATCCTCATGTACATCGGCATATGCGCGCCGCCCCTCGCCGGCGGGAACGTGGCGGCGATGGTCTCCAACGACGGCTTCGACCCGGACGACGGGTGCACGATGCCGCAGAAGCCGCTGTGGGTGACGATGGGCGTCTTTAGCGTCGTTACGGACTTCTACCTACTAGCTATCCCTGTGGGCCTGACGCTTAACGTGCGGCTCGCGCTCCGGCGCAAGATTGGCGTGTGCTGCATCTTCCTCACTGGGCTGCTGGCGTGTGCATTCTCCATCACCTCTACGGTTTATAGGTTCTTCATGTTCGACTCTAGCAACATCATGGGGCTGGCCGCGCCGAACTACGCATTCACGTAAGTCCCACGCCCGCCCGCGTCTGTACATAGCCGTACGGTGGTCAATCAGACTAACGATGCTCTAGAGCGGCCGAACTCAATGTTGGCATCATCTGTAGTTGCATGCCGATAGTGTGTGTGGTATTCAATGGCCTGACTAGAACTGCGTGGTGGGCTTGGATAGTTAAAGTCGTCACATTCGGTCGTAGTCACAGCCATAAGAGAAGTTCTGGATATCCAAACGACCTTAACAGTATTCCGGAAGAACGGCTGCCTCAGAATCCCAAGGGAGCGACGGTATACTTAAGATCCTTAGTACAGAGGAGCGGACGCGTAGACGACGTAGCTCCGTACGACGAACTCGAATCTATCGACATAGATTACCATGCCCAACTGAAAAAAGAGTCCAGTTTCTGTCGAATATCTCCTCAGGCGCGAACTTCCGGAGACACGGCTACGGAGGAGTGCTCATATACGGGTGCTAGAATAATGAATTAGTAAAATAAGACTATTCTCAGTTAGTAAACGGGATCTTTCACAAGCCCCCTTTCGTGACTGAGCATGACACATGAATGAGGTCCTTTAAGGCTGACTCTCGCGAAGAGTCGCGAACCTATCTGACGCTAGAACGCCAGGGACCGATTTCCATGCAACTAAATTGGGCTTAGCAGCGGCACCGACGCCTTCCGCGCCGCCGGGCTTGAGCTACTGCAAGCGTATCGATTCGATTCGGGCCCTTGTGGCTTGAGCTAGGCACTCTAGCGTACAAAGGAGATAGATATAAATACCTATCGATCCAGCCTGTCAGAATCACATATCCTGCCAAGATTGACGTGCATATCCGTTATGAAGCCACCACGGATCGCAGCCCGACAGCGACACTCACCGGTCTCCTCACCGGTGCGATGGCATGGGGCCGCAGACGACGCGTACCCACCGATCTGGGCTGGATCAGGTAACAGCTGAACGGAAGCCTACAGGACCTGAACTCCGTTGCAAAAGCCTTGGCGCGACGATCAGTTTCAATTTCATTAGAGCTGAACGTTCCCCCCTTTATACCCATCAATCCACTTAACAATCTCCGCAGCCACCTCATCGCTGTTCTGCTCCATGAACATCATATGGCCGTTCCCTTTTATACTTCTTTGCTCCAGCCGCAGGTGCTCCACGTCGGCCACGCCGGCCTGCCTTAGGTACCTCACGGTAACCCAGTCGTACTGCGCATGGTACGACGCGGGCGCGGTAACAACCAGCACCCTCACATCCACTAGATTCACCAGCCTCCGCGGCGGCGTCGGCTCCTCGGCCTGCACGAAGCCGTGCATGAGCCCCGGCGCCGGCGCCTCCACCTTCATCCTCACGAGGTCCGCCGCGGGGTCCTCGACAGGCGGGTCGTACGTGATGGGCGCGTTGGAGATACCGTATGGCGCGCCAGGCCCGCTCTTGATGCCGATCTTGAAGAAGGGCGGCCCGGCGGGCTCGAGCGCGACGATCATCTTCACCAGATGCGGACGCGCGTCGGCCGCGAGCCAGGGGACGGGCCCGCCGGCCGAGTGGCCGACGAGGATCGCGGGCTTGCCTATGCGGTCGAGCAGCGCGGCGCAGGCGGCCTGTCAATAACAACAACCAAAAAAAGAGTCAGCGCTTGAAATTCTTTTATTTTTTACTCTTTTTACTCTTCAGAGAGGGAGGGGGGCCAACTTAACCTACCTGCGACGCGGTCTCCTGCAGCACGACGTCGGAGACGATCTGCAGGCTAGACGCGTAAAACTGGTCGAAGACGGGGTCGCCTACCACGCCGCGGCCGGGCCACTGGGTGTGCAGCCGCGCCTGCGGCCACGTGCCGAAGACGTTGCAGGCGGTAAACAGGGTCTGGAGGGACTCGGCCGGGTAGTCCACCATGGCGGCGCCGCTCTCCGGGTGCCACGGGCTGCGGCCGCGGAACGGCAGGTCGACGAGGAAGCACTCGAATCCTTGGCTCAGGAAGTACGAGGCCCAGCCCGGCTGTCCGTCTGGCTTGGTGAGCCAGTCCTGGTTCCTCGTTAGTGCGAATAAACCTGTAACCATGGAAACTTACAAAACTTACCGTGCCGGATCTAGTAGCTCCGTGGATGAACACGATAGGGAATTCCCTGGTTGGCGTCTCCGATGGCAGAAGCCTCTCGACGTACATCTGTCCCTGCCACGTATGTGTGCCGTAATTATTAGGTACATATTTACCCCCAACGTAGAACACTTCTCTCCGATGGAGAGTTGAAGCGTTTACTCTGGCATTATCTACCATGATTTCCTGGGTCTCAATATCTTTCCAAAATGCGCTTAACAAGAGATATGTCTGATGAAGTTAGAGAAGTCACCAGGATCGAGCTTACGGCGATCCATGCATTATCACGGCGAAGTAATATAAGAAGAGGAGTTGGGTGATTATCATCAACCATCAGATCAATTCATCTAGCCAGTCTGCATATGCAACTAAGCCGTGTCAGACCGAGGTCGGCCAATCGTTCGCGATGCCGTGGCGTCGTCGAACTACTACTTTACAACAACAAAATGTCGGGGGGTACTCGATTCAGCAGATAGCTGAAGAAAAATCATTCGCAATGCAATGCATTATACCCCGAAAATGAAAAAGAACCCCATAAACAGTGCCCTGAACCTTTGTCGCCTTTTTTTTTTCAGTCTTATCGTACCTCGAACATATCCCTAAAGTATTAGGTGCTCCTCAACCCGCAAGCTCGTGAATCTGAGTCGCGTTCGACGGCGCCGCCGGTGTAGAGCCTTGATTGCCCTGCTGGCCATGCTCCTGAGACGTGGGGCTCCAGGGAGATACGGGGACTGCGGCCTCGGAAGCGCTTCGGGCGCTCTCTCGACGTTCAGCGTAATTGCCGTGGACTAGCGGGTTGTACGCTTGATACTGTCGCTGCTGCGGGGACTGGGGAGCCAATGACGATTCCGGTGAGTTCGTTCCTGTTCCCTTCGGTCCATCGGCAGGCAGTTCGGATTTGAAGAATGCGGTGCCGGTCGGGTACTCGTCGTTTCCAGGTGACGCGGGCGGGAGGACGGGGATGGTGGGCTGTCCCAGATAAGCCATTTGATCAGCACCATCATCGTTCCGTCTCGTCCTCTTTCTCTTGCGCAGGAGAAGTCCTAGGTACAAGAGGCAACCGATAAGGATAGCGCCGACGCCTACTCCGACACCCACGCCGACGTAGGTGGCAGTAGAAGTTGGCGGTCCAGAAGTATCGGACGAGACGGGGGTACCGGAGTCTGAGACCACGGGGGTGCCGTCAGGTGGGATCGTGGTCGTCGGCAGCGGAGCAACTGGTGAACTTGAGGATAGCGTTGAGAATGAAGTCGAGGTTGCGGTAGTTGTTGAAGTGCTAGACGGGGTTCGCGCCGAGGGAGTAGACGATGAGGTTGAAGTTGAAGTAGGTTTCGGCGCCGGATAACTAGGCTGCATGTCCGGATACCACGAAATAATTCCGCCTTTCGTGGAGGGAAGTTGCCCGATGAAGCCGACCTTGGTGGTACTGAAGAGTACATCATCTGGATCGCATCTGCAAAACAATTCGTTACCATCGTCATCGGGCGTGACCCTGTCCGAAGGACATCCTGAAAACTCGGAATCGCAATCTATTAAAGGTACATAAATCTGGTCGCCGTGTTGTCCCTTATCCGGGCACTGGGGGGACTTGTAAGCCGGATCGGTACAGCCGGCTAGGTAAACGGTGTCGCCTGCGAAAATGGACGTCTTGGTCAGCGCGCTGTAACTAACATCGAATTGCTCAAGAATAGTTTGAGGAATATTCACCTGCTCTCTGCCTGCACGCATTCTCCACCGTGCAAATGTCTCCAGCGACGCAGCAGGGCCAATCGCTCCCGACAGCAACATTCCCACAGGGAATATACTCAGGCCAAGCGAGATTTGCGGCCATATAAAAGCAGGTGCCATTGGAGATACTGATGTCGGGGCCTTTTACGTTCTCCATGTTGCCGAGTTGTCTGCGCCGAAGCCGATACTACACCGTGCAGTAAGTGGGCTGGGGGGACACGGTGTTGGATGGGCAAAGTTGAAAAAAAAGACGAGGAAGACGTTTGCAACTGTTTGAAAAAAATAGAATTGGACGAAGAATCAAGTTGCAAGGCAGTGCAGTGCAGTGACAAAAAACGGCCGTACCTTCTTGTTGCTGGGGAAGGCTCGACCGGTGGTTGCTCCGTGCTCGTGTTCCCGAGTCCACAGGTTTGTTTGGCCTATTTAAGAAAACTTGAGACGGGCTACTTGCAGAGGCAGTCGCGGGTCTAAAATTTGTTTGCCAAACGGCAACGGCAATGAGCACATGGACAATTCGTGGTCCAATTAGATACCGCAACGGGAATGGTGTAATTCTTCTTTCGAGACCCTAAAGGATGGGTTGGTACCTGTGCGGCTTCAACTTATCGAGACCGTATGGATCGGTAAAGGAAGAATGGATAGTGCCTCTATCGACCTGTACCCCACGAAACACTGCCAATTGTGCGAATGGCGCAGATGGGACGAACGTAATACATCCATAGGCACTACCTGGTAGGGCAAACACGGCATTCCGTTTCATATTCGGCCGTATTCAGATTCCTCTTCCGCCTACTTGGGCCTCGTCGCGATACCGATTAACAAGATTAACATCCATTTTAGTATTTTAACTGCTTATCCCGATTTAACTTCTCATAGGATTGAGATTTACGCCCGTATAATATCTCTTGGTTTGCACACAGCTTGTGACATGGTCTTTAAAGTCTAGAATACAAGAGGAGGAGCGTCTGTCAAATTTGCCTCTGCTTAACATCAATCCGAATGCACGCTCGAGTCTGTCTGCTTAAATTATGTCATTGCATAATGCAAGATCTAGAATTCAGAACAGATGAGAAGACTTCCTTTTCGCCAATCATAACCACTCGAAATCGATACCCCATCTTCTTCGTCGGTGTAGAAAGGGTCGATGCGGCAATGTTTGGGCTCTTGTGGATCTGGCCTCGGTATTGAAAGCATGGCTTCCCCAGGTATATCAACACACAACCCCATGGGGCAGCCTCTGGGAACCGCCAGTCCAATTTTTCCCGCGTGTAAGTCACGCGACAGTGACAAATCGGTGACAAAAGAGATCGATACACCCTAGCATCATATGCGCCGAGCTATGTCTGAGGGGATCATGATGTAAAATTTATAATAGATTTGTTCCCCGGGCTTGGTTTGTTGCCTCCTTTCTTCTTGTGTCTTGCTTCTCCACGCCTGAGCCCCTTAGAGCAAGCCTGTATTTCCCGTATTCTCGGCGGTCTAGAAGCAATGACCCTATTTGGGACATATATGTTATTAATATGTAGTAGTGTACTGGAAAGCGACGGAAGAGCTAGAAGAGGCCAGAAATGGAGACTTACCAGCTTCCAGAGGTACATAGCAAGAACTAATGAAAACAATGATAGAATAAGGCCAAAATATTGATCAAATGGTAATAAGTATATACACTATACACAATATGCTTCATATACTTTGAGCTAATGCTCAGCATGTACCCCTTTTCGCCGATCTAAGTTCTAATCTAAGTCTTAACAACCTCAACAGTAAACGCCCCGGTAAGCGGTCTATCAACCTCCACCGTAACGCTACTAGCCCCCGCGCGCTTCTTGCACTTACTCGCACCGCCAACACCCAGGAGCGTCACCTTCGAGATCTTGAGGCTCTCGGCCGTGTACCCAAAAGTACCATCAACCGTGAGCAGGCCGTCCGCGTACGAGAACTGGATCTCGCTCGTGCCCGCCTGCTGCAGGCTCACGCCGTCGTCGAGATACAGGGTTCCGGCCGCCTTGCCGTCCTTGCCCACGGGTATCAGAATCTCGAAGGGCTTCGTGCGCAGCTCGGTCGTCGTCATGGCGGATTCGGCGCGCAGCGGCACGATAACACCGCCGCGCAGGTACAGCGGCAGGTCCGTCCACTCCTGATCGGTGACCGTGACGCTCTTAGCCTCGCCAACGACCTTCTCATGCGTATAAAAATCGTAGAACACGTCGTCGGGCAGGTATACGTCGACGCTCGTGCTGTTCTCCTCGGTAACCGGCGCAACGAGGAGCGCCGGTCCCAGGAAGTATTGTAAGTCGAGGGAGAACGTATTTTCGTCCTGGGGGTACGCGTAAAATAGCGGGCTGACCATGGGCGTGCCGTCGACGGTCTGCGCGTGCATGGCCGTGTACATGTAGTCGAGCAGGCGGTAGCGGATGTCGATGAACTTGCGCGCGGCGGCCGTCGTGCTCTCCCACCGGTACAGCTCCTGGGAGATGGAGTCGAGGCTGTTGTGGACGCGGTAGAAGGGCGAGAAGGCGCCGATCCCGGCCCACCGCGCGCACAGCTGCTCCGTCGTGTTGTCGCCGAACCCGCACGTGTCCGCGCCGACCATGGGCACCTGGTATACCGACGCGAACGCCATCATGGACCGGATCGCTAGTCGGTAGTGGTGCCACGACGACAAGTTGTCTCCCAGCCAGTGCCCGACCTTTGTGCCTGCACCCGCGAAGGTGGAGCGCGTGATAATCATGGGCCGCACTGAAGGTCGTCGCTGGAGCATGGCCTCGTGCGAGGCGACCGACATCATGCTGCCGTAGAGGTTGTGGGTGTCGTACATGGCCATTCCATTTTGGTGGATCAAGTCCGTGTTCACCGTCTTGTTGGAGATGCCACCCTCCGCCGCGTTCCAGCTGTCCTCATTCGCGGCCTTGTTGTGGATCGCGTACTGGGGATAAAGAAGGTCTCGGCCGGGAAGTCCCAATGCCTGGCCTTCGGCTTGCCGGGGTGACAAGGTCAAGTGTCCGGTGAAGTAGGAACGAGGCGTTCCATCGCGGATCTCTAAAGATCTTACTGCAGTAGTGTTCGCGCATCCCTCGGGTTGGAAGTCACAAGAAAAGCCAGGAAGAGCTCGTGGGGGAGACCTCACAGCCGGTGGCTCGGGAGGATATCCCACGGCGGAGGCATCAGGGTTATCACAGGGAAAGTTACACGGGAAGTTAGATGGCTCGTTCATATCGATCCATAGAGCGTCAATGTCAACGCCATCTTCGGGCGAGAAAAAGAGCGAGAACTCATTGTTCCAGAAGCTGCTGATGTTCGCCGAGAACCAATCGGGGAAGACGGTAACACCGGGCCAGACGACTCCGCGCCACACGGAGCCGTTCTCACGGAAGAGGAAGACGTTGTCTTCAACTCCTCGTTGGAAAGCGGCGGGGAAGTCCTGGTAAGCCACAGCGGGATCCACCATGACGACGTAGTGCTGGTCGTGCGCATGAAGGTAGTCGACTAGCTCGCGCATCTTCTGCAAGGGGAATCTGTCTGGGTCCAGAGAGAACACCTATAGTCCATTAGTCAATTTCTTGGCTCTCGTAAAGATAAGTATTGTAACCCTGGGACTTACTCTTCTGCGATACATGTAATCGATATCAGTCCACATAGTCTCCAAGGGAATGCCCGCCTGGCTGTAATTATACACGGCCTCAGCAACATCAAACACGTCCTGGTACCCGTAGCGGCAGTTATGGAACCCGAAGCCCCAGTAGGGCATCATAGCAGGCAGCCCCACGATCTCAGCGTACTGCTTCGCGACCTCGACGGGTCCCGGGCCGGCCACGAAATACAAGTCCAGCACGCCGCCCAGCGTGTTGTACTCGAGATACTGGCCCGACTCGGCCGTGTTGTTGATCATGACGTCCATGCCGTTCGAGTTCAGCAGGAAGACGCCGTGGGTGCCGGAGGTGCGGTGCTCGTAGTACACCGGGTGGTTGCCGTACAGGTTGGCGCCCTCAGGCACGCCGTACGCGTCCTGCGACCAGAACGTGCGGATGTAGTCGGTTGTGTTGAGCATGAACGGGTCTGAGTGCTCGCCGAGTCCGTACAGGCTCGGGGACGCTGGTAGCTTTGTTCGTAGTCGCAGGTACTGCGACTCGAACACCAGGCTGGCCGCCGACGTGTCGAAGAGGACCTCGCCCGAGTCCGCGCGAGATACCGTGAAGGAGAATGGGCTTTCTGAGTAATCGAACTTCAGCGCAGAGACTGCCTCGTCGGAGCCACCCGTCGCTGGGCGGGGGAAGACGGACTCGGGGACCTGGTAGACGCTGTTGGCGGCATCTTGGATCTTGACGTGGAGTCTCGTCTCTAGGATCGCATTAGCATCGTCTAGCCCCAAACGTCTGTAATAATGAATGGCTCGAATTACCGGTGTCATAGGAGACCTCTAGCGTCAGGTCTTGTAAGTCAGAGCCATAGACATTGCAGGCCTCGCCGGCTAGTGTAAGATCCGCCGTCAATCCCGAAGCTGTCTTGACAATATTCGAGGCGGTATAACCGGGACACGCCGTGAGAGGGTCGTCGCTCGCATAATCTCTCCTCGTCACAGCCGCAGCCGAGGCGGCCACCGCCATAAACAATAGGCGGCTTGCCATTTTGGAACCGATGTGCGACACTTGTGTGTCAAGCAAGCCCACGTGTAGGGGAGATCGGTACCGGGTAGGGTTTTAGCGAGACGACGATGTCCACGTGGAAAATGTGCGTAACCCGATTCCACGACGCCGCGTAGCACGGAGCTGGCGGTGGAACTTATATACTTCCTACATTATCGCCGAGGTAGGTCATACTACGTAGTATCATGATAGAAGGTAGGCCTAGCCCGCCCTGGCTGGGCCTCTCTCTCATTACCCCCGCATATACCCCAACATTCCTAAATTTCTCTACTCCGCTCGAACTCCGCTCCTTCCACGGCGACGGTCTACGTTAGGTTCTCCAGCATTGTGATCCTAGGCAAATGGGAGTTACTACCACCTACTAGAGTGAGGCTGAGTGGCCATAAAGCCTATCACCGCCAAACCATGGATATGGTAGACCTAGCTTATAGAGGTCATTACTTTTTTGGTCCTCATGATGTTTTCCAAGACGAACGAGCCGACTTGGCTAATTGAGCCTTGTGTCTCGTGACTCTTATTTCAATGACGTCCGATCAGGTGAGCTGGGCTGGATGCTGGAGCTTTTCCTTTGACAATCGTCGACGGCGTCTTTGCGGAGCTTCCCCGGACCTTTTTCGAACAAAGAAGAGCTCGTTTGCTTTTTCTCCCCACAATATTCTCTCGTCCGTCTTCGTCTCCGCATGGGTAAGGGGGGGCCACCAGAGCTTCCCCGCAGAGGATCTCTCCGCCTAGCCAATACGGGCACCAACCAACCGGAAGTCGGTCTGCTCTGTCTGGGTATATTTGCCCCCTATTATAAGCGTGTTTATCTCGGTTTAAAATGACAGTGTGGAGAATATGACCGGGTTTGGAGCGCGTCTCTGTAAGACTATCGACGACAAAAGACCCTAGACAAGATTCTATTTCGCCGAACGACCCGAAATGAACGATCGTGAGGAGAGAGCTAGAGGCTGTGCGCGATGAGTGGAAGCATAGTAGATTTCAGATTGCCGAATTGCTCCGCCTAGAGCTTTGTGTGACGTGAGGTACGGCGCCAAGCTGCAAGAAGCGGTCGATAATTTGTAGATGCCTACTCTGCTCGTACGATACTTAGGACAATTAGTTGAACATGCTATAATCTGCCAATTTCCGATTACTTAATCGACTACGTCGACGATGCAGAAAAATGCTTAGACTCGGGTAGCGGAATGCCCATTCGGGAAGCTCTATTCAGATCGTGCCACTTGCGCTGTCGAAGTGTCAAGGGTGCCCAGCGGATCCATGGTAATGGGACCGCCACCGTTCCGAGAATCAGGGTCACCCGTTTTTCGACTTGCAATGGAAAAGCATCTCCAGCCCGCCCGCTCGATGGAGAAAAGTGATAAAATACCAGTCGTTGTGAGCAATCTGCAATAAGGCTTAAGGTCGAATAAATCTCACATCATTCAAGACCATGGTTTGGTAGCTTTGTACAACACCTGAGTTGATCTATATAAACAGTTATACCTACATAAGGTACCTAAGTGAATTCATGCGCGCACCCTTGCTTGCTTCCTGTCCTTTCGTCTCTATACCACAAATATCAAATAGCCAGCCGAACCGGGCGTAATCATTCGCCGCCGAAGAGCAATGCTCGAAAAAAAAGGTGGTATAATAGTCGTACAGTCGTTCCTATAGTTTGCGCTCAACCGGAAAAAGGAGACGTCAGTCATTGCCACATAACATCTAAGCTAGAGGGTTGAACCCTCTTCACGATGGAAAGAAATTCGTGAGTTAGTCGCCAACTAGCATCCGCCCCTCACGCCTCTGAGGTACGGTTATATCTGTTTCCGTTCCAGGTATTAAGCCTTGTTTGTGATCGATTTGTGTTTGGGGATTTTCCCCCGTAGTTGTAGGCTAGTGTTATTCATCCACATCCATTTTATCGACCATAGTACTCGCCGCAATTATTGTGCGATCGTCTGGGTCTCGGTCTCGATCTCGGTCACGCTCCAGTTCCCGATCCCGGTCCAGGGCCTTCTCGCGATCTCGATCTCGATCTCGATCGCGCTTATTTCCATCTGATTGATACTCGGTATTGTTACCAACCGATTCCCTCTCGGGATTACTGCCGGTTCCGCTGCAGAGTCGATACTCGCCGTCGTCCCTACGTTCAATAATGCCTTCATCTAAAGCCCATTTTGCTAATAGACGATCAACGCCGAGCCGGCTCGCCTCGCCCTTTTCCATGTGCCTACCAACGTGCTCGGTCCATTCATCCCACGAAGTGAGCCCTTCAAAAACACTCGAACAATCCGGCTTGGGACAGGAGGATCTCTGTGGGGGCTGTCTTCGCGTTACGAGACACGACTGTTGCATCTCCTTGACGTGAGACTCCCAATCTACCTGTAGTTTACTGTCTCCCTTGGCAATAGCTTTTTTGATAGCGAAAGGCGCGTGCATGCGTCGAAGATGTTGTGTAAAGAGATCCTTGCGGTTGAACTCGTTTCCTTTACCCTCGACTGTGCTCTGTGGACAAGAAGAACATCGGTAGTATTGGAGACACAAATGCTGCGAGGCAATATGTCGTTTCCATTCATTCTTGGACCCGAACGTACTTGTGCAACCGGCAAAGGCAAAGGCGCAAGGAAACGGGCGCGTATGGGCGGCCGCAACGTGCTTGCGGAGTGATGATGAGTCCTTAAAGGGTGCGTGGCTACAGAGATTGCAACGAGTTTCCTGCTTCGGTGTTGCCTTCTGCAATGAACGACGCGGCTGCTTAGGCCGTGACGGTGTAGAGAATTCTGGATTAAATTGAGTCTCATCTGCACCAGACTCATTCATTTCGTGGGGTGAAACAACCTCACGCCTTGCGGTCGTTATGCCATCCACAGGTGTCGACTGTGCATGTGCAATAGAACCATTATCACTGCTCAGATGTCGTACATGGCTTAGAGCCTTGAGCTGCTCGGCAGCTTCCTGCATCTCGGCAGAGTCTTCAACTTCATGTTTGTTTGTTATAGCGGCGCCAGGTGTCGAGCTAGCATATGAGATATTGGACGCAACAGAGGGTTGAGGCAAGCTTATTGGATCAGGCCGGCCTATGCTCTCTGGACGGATGGGCGTCTCTGGTCGGTATGAAGAGTGATTGGGTAGTTCATGACGGCGAGCAGCTGGCGTGCTTGCAGCTATTTCTCGCGCTTCAAGGAGCATCCTACTATCTTCGATATCTTTTGCTGACGCCCTATTAACAGAAACAGACCCAAGTATTTTGTTGTAGAGGTGGGTCATGTTGTGAGAGTTAACGTATCCTAGGAAGCAGCAGACCTTGTCATGCTGCACAACGTTCCAGACCGGCAGAGGCATTGATATGAGTAGCATCGTAGGTGGCCCTAAAAACATGCCTTCAACGGCGATTTTTGAAGCGATAGGAGGGGCATTGTGAAGCCAGTGATTGAAAGAAGACATGTCCGGGCTAGCCTCGCCAACGAAGGTGGTACAGACCAGGACCCTGGGTTCATCGAATGTCAAGTCCGCGACAGCGCTAGGGTGGATAATAGGATCTTCCCGGGAGGCCCTTGATAGTTGGGCATTCCCATCCAACCCTAATCGCGGGGATCGTAATTGGGGATCGGCGTTGGGAGGAAGAGGAGACAGAGAGATACCTTGACCCTTGCCAGGGCTTATTGTATATAATACCGGAAGCTTTTCGGTATGTGTTATACTCTTGCTCGCTCCATTGGTTAGTCCTGACATTTGTACCAAGTCTTGCTTTCTCTGGAAAGCAACTTCATGAAACAATTGTTCGGCCGTATAAGCCCTCCCTCCGCTCAGTTTGACTAACGCTTCTGTAATGTGGGATGTGAATGATCGCGAGATGTGGTCCCGGGAATAGTGTTCGGGAGCACTCATAGCGATGATTTGCTTGGCGCTGTTCCCCTCAACACTCGGTTGCTCTTTTACGGCGCAAGTGTCAAGAAGTAACAGCATATCAGACTGCACCTCTTCAAAGAGACAACGAATCCCACTCCATTTTATTTTCGGAGAGTCCTTTACCGAATTGCTGATGAATGCGTCAGAATTGACCACCCGACCCGGTTAGAGGGAACCTACCTTGCCCAGTAAAGTTGGCTATCGACGCCAATATAGCCAAATCCCGCATAGTATATTATTAAAAGGCGATCAGGGCTGGCACGCTGGAGAAAGGATGACACCCGAACCCCCAATTTGATACTGGGGTTAGCCACGGTGGGTATATCGAAGCGCTCGGTGCGGTAATTATACCGATCGCGGAGGACCTGATCGAGGGTAACAAGGTCGTGTTCTATGGCATTGTCATTTGCCCATCGCAGGATAAGCACAGACACGTCGGTGTAGGGCGACTTTTGTGTTTGTCGGTATATAAGCATAGCGGCATCTTGCAGATGTCTCGCAAACGACTCGAACTCATGTCTCTCGGGGGGCGGTGGAAGCGGCTCTTGTACATAATGCTGGGCGGGCTGGATCTACTATTGTGAGTTCATAACCATTGCCTACGTCAATTGAATATACCTACAGGTTCTTGGGGGAATGGGGGCGGATGGGGAGGGCTTGCTTGAGCCTCAATCTTAGGAGCCAGCCTTCTCTTCTTTGCCGCCGGCTGATCCATCGGCAGTCAATTGGTAGCGGAAGACGATAGAGACTCTTACTTAGAACTGGAACAATTAGAAAAGTCGCAAAGGCTCAACAATTCGAACTCGTCTTCGTCTTCGTCTGCGCTATGATAGGAACGCCAATGGTGCTAAAGGAAGGTCATGAAGGACAAGATGGAGAGATTGGGAGCAATCAGGCTACTGGCGAGGCTGATTTCGGGGTGGACTTCGGGGAGTGGTGCACCGCCAGGAAGTACCAGGCTTCCCGCGATGGTTAAATACCGGATAGACTAATATTCCTGTATAGCCGAATGACGCTAGCGGTTAACGGGGCACAACAATAGAACCCCGCAGCTGAGCAGCTGAACTCTTTTACCCGCTCACCAAGAAATACATCTCGTTAATCCATTTCACGTTCACTAGCAAGTTCTGTCGCTCATATATGGAAAGGGGTATGATTCATTTATCAGGGGTTAGCTACTTACTAACCGCGCGGCATGAGGGCTCCAATGGATCGGGTCCAGCTGAATAAATACCTTGGTGGTGTTTACTAAGGCGCCAACTAGCCGAGCCACTCGCTTCCATCATCAGGGGATACGCGTCTGGGAGATGTAACCCAAAAATACCTACATCTCGATCTCTCTTTAACGTTCACAGCCCATGAAGATAAAAATAATTGTTTGAATAGTAATATTTCGTATAGGTTTTTGGGGTATAACACGGCCAGGCCATCCTATCTACCTGATCATCAGACTCCTATAATGATGATATGTACCTAGGTATTCCTAGCGTACCATATCGAAAAGAGAGATACTTGCTTCCAACAAGAAAAGTATTGAAACCACGACTATCCACTTCCAGCTTCCATTATCACAAAAGCACCTGCCGATGTATCTTGTTTTTTCAATTTTTACATCTTGGGTTCGGTAGTATTATGTTCAATGCCAATCTTCTCCTCGGAGCTGACAAGGTTGCGTTCGATTCTAAGAATGGAACGGTCGTTGTGGGTCTTCCAGGCTGGAGTACCAATGTGCTTGATGGAGCCTGGGTTGTTGTTCTCGAAGATGGCAGCAACCTCTTCTAGAGTCTTGTTGGCCGTCTCGGGGAACATGAAGAATACGTGCCAGAACATGCAGAAGCAGAAGACGGCAAATAGGACGTATACCTGCCAGGTGATGTTGGCAAAGGCGGGCGGGACGAAGTATGCGAGAGCGAAGTTGAAGGCCCAGTTGGCAGACGTAGCCAACGCGACAGCCTTTCCACGCACACGTAGCGGGTAGAGTTCGGCCGGGTAAGTCCAAGAAGCCGGGCCCCAAGTTGGCGCATAAGATGCGACGAATAGGTAAGTGCAGGCAATGACAGCCGTGGCAGGCTTGCCGCTGATGACCATCGAAACGGCAGCGGTGTCGAAGTGGTCGTCTGGGGTAGCCCGGCGCGAATACACCGCGAACAAGCCAGCATTAATGCAGAGCCAAAGGCACATGAAAAATGCACCGACAAGCATAGTCGGACGACGGCCCCATCTGTCGAGCCAGATAAGAGCCGGAACGGTCATGACGACGTTGATGATGAATTGAATACCGCTGGGTAGCAGATCACTGCCTTGGCCCGCCATCGTGAAAATGTAAGAGATATAATACATCATCACGTTCATGCCCGTAAGCTGCGACCAGATTTGGGTGAAGATACCGATATGGGTTCGGTTAATCATTCTTGGCCGGAACAACTCAATATAAGATACGTCAGCGTTGTTTCGTTCGAATTCGACAACCTCCCTAATTTCTGCCATCTCCTTCGCAACAAGCGCGGAGTGAGGGTCGCCTTTGCCATGGACCAGGACAAGCACGTTCTTAGCTTCTTCCCAGCGGTCATGCTTCGCCAACCAACGTGGCGATTCAGGGAGGACTGTGAGACCGAGGAAGAGTAGGATAGCCGGGATCATCTGCAGACCCCACGGGAGACGGAAGGCAGCCTGTCCATCGATGAAGTGAGATCCGTAGCAGAGGAAGAACATAATGGCAATACCCCAAGTAATTGCCCATTGTTGCATTCCAATAAACCGACCTCTCTTCGACGGGGGCGACAGCTCCGAAATGTAGACTGGAACTTGAGCAGAGCAGATACCAACACTGAGACCGTTGATAACACGACCGACGATTAACATGGCGATGTTTTGGGAAGCGCAAATAAGGATAGAGCCGACAACCCTGTCATATCGTGTTGTTAGATCAGATCAAAACCTACTATCGATTAGGATCGCAATGCGTGGAAATGCTTACCAGATAATAGCACCAATTTGGATGGAAGTCTTTCGACCAAATCTATCAGAGAGGAAACCAGAAATCAGAGCACCAAGCCAAGAGCCTCCAGGCATGGCGGCAGTGATTCCACCCTGGAGGACATCGTCAGGTCCCCGACATTGGCCAGTTTGGGGGTCGTTGCCCTGCTGGTTAAATTGACACTTGTAAGGCTGAGTGGTGATAATGGCACTCATGGACGAGATATCAAAACCAAAAAGCGCGCCACCTAACCAGGGGAATTATTAGTATCTGTCGCGACAGCAATACTACAATCAAGGGGGGAGTCGGTAAGCACAATAAGGTTTAGCTTACCTATAACGGACGTGGCCGCGATCACATAAATGTTGCCGAACGTCTTCATGATGTCTAAGACCTCGCGTGGTCTATTAGCGACTCATTCAGTTAATACTAGGTTAGGTCCCGAAGGATAAGAGTAGGAACATGAAGAACAGGAGAAAAGGTAAGACGAGGTGGGAGAGATGTCGATCGTATTATATGCAGAAATAGTGTCATGGTTGTTCAATGAGGGGACAGGGTTGAAGCGACTAAGCTATGAAAGTTTCCTGACAGCCCTGGGCATCCCGGTCCTTTGATGGTTGCGAACAAAGGCACGGTGGTCACTGGACCGAGTCCTGTAGGTACTTCCGTGGCGTATCTGTGTATCTGTGTATCCATGGCTGCCATGGTGGGTTGTGGGTTATGGATTGTTTCTATCTGGGGGACGTTGCAGCCCGAAGGCTGGCGAGTGGTGGACAGGAGCGAGGAGCGAGGAGCTTCCGCTGTACTATGTGCTATGTACAAGATGTACAATGCGGATCCCCAGATTCTCATTCATCCTTGGGCTTTGGGATTGGGTGGGCCCACACCTAGACACCATGGCAGCATGCGAGGCATGGCTTTCGGCTCGCGCAGCTGCCACGGCGAGTTGACGTTGGATGCAATCGGCGTTGAGCCGTGTTTCCTGCTACAGGCCCTTACCGTGCCTTACCGTATTGCATGTTCATAGCACGGTAGCTAAACGAACAAGACTTGGCTGGGCCCGTCACGAGACTAGCTCTAGGACCGAGGAATGTGAAAGAGGAACGTGGGAACATGGCAAAGCATGGGCAAGCAAGCATCTAATCCTTGTCCGGGGCACTTCGTTGGCTCTCCCCACCACAACATTTCACCCCATTCTGCCCATTGCCCCGAACTCGTCTGGGACTTCGTCTGGAACTTCGTCTGGCTCGTACGTGTGAAATGAAGGTGACAGTGGTCTTCCCAGCGCAGCGGGACTCATCCACCTCGTCCACAAAATTTCTCCAGGTCACACGCGTGCCAGTTCTCGCATTTCTCACTGTCGCACGACATGCGGGTAACAAGCTAATCTATGGGCAAAAAGTGCGATAATGGCCACTATTGGTCGCTGGAATGCTTGACGAGGTGGAGGAGCATGGATGCCAGATGTCTTAGGCTTTTACCAATGAACCAACAACACCCCGAGTTTTTGGTCACTTTCCAATTTTTTGCGCAAATAAGCCTGGCAGACTCGAATCCGTCGATGAATTGAGCTTAAGTGATCAGCATTTCGCCGGTCAGAATGATCTGTTCTCTGCAGTAGTTGGATGGCGGGCGGCAGCATGGCAGCATGGCCGATTGTATCTCCAAGGAGTTAAGATGTAACCGTATCTGATCAACAAACCCCCCAGAAATTCTGGGGTAAAATGCAAACTTGGTTGATGGTGCCTGTCCTCGACCATGAATTGCCATTCATCTTGCTATCGAATCTATCTGAATCTGTCTCGGTTTTTTTCTTTCTTTTTTTCCACCACGGATCCCGACGGTGGCTTCGAGAATAATACAAATTTGAACACCCTTGACGCCTCGGCACTCACCTGCACATGATAGTGGGATGATGTCAGTGGCAGCTAGGCGAGGAAAAGAAACGAAGAGCTAGTGCGCGGTGTGGGTGACGCCTTTCCCTCCTCTCCATTCATGCAGCTCCACTACGGGCCGAATAGAACTTGGGGAGAGCTGGGGGTGCTAGGGTCCAGGGGGTCTCCTCTCCCTAGAACCCCCTGGGGAAAGCCTCGGGGTAATTGAAATTTTAATTTATCAATGAAGATTCATCGTCGTCTTTGTTTTGACGGCTCCCCTTACGCCAGAGCTTATGAAGATGTAAATTGGTACAGTTTTCAATGTTGTCCAACTGTGCAAGCAATCCATTCTTAATGGAAATCAATGTATGATATTGTCTGACTAACTGCGACGCTCGAAATGTTCGTGATTACACTTACACTGCAGGGGTCGTCACGCAAAATATCAGCCACTGCCATACCGATACCGTATTAAAGAGTCAGCTTTGCTAATCCGTGCATGCAATCTGTGATCCCTCGCGGCCGGGCACCTGTGCGTACAGATTCGCCCACATCAATAGTTGGTCTTCTGACTAATATCGTACAATATTCAACACCGCATATTCGGCACCGAGCCGTAGTCCGAAAGAGTTCCGAAGGGATTAAAAAGTCCCAGCCTTCTACGCCCATCTGGACTGTCCGTATTGACTGTTGGTTCGTTTGCGGTGTACAAGTTTGCGCGTCACGAGCTCACTGGCGGTGCCGGCCTTTGACCATGATACTGGTGCCACCCCCGCATATCACCGGCTCGGCCTCTTGTCCGCTAGTCCGTCCGAGTTTTGAAAGGAATCAAAATTGCCACCTTTATTCGCAATTCGCAACTCGTAAGTTCAGCCGCACTAGCAGACTAGGTAGACACGAAAGGGCCAAGTCGGGTGTCCACGTGGAACGAGCATGAAAAGGAATTGGAATGGCTGGGCGATGAGTGGTGCAGAGCGTTACGACGCGACGTAGCACAACCTGAATCCTTCAAGTCCTTCAGGCTCTACAGTATGGCGATATGTACACGCCATAATCCAAAGTGGCTTTCTAGCTTCCTTTCTTAGCGTTACCTCTGCCGTTTCTCCCTTGCACATTCAACTTTCAAGCAGCCCTATCAGGCCTGTAGGTACGTTTCGACCGCCGGGTGATACTAGACGCTAGTGAAAAGCCGGCGTTAACAGCATTTACTAACGCGTCTGTATTTAGTCCGTTCTCTATATTGTCTCTCCGGGCGCCGCAATAAAGTCTCAAAATTGTGCGCAGGTATGGTAAGCCTGGCGGCCGTGTTTCCAAAAGCATCAGTTTCCGCCTGACTCGGGTGGGCGGTCTGTGAAACGGGATGAGACTGGCGACTTTCCATGCCAGCACGAAGTTAAATTACTGACTTACCTACCTTACAATACTACACTCTCAAATCCGAAGTTTTACAAAATCTGAAAACGGGTAGATGGTGCATTGCGCAAGCCTACCTTGAAACTAATATCATAACCAGTTACAATGTGACAGACTATTAGGTAACCTAGATGATTCTTTCGGAAATGGAAGCTCTCATTCTCGTTGCTTAAACTGTTCTACTCGCATATTCAAACTGAGATTGAGAAGACGAACATGCCCATGGCATTTTAACTCTCGAAGCTGCCAGCCTCTTTGAAAGCATACAGCCTACAGCAGAGTAGACACTTGGCTTGAATGATTTCGCTTTAATAGATACAAGCTCACTAAGACGATGTGCACACGCAGTTTCGAATGTGTATCTCCCTTGCTAGCTTTTTTACCTGGCATGTGTAGCATCTATGCTGATATCTGGAAGTTAAGTCAGTTGTTTTCAGGAAAGCTCTAAACTTTGCATTCTCTGTCAACACTTAGATGACACCTATACTTATTCTCATTGATTTTGAAGGTTTATAGCTTTAAACGCACAATGAATTGTGAATCGGCGTGTGTAAAGTAAGTAATTATTCAGAGTCCTACCTATATCTTCCAGTCATTTAAGCACGGCGTTAAGTTGTGATAGGTTCGCATACTTCCACCACGACTCCATTTCGGGTATCGTATATCCTATTTACCCTCGAAACGTCATTGGCAGTATAACGAGATAACCATACCCGCTTTCCAAGATCATCGAAGTCTGATCTCATCAACAGGTGTGGATGGTCAGATTCTTTTGCATATTCAGGGTCTTCTAGAATGCTTATGTGGGCGCTGTAAGGCAAGAAATAGCCAATGGCATCAAACTTGACGAGAAAATGCAAGGTAACTGCTTAGAATCACCACCAGTATCGCCATATAAGCGAGTAGGCAATCTGGAGCTGCATTTAATATCTCGTTCGAGGTCATAAATTCGTGATAGCCTACATATTTGGGCATCAAGATGCGGGAGAGATCACGTAGTCTCAGTGGCAATGGGATTTTCCTTGATCCTTCGTTTTTACCAATGAGGACGTACTTGCACCGCCACAATATTCAGGTCGCAGTCAATCTCTGGGCATTCGTCAATACTCGTTCGGAAGCTATTAAGAGGCAATGCCCAATGAACGCATCAGCTTAAGAGGGAACCAAAGGAACCAGAGTTGAAGTACCTACACGCGTAGGCAATATCAATGCATGATTCTGTTGCCGGATGGATGCTCCCCGGTACCCGCGACGCCTCTATCTTGAAGGATGACGTGCATTTTTATATACTTACGACAAGTAGGATTTGAGGGATCTCTGCCAAATCAATGCTATATTCACCAGATGCTGTGCATCATGCTTTATACCTCAATAAACTCAGGTATCTATCTACAAGTCTACCTCTTACAATGCGCCGGAAATCACGGAAAGTAGTTGGATGAGAAGTGCACGTAAATAGCCACTTACCCGCACGTGGCTAAGCTTGTTCTAAGCTCGACCTCTACCTAAGCTCCAGATAAAGGCGGATGACAGGTTATAACCCCTGATCGAACTCAGGAACTGCGGCTTCCCTGGAAAATAGACAAGTAGCGAGTACTTGTGGGTGACACCTGGGTGACACTGTGGCACAAAGTACCCAGAACTTCCTGTAGTGACTCGATCTAAATACTCAGCCACACATGACCTGCGCTTCCCGGGCAATCAATCTCGCATTCCCACTCCCGCCAGTACAAGGTCGTAAGCGCGTCCCAGCTTGTATGCTCTAATGCGATTTGACTCATGGAATTTGTAGCAATTCAATATTTTCACCATATCAAACATTTTCCAGCGATACTTCATTCCCTTGACAAAACCCGTACTTCTATTGACGAAACCTGGTTTTCCGTGGCCATACGAGGCCGCGCCAACGGTCACAATCCAATTCAACTAAACCTTAGTTTCTGGTCTGACGTCGTCACCGGACGAGGGTAGCCAAACATAGCGGGGCTCGTGTTAACGCATTTTTCCCCTTCGCTTTTCCCAGTCTCGCTCCCTTCGGTGTCTCTATCGACAACGTACTTTCTTAGGAATACGACCGAGATAATCAGTTCTTACGCGACGAAAGGATGGATTCGGAGGGACAGCTTAAGAGAAAGGACACCACTAAAGGTCCTCCACTGAGGATTCTCAGCTTGGGTAAGTTAACTACCCCGCCAAGCTCATAAGGTTTCTAGCTTGGGCGCACACAAGACGAGCAAAGACTAATTTTGGGCGGCACCGCCGGCACAGATGGAGGAGGAGTTCGTGGTTATTCCATGTTCATTATCATACAAGAGTTGATGCACCGAACCTACGTAGAAATCGAGGGCAAAGCACCGAGACGCGATCAAATCCCGAAGCCATGCGATCACTTCGATTTAATAGTTGGAACCGGCACCGGCGGCCTAATCGCCTTGATGCTTGGACGTCTCCGATTGGACTTGGAACAATGCAAGGAGTTGTACGTTCGATTAACCAGAATGGTATTTGAGACGGACAAGACGATCGCGGGCATACCATACCGTTCGACACTGTTTAAGGCATCCATGCTCGAATACGCGATTAAGGAAGCGGTGAGGGAACATACGGTTTCTGACGAAGAAGGGAACGATGGGGCTCCGTCAGATCTTGTCAGTCCGCTGTCTGCCGTGTCGAGATCCAGCGCCGCTATGCCGCGACGCCACCAAAGTAACGCAAGCGTTATGAGTTTCAGCGCCCGTAGTCCGGCAGCGCAGGCACGGTCATTCCGCGGTGGATGGGGTGATCCTGATGCTCGGTTATACGATACAAGAGAAAACAGAACGAAGACGTAAGTTCTACTGCACATAGCGGATTCTAACGGCACAGCCACTAACGTATTTCTAGTGCGGTGACAGCGATGTATAAGGGAACCTCTAGGGGCGGCGAAGCAGCAATTTTGCGATCCTACGACTCGAGGAAGGAGCCCGCTCCGGAATACGACTGCAAGATATGGCAAGCCGGGCGAGCAACATGCGCGATTGGGTTGGCATTCAAGCCGATTAGAATCGGCCAGACGGTATTCCATGACGACGGCGCGGGGACTTTTAATCCATCTCCCTATGCTCTTGACGAAGCCACCGTTAATGAGTGGCCGGGGCGCGAGGTTGGTGTGTTTATCAGCGTAGGGACCGGAAAGCGACCGAAAGGTACCGATCAGAACCAACATGTTTGGTACGAAGGCTTCATGGGCGAATTTGCCGAAGCAAGAAAAAAGTTGATTACCAAGGTGGAAGGCTGTGAAGCAATACACGAGAAAATGAGAAAAGAACTGCTGATAAAACGGGGCGTCAACATTGAAAATTACTATCGATTCAACGTGGAGATCGGGGTTGGAGAATTTGCTATGAATGAATGGAATCGACTTGGCGAAATAAGCACAGGAACGAGGAGATATCTGTCCAGGAGCGCCGAGCAGAAAATGGTTCAAGAATCTTCGACTAAATTGGCCAAGATACATAAGGCGAAGCAGAGGTGGGAAAAGTTCAGCAACGTGCCTGACATCGTGTCTCCTCCGCCTATGAGCAGTATGGGCTCTATGAATGCCCCGTTGGCGGTTGAGCTTCCGGGAGACATGCCCTTATCATTTCCAACCCACAACAACAACCCTAACCGGCAATCTTACGACTCCGGGGTCGACCACCTCTCGCTGCCCGGATCCGGGAACCCACCATCATCTCGCAGTTCCGGCGATCGCACTCGACCACCTACCAGCCATTCTTCTCCTGCTCAAGCGGCCACGCGCCCACAACAAAAGGCCCCTTCTCCACCCGCATTATCACCAGCGGTCAGGCCTCCTCCCAATGATGAGCCAGATCGCCTTGTAGTAACCGCTCCAACACCGGCGCAGTATCGCCTCGCTACTGGCTCCGATAAGATTGCAATTATGGGAAGCGACGAGTATCCACGAAGACAGCAGAGGGATCCTTCCGCTATGGTGCAGCCACTTCAGCCGCACCGAATCGAGCCCCCTCCGCTACCTCCGAAGACACCGCTACCTGAGAAGCAAGCCGCAGGCGGACGACGTCCTCCTGGAGGTGCTGCCCCACCTTATCCCATGGATGAAGATGGACCCCCGCCAGTTGTGAATATGGCGAGGAAACCGGAATATAGGGGCAGATAAGGCATTTTCAATCGAGTTGTTGACTCGTCCTGATATCTAGGTCAGTTGTCTTGACGGTTTACTCTGGCGTTTGTGGGGGCGGTTTTGCTACGACTAGGGCAGAGCATTGATGATTCAAGATACCAAGCGTACGCATATAGGCTGTTGATAACACATGTGGTGTATTATGACTTTGAAGCTTCTAATGTATCATGACTACGGATACCCTTTTGGTTATAGATTAGGATTTGCTCTATATATTTTTTTACTTAAAACTCATGCTCAGAGACGCTTTCACAGCTTGGAAAGTGACCGCTGATCCTCGTCCCACATTGGGCGCAAATATGTGCTACTATATCTGGGCTATGAATAGATTAGTAATCGAGCCTACTGCAGAGGACTTTTTTCTCGTAACAAGATGAATTGACCTAACGTTTAGCATGAGTATCGCCTATATAGATTAGGTACCTAATCATAAAATTTCTATACTTTTACTTCAATCTCTCAGTACGAGTGTTCCTAAGCTTTTTTATCTCGGTCTTAAGCACTTGTTACATCTCGCTGACAGACCGTACGAAATCGACAGCCTTTGTGGAGCCTTGCCGAATTCTACCTTGTCCATTGCAACAATTCACGGGCCTTGGCCGACGAAAAGGACAAGTTCTCAGCTGTACGGGGATAAATGTCAAGTTTTGAAATATCAACAGACCCGCCTGCCAAGCCTTTCGACATGCGCGATAATGGCGTCCGGGGCTCAGCCGTGCCCTGTCTGATCCCGAAGCGGCGTAGCCCTTCTGGAAATGCTCCATCGTAACCCTTCCAAATCATTGCTGACAGGAAGCTCTACTGCTGATTGGGAAATTGCTGGCCCTACGCCGCACCCCTACGCCAAAAACGTGAGCGACAAGCCCTCGCGCCGCATGCCCTGATGCCGTTGCATAGCCGATCTGCATGTCGCTCTCCGTTTCTGTGTGATCATCGACCGGCGGTGCTGTGCCTCTAACTTTGTGCTCTATAGCTCAAATCTATCTATACATTATGTCGTGTTATTCCTGCGACTTCCAGTCGCTCTGTGCCTTTGCCTTTGCTTTGCCCATTAACGTGTCTTCCGTGTCATGTCATGATGCCGCGCTGGCTTGTAATCTCTTACCCCCATAGCAGTAATACCATCGTGGCTCGAGGTTTCTACCTCGACTGACCAGCGTGGTCTGTGACGACCCCTGCCACTTCGGGCATTCATCCATCCTCTTACTTTTTTAATACCCTACCACCCTGTGACATATTAATAGCTCCGAAACCATGAATAATTCTCCGCGGCAAAGGTACTCGCAGCCGGGCCTAGAACCAGCGTACTCCGATGCCCCGGAGGTCACCCAGTCCACCGACCCGGAAGTCGTCCGCCAGCCGCATGAAACCTGGCCGATCCCGGTATACGAGCCCGTCAACGAGCCCTCGTTCGTGCCGTATAAAGGCGAAGGGGGCGGCACCCCGTTTTCCGACGCGTCGTCCAGCACCCCGCCGGCCTACAACGGACCCTACGGCGATGACGGTGTCTTCAACGCGGAGCAAGGGAAGCGGAAGCCGGACGCGTCGAGGAGGAAGCTGTTCATCCTAATAGGAGCCCTCGTCGCGATCGCGGTGATCGTGGGCGCCGTCGTCGGCGGCGTGCTGGGGAGCAAGGCGTCGGCGGGATCGAAGTCGGCTCAGACGACCGGCTCGCCACAGTCCTCGGAATCGACGTCTGCGCCGTCGCCGAGCAGCAGCGCGGGCGAGCAAGTCAACACGACGGCCGTACGGCCCAACACCAGACTATCGGTGACGGGGCGGCGGTTGGCGGGCGACGGGTTCACGTCGCGGCTGTTCTGGCAAGGCGGCGACAACAAGATCCGCGCGGCGGCGTACGGTAGTACGAGTGGGAAGTGGGAGACGCCGCTGGTCTTCGACGGCACGGCCGACGCCAAGCCCGGCACGCCTATCGCCGCGACTATATATCTCCTTTTCCCACAGTTCGAGCTCTTCTACCTGGACGGGACGTCGACGTTCCGAGGCGTCAATTTTGGGGACGATGAGACGGTGCCTAAGGTCGACAGCGTGAATACGGATCGGCCTGCGTTTGTCGTGCAGGAGGCTTCGCAGATGGCGGCGTACTGGCCCTATGTTATATATCAGAACGACGATGCGAAGTTCCGCCGCGAGGTTTTTGATTCGCATAATGGCCTTAATTGGTTTAATGATTCCATGCAGGGGTGGTTCAACTCGGCTGTCACGCCGCTCGGCGACAACGGCACGGGAATGGCCCTGGTGCCTGTCGTCAAGGAGTACAAGGGGCCGTACGCAGCGGGTATCGCGTACCGCGACCAGGACGGGCGGCTGTCTATCTTCTCGTTCGGTGGCGATGATACGGGGGTATCCTGGAATTCTGGTATGTCTGCCTTGTTACTTATTTAATAACTCCACCATCCCGGGTAGGTTTTCAAGCTAACCTTCGTCTAGGAACCCCCGACGTATCGATCCCCGCCGGGACAGCCATCGGCGCGTTCGCGGTCGGCCGGGCTAATAGTAATACGACGAACACGTACATCTTATATCAGGACGATGCCCACAAGATCCAAGCGGTGTGGCAGGAGGACGACAACGGGTGGAAGGGCCCGCAAGAGGTGGGTGAGGCGGACGCGGGAACGGACATCGCGTGCCTGACGGAGGTAGTCGGCGACGAGCCGGAGCAGACGTCGCTCTCGGAGCAGCTGGACATGCGGCGCTGCTACTACCAGTCGGGTGGCCAGATCCAGGAGAAGCGGCTGACAAGTACCGGATGGGTAGAAGGGGATACGATTCCCATGGAATGATACGATAAAAACAAACTTATTTAGCGCACTTCCCTTCTATGTAAAATGTTAGTGATAGTAATATCCCAGAATTCGATTTCAAAATACCAGACACTACATACCTCCTATACTATTATGGGCGCCGCAGGAGGTGTTTAGGGGCCACTAAAATGGTCGCCAAAAAATTGAGCTACACATCGCTGGATTCGAACCAGCCGGCTCTTCGTACAAAGGTACGGGGAGCCCTCCAGGCGCGTAACTACTGCGCCAAATGCCCCTCGTGGTTGTTATCGTTCTCGTCGTCTGTGTTCGCCTTTTGTGTGCGTATAATATATATTACATGTACAATTTACGTTTCTTCGGCGGAAGGGAGCATGCAAGAAGTGTAGTTGAGACACGATATCTATGAAGCTGGTATGGGAACCCTTAAATTGCTATGGAGAGAAGATCTAAGTGCGAGCTCGTCTTTATTAGTTGAGTAGGGTGTCAGACCTTTATGGAACTACTGGCGATGCGATTGTTTCATTTATGCAACCTATTCCATTGCTGAGGTACATATAAATGAAGGAGATGAAGATACTTAGGTAGCCGTGAAGTTACTGGACTCTTCATTCTGCGATAAAGACATGAGAAATAATTAAGGATTTAATGGTTTTTATTCGCATCATGCATTCATATATGGCTAGGCCATATATGCATCGCGGTAAACGAGTTACAGAGACCTGATCGCATTTATATTTCTGCCGAGATGAGCATAACACCTAGTGATCGACTCGCACTTTTTCCCCATTCCAAAGTCATTAGAGGAAGTCGAGCCAACGGCAACGGCATGGTTCTCCTTCTTCATTTAGCCCCATCATTGCTAGAACCACGGCGGTTCTGCCGTCGGAGTTATTGATGTCGCCGGCGTATCCCAGCCATCCCAGTCCAACCTTACCAAACGCGACGGATGTCGAACCCCGGATGTTAATCGACATAGGTCCACGTCGCACAGAACTATACCAAGAGTCGGACTGTGGGACGCTGATGAGGGTCGAGCCCTGGGAGAAGTTGCAGGTAGCTGGTAGGCCGTTTCGCCACCATTCGCGAGGTCTGACGACGCCATAGCGCTTTAAAACTGCGGTGTCCGAAGTCGCACTTGGTCTGAATTCCCAAGGCAGACCCCACGTTTTGATCATCCATCCATTGAGGTCAGGCCGTTGACTGGCATTCACGAACGAACGAGAAAGGACGACGATGCCTCCGCCACGAACGTAGTCGGACATTTGATCCCAGAGATGTTCGAAAATCGGTGCTAGGATGTCGGATTTAAGGATGAAGATAGCTTGAGCGGATGGGTGGTTGCTGAGTAGCTTGGCGTAGCCATAGCTCTTCTCATCATCGACCTCGTAGACGTTGGCTTTTTCTCGAAGATTCTGGACGATATCATTATCGTCATTCGGAGCTGGATCGCTGGACTTGAAGACCAGTATGGTAGGCTTTTCGTCGGTCATGATTACGAATTGAGAGGTGCGATGCCTTGAGAAGTCCTTGTTGAAGTTGAAATAGGTGTGATGGGTGATGGTGTGAGTGAGTTCGAAAAGATGAGGAGGTTTGGGTGTAGAAATTTCTCGGGTTTGAACCAAGGGTGTTAAAAATTTCTGGTCGTTGTTGCTATTGCCCACAGCACCTGCCAGGACTCGGGTAGCCGGTGGTTTCCTTCCCAAATTTCAATAAAAAGCCCAGCTAGACGAAATTTGTAGTCTGTGCAACTAGTAAGCCTGAAGAGGTACTAGATATGTGCTAGACGTATGGTTTTTGGTAAAACCGGATGTGGACCGGAGAGCCTTAGCTACGAACTTCACCCACATTTCGTTCAAGTTATGTTCTTAGCTATGGACACCGAAATGCAGCTTGAGCATAGATGAGAGAGTACCTTCTATTGACGCGTGGGAAGCCAGGCACTGGATGTCCTGCCTTTGCGGCAACGCAAGGCACTCTGTTCTGACTACCTAGGTAGGTAGATAACATCATGATCTGACTCTGATGTTGGTCTCTGTAGAAGACGGTATGCATAGTGAAGCTATTCAGACCTCTTATAAAAGTCGACCATCTTCTCGCCGCAAAGACTCACCATAAAGGCTCGAGTCACACAAAAGTGGGCCGACTCAGGGGCAGCTGACTGATCAAGTGAAGACACTGAACTTACCAAATAGATTCTGCCCCGAAGGACAATAATATAACTTCTAATACGATATGTAATACTTCGAGGCTGATACGTAGAAGTCGTATTCTTGGGCGCACTCATCCTACCTCGAAGCGGGGTGAGTATCAGGTCCCATGCATCGTCACTGGTGGATATTAACTATCCAACAATCACACAATCGTTCGTTCTGCTATGCTTTTTTATCGTACTACGAGCTAAGACATTACGATTCTAGAATTATCCTTGGCGAAGGTCTAGTTCTCGGTATGCGGATTTTTTATCTGTAGCTTGGTAGTATCAACGGCGACCTAGACACGAACTTCAATTTAGCTAATTATAGCACACACTGGTATTCGCAGCAGTATACTAACTCATGGCTACTGAAACGTACGAATGACAGGTAAATCAGGTCATACCTTAATTCAGCCTGCTCGAATGAGCTTGATTTACGCCTTCCTGTGCGACTCTCTATATTCCAATGCTACCTACCTGCATGCCGGCTATATACGATTGCGGTATCAGTATAGGCGCAGATGGCCGCTCCGTATTACATACCGTCCGAGTGGGAGCTATAGTAGAATTGCGATAATACATATAGTTAAGGTCTCCTATACAATTACGAGCTTATCTCGTAGAACCTGGTTTAGTTGCGATGACGCAGTACGTTTAATTACTACCCATGGTACCTAAATAATGATAGCTACCTACTGAGCAGTCTACCTAACGCGAGGTACACTAATAGTGACACACACAAGAGCGCGTGAACCATGCATCCCCTACTTCTGCTTAGCTTCGTTACTGCACAGCTGGTCCCCCCAGCGTGGGGTGAATATAGGGTAACTCCATCGTATGGCCAACCCCTTGAGCACTTGGCAAATACTACCTTAACTAATCTTGCCTTAGGGTCGACGCCAAGCTAAGTGATGGCGCCAACACGAACCGTGAATCGTGGATGAGACTGAAGCGGGCGAAGAGCCTGCACGCACAGCGCAATGCGGCAACTATCACCGTAGGCGCCAGCCCGTGCGCCGGCGGCTTCGAGAAGCCCAGCTATCAATTCTCTGGGTTCCAGTTCAACAAGACGACCATAGAAGCGGGGGATAGGGGCATGGTTCACTTTCAGTTGACAGATGTTGTGAACAACGGATCCACGTCGTGTACAACCCCCTATTTGCAGGACCCGAACAAGCCGATGTGGAATGCATGCGACGGGGATTATAATAATGTCTTGTTGCCGAAGACTTCATTCAAATACACAGCGTCTACCTCTGAGCTTGAAATCAACCAGCTGTGGATATGTGAAGCCGCAAACAAGACTCACCCGTAAGTCGCATGATGTCAATTATCCTAGAGTAGCAAGATTTCAGTAAGGCTAACAGGTTGTCGTGACACCTTCTGATATTCAGCCTCCCCTATTTTTCGTCTGCAAAAATAGACCTTGGAGAACTCATTGACTGCGTTGATGACGAGACGCAGACAAGATGTACTGTAGGAGATGACACAGTTCCTACCTTCGACGGGGATTACACGACTCCGGTATGGAAATCTGGCGAGGTAGATGTCATTCCACCATCTGAAAAGGTTGCGACGGACACGCCATGGAACCCAACCCCTTGCATCGGCACATCCTTCAGTTACCCGAACTGGGACGTGCAAGACTTCTCACGCGGCGAGGATGATGGCGAAGTAAGCTTTCGCTTAAACAATCACGGGAATAACCAGTCGGTAGCATGCACAGCTCAAAGGGGCGAGTGGTCTAACTGCGATGATAATTCAACTGCAGTATGGTTCATTGAAGAAACGGGCGGGCTGTCTGTTAACCAAACATGGATCTGCAATGGAGGAGACCGATATCCCGAAGAGTATGCCATACTATTCTCAACTCATAAGTACTTTAACTAATGCTCCTAGCGTGACATTCCGGGCAGTTGGTAGCGCAACTATTGAATCCGAGTCTCCTAACTCAACCTATATCAAGGGATCACTGACCGAGCCCATCGAGATGACCCCCAACGTAGCCCCTGAGGGGGTCAACCATCCCGGTTGCCTTGCGACCTCAGCAGCGCCATCGTGGATAGTGACTTCGTGGGTATGGAACGAGAAGTGGAGGAACGGCTATAACTCCGGGAATCTGAGTGCCACTTTCTACAATCCGGCGACCGGCTTCAACCTAACGTGCACGGGCGACGGCGAGGAGCTGAACCGCGACGGGCGATACGGCTACGAGAGATGGTGGGGCTGTGCGTTGGCGAGGAGTCCCTTCGACGAGTACCAGGTCATCTCTTTGATTAAGCTCAATCCTATCACGGAGATCTTCTCTATCGACCAGAGATGGTACTGCAACGGTAACGAAGACGAACTTCCGTAAGAAACCTCCGTATCGCTCATGTGTAGTAGAAGATAAGACTAACGGGATGCATCAGGTCTTTCTTCAAGGCTGTCGGCGACGTCGCCACGACCTTGGACTGTTTTTGGACCAACGACACCGCGGCAAACTTCAACGTTAAGACGTGTTCCCAGACGGAACTTCCCCTGATCGTCCAGGGGGAGGTGGTAAACCGGACAGAGCTTGCCGCGGACGCATTTTTCGAGCTAGCCCCAGAAGGATACAGCTGCACTATCGCATCCGTGCTCGCGACGCAGTGGTCGACCGGGTGGTCCTCGGACACCGTCTACACGGGCGCCACGTTCCCAGACACTTTAAAGACGAGGGATAAATTCGCCCTCCAATTCCTCGCGATGGACGGCGTCCAGCTCGTGGACCACAAGGATGTCTCCCTGACCCCCTACCTGCCCACGAGCGACCCCGGGCGCTGGCGCGACTGCAAGGACGACACAAACAGCGACATATCCTCCAATGTATGGGCGCGCCACTCCCTCGAATGTAAGTGGCAGCTCGATCTTGCCACGGGGTATTTCGCGATCAACCATACGTGGTACTGCGACGACAAGACCCCTGACAACCCGTAAGTTGCTGCATCTTTCATATGTACTATAGTTGAGCGATTGTGTCTAATAGGGGCAAATCTAGAATCGTCTTTCACGCCTATGGGAGCAGGTTCTATGACTTCTCCTGCTACGTCTACCGGGACGACGAGCAATACACGTGTGGCCCGACTGGACTGAACCCACCGCCTATTTTGCCGACCTACTTGACATGGAAGAGTATCCCAGCCGCAGAGTTAGGGGCTTACAAGGGGCACTCCTAATTTATTTAGGGCACACCTTGTTCTTGACCTTTGATTTTTAGCTTTGACGAGTTCTGCGAAAGCAATTCGCAGCATCAATTTCAGTTCGCTTCTTCCCTTGAGAGTTGCTCGTTTACGGAAACGTGAAAGGGGATACTCACAGTCTGTCTACGTAGTATCTGATCCTTTATAATAAACTAACACCAACCACCCTTACACAATGAGCGGTCAAGGACAGCCTGTGATTTTTCCCGGGTTAAATGCGGAAATTTTCGTCCCGTACTTCTACGATTCTAGGTTCCTAGAGACCTGGTCAGATTTTAGCTCACTGTCGTGGATTTATATTTGATCCATAGGATGAGATCACGAATGTAGAACTGCCGCGGAGGCTAGACGCGCGCTTAAAAGGTAGCTCCATAGTCTATCTCAGAATAGGAGGGCAGGAAATAAACTTGGTCTAGTTGTCAAATAAAGCGTTAATTATGAGGAATATATAGTATATGATTTATATTACTCCTATATCATCACACACGTACTCACCAGCGCAGACAGCGACACTAGACGGATCCTAAAGGTCGACACCCTGAGGAACACTGGGTATATATATACGAGAGCGCTTTAACCGCCTCATGTGACTCTCCCGAAGCTCGTCTCTGCATGGCCGCGCTAACCGGATGCGAACACGGATCAGACCCAACCAAATGAAAGAATATGGGGTAAGATGTCATACCCCAGGGCCGCATGCCCAGGTCGCATCGTGGACCTGCCACGCTCCGTGTCGTCCTACCTAGATATAGATTGGGCAGGTCGCAGGCACGGCACGCTGTGTGGCCGCGTCCCTGACTTCAGCCGCTTCGGATCCAGATAGGCGGGGTGCGTTGTGCATTTACCATCGCATAGGCATATTCCGCGTGGGGGAACCGCAGAGCCAATCATGGCTCGGGTAATTTGCTCCCCTCCATTACCAAAAACTTGGTTCGCTCCTTGTCACGTTCCGCTTGCGTGGTGCGAAACGTCAACTGCCGAAGGTTCATCATGGAGGAGAAGGGACGGAGTTCGGCGGTTGATGAAGGTGAGCCAGATAGGGAGAGGTGTTGGGTGTTGGTAGGAGGAGCTGCGTCATAGTGAGAATAGATATATGAAGCGCCTCCGCGCTTACTGAACTGGACGGTCAGACGGAGGGAGCTCAAGCACGCTCAAAGGATAGCTAGGCAGACAGTCGACTTCTCCAGGAAAAAGAATCACACAATGGGTCTTATTGCTCGACTTGCTACGGCAGCGGCCGTCCTTGCCAGCGGTAGCATCGCCGCTCCAGTCACAGCGGCTACGGCGGCCGGCCAGTACTGCGATGAGACTGGTGTCTGCTATTCCGAAGTCACGGTCGGAGTAGCTCCCATTACGTGGCGGATCGCCATCCCCGCGGTAGAGCAAGGACCTTTCGACGTCCTCCTCCAAGTGATCGCGCCGAAGTCAGTCGGCTGGGCCGGACTCGCTTGGGGCGGCGGTATGCTGTATAACCCCATCAGTCTGGCTTGGGCGAACGGGAATAGCACCATTGGATCTGCGCGCTTCGCAGCGTGAGTTTAGACTGCCACCTCGAGCACGGGATAGAACTGATGTCTTATGTTAGCGCTCACGTGCAACCCGATTTCTACGATCCAGCGGCGCACACTATTCTCAAGGGGTCCAGCGCGAACGACACGCACTGGACCCTAACTACGCTGTGCCAGGGCTGCAGTACGTGGGTCCATAACGGCGGTGCGAAGGAGGTTCTCGACCCCGGCGCGACAGCAGCAAGCTTCGCGTTCGCCGCGTCGGCCGTGCCTCCAATCGACCCTACTGATCCTACGTCGCCAATTGGAATCCATTCCGAGCACGGTATCTTCACGGTGGACCTGGCGGCGGCCAAGTCTGAACAGTTTAGCACTTGGGTGGAACAACTAAAGGTTGCCTAGCTGGGACGTGGTGTTCAAGACGCTGCAGGTCTGTACGATAGAGCACACCGATAAGGATGAGGATAGGACCTAAGTAACACGGACTTTTGTTTCTAAAATAATTTGTGTCAGCAGATAGCAATACGCCCATACTACCATAACTAGGTACCTACTTACCATCACACTAATCAACATATACCAGGAAGGTACTGTGAGAAACTGCAGAGAGTATAGTGATTAGGCTTGCTGCAGGCTTCGAGTCGCCCACGCGTAGTTGCATATGAGCACAGGTTGACCTCATTGCGTTCACAGGCTAAGTAAATGCAGATATGTGGTGTGCCTGGTCCTGAAAGCTAGGAACCTAACCTACCTACCTGGATAACTAAATGTTATATGTGTACCTAACTTAAGAAACAGATAATATTCTTTTGCTTTCTTATCGTTCTTGAAATTGTTGTCTCGCAACGCGCCTCTGACGCGTGCCGCCAGCATTTATCGACGCCAGATTACGTAGCACGATTACATAAGGAGCCGTAATTACGTAAGGGCCCTTGACAAAACCTTCTTGTTTTTCACGGTTGATTAAAAAGCTTGTTACTTTTTGCGTCTTCAATACAATTGCGGTACGACACCAAAAGTCTAGTTCAAGTCCATGAACTATTTCATCTTAGGCATCGATAGTTGTAACGCTGACTTTATATAGTAGGTGGGTAGTTTTGTGACTTATGATATTTAACTACAAGGTAGGTAGGTACATGCACCTAGAAGCTAAAGCACAAAGATACTCTCCCGCTATTTTCCCAATGCATCAAGACCAGTTCCCATAACAGCACCGGCGTCCTATCTCCAGTTAGCATTGCCAGGTTGTGGGGTGTGCGTGAAACATACCATGGCGTCTTGTGGTACTGTTGCAGTTGTGCTCATTTTTACCATCTCCGCATTGTTACCGTACCAGAATTTACCTGTAGTGCGATTCGTGATGCTATCTACGACGGCTTCACCGTATTCCATCGTGTCCATTCTGGGTAGCTGGTCATTGCCCTGAGCCCTGCTGATAAAGGTATCTTCAATGCTCTTGTACAGAGACTCTGCCGGAAGCTTCAGATCGCCGAAGTAAGTCTGGCCCATAGTTTTAACTGCCCCGGTTACAACCTCAAGCACGTCGACTCCGAAGGGCGCAAGCTCTAGCCTGAGGGTTTCTGCTACCAGCTCCAGACCTCGCTTAGATGCCGCATACGTTCCTTCGACGTGGATCAGTCAAGGCTCACGGTAGGTATCAAAATAACAAAGACACATACCCATATATGGGACGTTGACATATCCAGAAATTGACGTGATGTACACCACCATACCCTTCGCCTTGATGAGAAGAGGGGTGAATGCCTGGGTGAGAGCGATAGGGCCATAGAAGTTGATCTCGAAGAGATCCCTAACCTCTTCTAGGTCTTCGTCGAGTATCGGCATGAAATGGTTGCGTCCTGCATTACTAATCAAGTAGTTCAAAGTGCCGCCCGTGTGCTTAGTCACCGCTTCGACAGCTGCCTTGATGTTGCCTGATTTCACGACATCAAGTGCCAGCAAAGTTACGTTGGAGAGGCCATTGAGGCTCTTCATTTTGGAAGGATTGCGAGCTGTCGCGAAAACGTGGAATCCACGCTTTTGGAAAAGAACAGCAAGCGCGGAGCCAATGCCGCCATCGCTGCAGCCGGTAATCAAGACGGTTTCTGTGGAAGCCATGATCGCAGTCAAAGTGCAGAAATGGCAGTAAATGTGGTTGGGTATGAGGGAAGTAAAGTTGGAAGAGGGGTAAAGAATTGAAGAAAGAAAGAGAGTAACCTAATAGTAGCTTTAGATTGCAGGCAAGAGCTGCAATTGAGCTTTAACATGTATTTCTCATGCAAGGGCGTTATGTGTCTTTATCCGGTTTCTTGCGTTCCTAATCTTGTTGGAACAGGGCTTGTATTCCTTCGTGGCCCACACTAAGATATTTCAAGTGCAAGCTTCTGAATAACTGGAAATACCCATCCTCCTCATGGCGTTGGTGAGAATGTCCAGTGTGTGGGAAATATCATGTAGTTGCATGTCCTCAACCTCAACCTCAACCCTGGCTTTGGAGAAAGCCGTAGTAGTCAGAATAATTGAAGAGCGTCCACGTTTAGCTTGATACGAACTCTTCTTCGTTCTGGAAAACATACCATTACGTCTCAAGACTCCGCCGATACCAGGGTTAACACGACCCGTAGATGAAGGAGAGGAGTATGAACTCACATACCTATGGGAACCAACAGTAATAAACCCATATTGTCTAAATTGTCTAATGTACCTGACGCCTCGTAAGGTTTCTTCGCTTAGGCGTTAAAGCGTTATATTCGCTTATGGCGCTGAACTTATACAAGTAGATACATAATATCATACCGCATGATCTAGCGCGATTGACCTTGGTACTTTTAGCGAAAAGAAAATTCATGGTTTCGGCACTATATACCCTATATCTACAGGGTATCCAAGGCCAAAAAGCCTTATAACTATAGCGTACTATGGCGTACGTCCTGTTTGAATTGGGAGGAAAAGTTCAGGTTTCCCCTAGAATACCCTAGCTTACGTAATATACCTAGCAGCCCCTTATACCATGCTGGGTGTATTATGTAGCGCTTCGTGTATTGTAGCGGGGAAACCTGAGTTTTTCCTCCTACAACATCAAACCACCAAAAACCCTCCAATATAGGTACCTAGGTAATTGCAAATTTAATTGCCAGTTGACGCCCTCATGATACCTATGGATAGCGCTTATAGACACTGAGGCTCCTTATCTTGTAGCGCTCCTCGGGGCTTATATCAGCTACAAATATAGCGATCAAGACTTCGCCAGCGAGTCCTACCTAACTCTGAAGATAATGTACCCTTATTTATCAATACCTTAGGGAATTAGCGCATCACTTGCAAGGCAAAAACTTTTTTTTTCGGGTGTTAAGGTGCTACCTATGTAAGTACCGACTTAGGTGCCTTGACACCTAAAAGTCTTAGGGAGGTATGTGCTGTAGCTTGCTATAGGTATAGGGAGTTTGGCGCTAACGCGCCTTATAATTGTAGGGCTTATATGGTGCTAGAACTACGTACCTACCTAGGTATAGTTGAGCCTACCTCCTGATACAATTAGTATGGTTATCGGTCTTATAGCCCTCGGTCGTATGTTCCAGTTATGAGACGAAGCTTTATAAACAATTATTAACTACCTACCTCACAAACAACAACGAGACCTAGTAGTGCTAATGTAGAGCGGTTTGGTGTAACGGCGCACACCGTGAGCGGTAACATGACGTGTGAAACTCTGGAGGAGTCGGTTCGATTCCGGCAACCGCAAGATTACCTACAATTTTGCTACTCCGGGAGTCTGGAATGCTAGTAGGTATAGCTGCTTTTTGAGGATAACAATGGTTTATTCATTCCGCTACCTACCTACCTAGGTTATCCATTTCCGCCGTACATTTATGCTTAGGTAGTCATCGGTAGGGCACACCGTTGAGCGCATCAACCCTAGATCGACTACCTCGATATTGACTTCTCTCCTACTTATTAGGCGTGTTCCGCCCGTTAATAGTCTTTAGGTACACCATCTCGCCTCTGGCTTGTTCAAGGGGCTATCAAACTCCATGTTCATAATAAGTATTATTTCCCTACGTGGTTTCAGGTCCTGTCTGTCCAGTCCACATGAAATTCGCGAGTAATCTGAATCGCGTCTTCGATGTCCGGTATATGTCCGCCAGGCGACACGTCCTTGGAATCTTCCGGTTGACTACCGTGGGTGCTACTACTGAAAGCGCTTGCTCCGCCAGTTCGGGTGATGGTGTCGAGAGAGTAGCTAACGCTCGACAGCTCGAAAACGTTTCTCTGGGGAGCCTTGAACATGGCCGTCCAGCGCCTATTTTGGGAGGTGTGCAATCTCGATTGGTTGCTTTCGCTCCTCGTCCGCGGGTTTCGACTCACGAAGCGATCCCACAGCGGCTTGATGGTCGGCACGCTTCCGCATATGATGATCAGAGAGACCTCGGCGCTGCTCCACATGTAAAGCTCGAAGGTCTCCCAGCTGAGGTCTGATTGGGCCGTGAGCGCAGCAACCTGTACCGTCCTGATAGCGGTACAGATTCCCGACAGTACACCGCCGCCGAGTAGCAGGGCCAACCCGATCTTCTTGCGAAGGTCCAGGTGAAGCTTCCAGATCAGACTTATGGGGAGCAATGCGAAAATGAACTCGATGGCCGCAGACAAGCCCCCAAAGAAGACGGAGAATCCGCTCTGGACTTCTGGGCTCCAGCAATGCGTTGTTGGGCGTAAGGCGGGATTCCATAATGCCTCGGGGTTATGGCATTGCGCGAACGACATAATGACAGCGACTACCGAGACGATACTGATGAGGATCATCAGGAACCATATGCCGTATCGTCTCCATTTAGAGACGCGTCCAAGAAGTCGTAAAAGCAGGGAGCCGATAGCAAGTTTCCCCATTCCAATGGCCATAATAGCAACCGCTTGTAATACAAAGAATAATTCGGAAAGGTAGAGTCCTTGTTCGGTGCTGAGATACTGGATATGTCGTGTGCCCCCGTTAGCGGCGTAAATGAAGGCAACGACGGTGATGCCCGTGTTCAAGGCCTAGTCACTCATCAGTTAGATCGATGCGCCGTGAGCTACCTATCAGGGATACTGAGCTCGTTCAATGTTGGCATACCCATGTAACGATCATAAAATAATCATCCCAGCTGATACCCCTAATGCTTAATCGAGCCCAGACTCGCAAAGCCACGAACAAGAGAGAAATTCCGTACTCTACCGCCAATACCACGATCATCGTAGTACCACGGTCAATATCAGGAGGCGCTTCAGTCGTATATGACATCTCTGGTGTTGTCGTCTCAATAGACGTTAGATGGCCAGGCGAAATGGGGCTCACGGAGCTCTGTCGTCCCAATGTACAGAAGGCTGTATACCTACCTAATATATTGGACATAAATCTTAACGCTTGTCCATACTCCATCAACAGAAGACAGGTTAAATGTTGCACTTGTATGGTAAAGTCACGCCATATCGTCCACTTTCTCGATACTACACGCTGTGGCCATTATGGGTGGCGTATCGAGTCATTGGTCGATGCTCTTCTCACATAGATTGAGAAAGGGGTTACACCCTAATGATACGATGTCTCAGCTCGTAAGGTTACTTTCGCGTATTTTCTTAATAAGCAGTTTGGCTCTATGATAGCATCGTAGCGTAGATTCTTTCACCTGTAACTAATAGAAGAGATTCGTCTAAGTCCTTTCGGATAACTCTGAGGAGTTGATATTCGAAACCAAATCCTCGTAGCGATTATTTCAGGGAATGCAGTTGATCAAGCATTGGGTATCATAAGGTAATATGCTTATAAACTTGCTTACTGTTTACCTTATTTGAGCTGTGTGGTTGTACTTAGGTCACACCCCCTAAGGATTTGCCGGACACAACATGAACATGCTCCGTCTCATCGGAAACGGTCATCCTTGGCAGATGTACGAACGTGGACGCTTTCCGATCATGTACCTTAACACGCAGCCATTTATGCTGTGCCACCACTTCCCTATATGCTCATGGTTGAAGAAGGCCGAATGTTCCGTACAGTCTGTTTAGTTAGAGGCTCAGGTTGGCACTGACCTATCTTGGTGTCGGGACTATCTGATAGGCCTTCACTATAGTAGGACTGTCTTGGTGATAGATGATAGCGTCTATATTTATGAAGTCATTATATAACTAGAGCAGCATCGTAGTTCTCTAGATAAACATAGCTTAAGAGTTCTTAAATGTAAGGTAAACACTTCGACAAGAGCGGTCAACTCTCAGACGAGCTACTGAAGAACGGCAGCAATAACACAGTCGTTGAGCTGCTTGGTGTACTGGTATACCTTTGATATCTTCAGCCCGGCCTCGTGCAACAAGGCCTCGAACTCAGGAAGTGAGCGCTCCGTAGCCGCGAAAGCGCAGGCCATAGCGATGTCCATCGAGGTGGCCCTCCAGGACGCGTCGCGCTCGGGCATCACCATCTCGTCGATGAAGATCGTCGATTCGGTCGTCATGCCGGCTTTGAGGTTCCGGAGGATCTCGACGACCTTGTTATCAGGCCAGTCGTGAAGGATATAACGCATGTAGTACACCCGAGCGCCTGGAACAGGGTTAGCATTTGAATTGGACCATGTTATCGTTAGAGATACCTCTGAGTTCCTGTGGTGTGAAGATGTCGTGTGCATGTGCCTCGATGCCATCGAAGTCCGGAAGAGGATTTGCTTTCACTTCCTCGATGACATGCGCTTGATCTTGTAGAACGATACGACCGCGCAGATCAGGGTATCTCTGCCTCAAGTTGACGCACTGATGACCCCTGCCTCCCCCGACATCAACGAAGACCGGCGTGGAATCGGTGACATCTTGGGCATATTGTTTGAAGTCCACCGCGTCGAGGAAGATGGGAAGACCGTCTCGCTGACTCTGCATAAACCTCATCGAATATTGCAACATTGGTGGGTGGGTTTGGATCCATTCCCAACAGGACTCTTTGGTATTGTGGGCGGCGTACCACGGGCAAGTGGCCGAGTCGGTCGGATTGACGTATCCCTTCTCGCGAAGGAATTTGGGGAGACTGTTCCATACGGGCATGACTCCGTACAACCTAGAACATAATGTGAACTCAAGACATATGACCAATGCTACGCCTAATTGCCTAGGTACTTACCTCATTTGGGCTCCATTCCTCCCAGCTATCGTCGTCATGGCTTTCGTCACGTTATTCGCGCTGAAGGCATCGTCTGCCACTTGGGTAACCATGCCATACGATTGGTAGTATCGCAACAGGCGCTCTGTTACTCGTATGTAAGTTAGCTAGCTCTAGCAGCTGGAAACGCACATACTCATAAGGGCAGGGTCGACATTGGTCTTTTCAGCTAGCTCCGCAATGGTAGCAGAGCCCTCGATGTCGGACAAGATATCGAAGATTTTGGTATCTATGCCGATACAAGTAAGGGGGAGTTGCATCGGCTGGAGTCTTCTCAGCGGCTTCCTCAGGTAGTAAGGCTGCGAGTTCTACGGATGACTCACTGAGTTTATGATACGGTGGACGGTATCCAGCGTTGCCTCTGTAGAGAAGCTCACTTTCCTTGCCGCTTCGCTGAGCCGGTAGCGCTCATCGTCGCTCAACGACTTGGAGTTCGCATCAACGTCATTGAGGAACAATTCGAGATTCTCTGTCAGAGCAAGGGCATCGACTGATGGGACACGCATCATAGATTTCGGTACGAATTGTCGATAATAAGGTTTCCTCGTAATCGGCTTCCCTGTAGTGGATGCTTCGAAGATGGAGATAGTACTACCCAAGAATCAAGAGAAGAAGTAGTACTACCACGACATGGAGCAAATGGTACGTAAATAGCAAGGTTTCCGTATAAATATCTTTGAAACGGATCGCTAAAGCTTCTTCAAGGGAACCCATTGCTCTATTCGTAGGAAGGATGCCGCTAACACGGCACTTCAGCGGACGGGAGGGGACTATACCAGCTGTAACACAACCTTTGTCCTTCTACTGTATTCGGAGATATTTTATCAACAGTCTGTCGGAAAGGGATCTTGGCGAGTGGCAGTAGAACCGCAAGATGTTCTTGCGGCGAGGGGTGGTTTCACGAAAGGGAAAACGCCTGCTTCAGTATAACTGGTCGTTCTGGGGTAGTCACTTTAGCGGGGAGGGGGGTGTTTATCCCCCCCTTTTTTTTCTTTATTAAAGACTGGACTAATAGACCAATTAATTTTCGCCACTTTCCAAGGAGTTTATGCGGCTCTGATCTAATCGGTCGACGCCTTCGCCGGTGAGGGTTTGTAGAACATGTCTGATGTCATCCGGCAAGGACACGATACGGCTTGAGGAAGGATTCTGTTTGACTTTGAATATACAGATATACAGATTTCCTAAATAGCATTTCAGTTCGGGATCAATACAGAGTAATGTGAACAAGCGACTTTTAATGTGAGTACCTATCTTCCAAAGGAGATCTGCTCTATCATAAGACCAAGGAATATCGCCGATATCTGCAAGGGGCGTCAGTGCGCAATATATTGACTTGTAATACCACCCCTTAGTTCCGTCCTTTCGGTATTCGTTAACTGCCGATAAAGTATGGGATTACAGCGATGGCAAGGCCACCAATAAGTAAAATATAATTATCGGCGAAGCGGCGAGGATGACAAGTATCTCAAGTCTGGTTGGTCAACATAACATGGAGTCCGAAGTTTCCGGACGCCTACATTCAGGCTTGCCAGGATTGCCTATGTTTCGGAAGAGGGAGTATGTATGAGTGCGGGGACGGCATCCGATGCAATGAGCAGGTTTCTAGGGTTGTGAGGGGATCGATCTCGTACGGCGGTGGCGTACAAGTACCTAGACACGTGGGTGTGAAAGTGAAGAGTCGGTGTAACATTCATTTAGCCCCTTTTCGGATTCTCAACTCCACGTACGGAATAACTATGCCAAAGATAGATTATGAATATAGTACTCCAGGCTGAACTCGTATGTTTCGGGGCTCTGATAGGATTCAAGTGTCTCAAGATCACTTTCTTTTCTACCCATTCTTCTTAGACGGCCTTAATGACCCCCCTATCCTTGGAGATTACCTATTCGGGGTCTACCAAATTCTCCGATTGGTTGTGAGCTACTTGGTTCGCCAAGACAGAACCTAGCATGGAGTCACTGTGAGGATATCTAGTCACACACACTGTGCGTCACAGCCATATGACAAGGAAAGGCATTTAAGTAGATGATTCATGCAGAGCGGTAATAGCAGATTTAAAAACTCAGACTTGGCATGGAAGAATAGAGTTGTATTCAGGGCTGGGATATTCCTTATCCTAACTCTCTCTCTATGAAAGACAACCGCAAATCCTGTGGAATGAATATCAAATCATCGCGAGTCTCGCCGTAGCGACACAGTGGCGCTACTGTATAACGAGCGCATCTCGTAAAATCATCTTCCCTTCTCCTCTAATCCCATTGCGCACGACACCGATATTAACGGACGTCTCCCGCAGTCGGACCTTATCACATCCGGTAGTAGACGAACGGGCCCGTGGATCCGTTCACGTAGTGCTGCACCTGCGGCGGTTGGTTCTGGACTACGTTCGGGTAAGACACGACATAGCCGGGCTGGGCTACGTATCCCTGCTCCTGGACGTAGAACTGCGGCGGCGGCGTCGTGTGCTGCCAGTGAGCGTTCCCAGCCCAGAAGGGGGACTGGCTAGGGTAACCTGTGTGTGACTCGGTGTCAGCTTGGTGGCGTCTCAAAAAGGGAAAAACATATATGCAGTATTAGGATGAGCGAAAGACGGAAAGAGAAAACTTACACCACGATCCGGTATTGCCAGGCTGAGGCGCAGGCACGGACGGCGCGACCATTGGCGCATTCACCCACAGGAAGGGTTGCTGCTGGTTGGCGTTGACGAATGTCATGTTCTGCTGCGGCTGAGTAGGACCGCTTTGATATTGGTTAGTCCTGTTCATTTGGTCGTTTAAAGAATGTTTGTACGGAGGTCGCTCGTAAAGGTTCTTTCCATTGTGTCACCTATGGCCCCAAACTGCAGAGTCGTACAGTGCTTGGCCCTAGCTGTGAGCTACTGCTGCTAAGCACAGTAGACTATACAGTTTCGCACTGCTAATTACACGATGGAAAGGACTTTTGCGAGCGACTTCCGTAGAGGATGTACTTACGGGTTCATGATGATGATCGGCGCACCTGGGTTCGACGCAGCGGCCTGGGCTCGCCCGCCGAAGGGCGGGGCGATTTGCGACACGACGCGAGGGTAGATGTTCTGACCAGGCGCGCCAACACCAGGGTTGGCTGGTGCTGCTGCCGCTACCGGGGGAGGCGCTGCGGGAGGCACTGCGGGAGGCGCCGCGGGGGGCGCAGCGGTAACCGCAGGAGGGAGGCCGTTATTATTGTTATTCGGCTCCGGTGCCGCCGCCGCCGCTGCTGCGGGCGGAGCAGGGGGGTTGGGAGGCGGTCCGCTAGGAGGTATGGGATCGACAGATGGAATGGCCTCGGGTGCGGGCTCGGGGATCTCACCTGCCGCTGCTGCCTCGGCTAGTTCGATTACCTCGTCTGCGTCCGGGCGCGTGGCGCTCGCGTTGGTGGGCTGCATCTCGGATCTGCCGTCGGGCTGGATGATGGTATTCGTTCTCGCAAAGTTCACTGCTCTTGCTGGGGCCGTTGCGACTCTAGCGCTCATGACCGGGGGAGGGATGACGAAGGGAGCGATCGCGAGAAATGGGGATCCCGCGGTGAAAAGGTAGACTTGTGGAACGTGGGTCAAGTAGTGCAGGTAAAAGAAAGCATTATGGGGAGAGGTTGGAAGTGCAAAGTACTGGGGATTGATTTCGTACGTAAGAGTTGACGAGGTTGCCCGAGAGGTTGCGGGAGACCTAAACCCCACCTGGTTGGATTCCTCGCCGGCTACAAGGGTAGAGGCAGAGGATGAAGAAGTACTGGATGTCGCGTCTGTGGACGTGTCAGTCTCTGAGTTAACTGAGTCAGGAGCCGGTTCAGCGATTTCTGTTGTTTGGGTGAAGTTGTTGCTAGTAGTTGGCTGGGCAGCTTGATTGGCTGGATGATCAGATGAAATATCAACATTGTTCGCCTCTAGAGCGTCTCCGGCAGCTGCTTGGTCCTGATTATCCATTGGCGCCGGTGAATCAGGAGCCGAAGTGTCCATGGCCCGTTGGCTTAAAGAATTGCCCATCTCTTCTACACCTGGCTGCTCTACCTTGACCTCAGACTCGTCGACTTCAGGCTCGTTAACTTCAGACTCCTTAATCTCAGACTCCTTAATCTCAGACTCCTTGGTCTCGGTTTCCTTGGTCTCGGTCTCCTTGGTCTCACACTTCTTGGTTTCTGGCTCCGAAGCGGTAGACTCTTCTTTGAGAGGTACAGGGGTCGACATATCTACGATTGATTGATCGAAGTCTGTTTTTGACGACGGTTCGACTTCGGTTTCGTTAGTGCTGTTTAGCTGAGGACTGGTACGCGCCGATACTGTATCCTTGTTTGAATCAGGCGAATCCATTGTGACGGAGTTAGGGCCACCAATGCCTAAGGAAAAAAATTGACAATGAAGGGTCGCACTGAGGTCAAAGCTTGATGTCTAATCATCCACAATACTAGGCGAGGACTCTAAACTCTGGTGGTGGACAGGTTTACCGGATTCAAAGGATGTCTGAGGAGGAGCTGGCTTTTTCGAAAATATGGAAAAGAAATTCAAATGGGCAGACAAAATGATAGTAAACTTAACACCGTATACCTAAGGTGTCGAAACCGCAAGGGCCAATCCCAGTCATAGCTGACTCGATGCTAAGGGGTCACAACATAACTCATCTTACTCTACCTAAGGTGTAGTATAGCTTTTATCGTAGCTAGTGAACCAACCATTGATATTTGCTAAGAAATGGACGCGACAAACCATGCAGTGGCCAACGAAATAAGACGCTTACGATCTTCCTCACCAGTGAACATAATGGATATATACACCATGTCAAACTGGCTCGCCAGTGGTACGCCCTGCAAGAAAAATTGGTTAGGCGGGATGAAACATCTGTCTGAACATGCTCGAAAACTGGTGGGTTTGTATTGGTATCAAAGGCTATATTTGGAGCAGAGTGGGATATAAGTAGGTGGTCTTTTTTCGAAGAAGCAAGGAATCACGGTTGACTCATGCGTATGACGGCTTTCCTGGACGAACAGCCAGCTGTGGAGTAGCTACCGGCTCGGGGGCGTAGTAGCCTCTCAGCTCACGCGATCGATCCGGTGTTGGTGCCGCCGAGGGAGCCGACGGTGAATAGTAACCAGCGATTTCGGGATTATTAAGATTTGATGTGGTGATAGCAGCCGATGCCGACGGGGCTGTGGCTGAGGCTGGTGCTGGTCTTGATGGTGATGCTGGGGCTCTAGAACTCGCAAAGGATGATCTCGGGGAGAATTCGACTCCCTGCAGCCCGTTGTCCCTAGTCGGCTCCGGGGCCGGTCTTGGCTTTCTGCGGAAGAGCCCGCACAAATAGAGATCCGAGTCGTTCGCCATTGGCCTAGAGATGGGATGCTACCATAAGCGTCGCGTGGGCTATGATGACGCTAGCGCCTTTGTCGCCGTTAGAACCAGGAACTTGATGACTCGTTTGTGGGGCAGATACTTACGAGGCGTTGTGGCCGCAATTGACGATTGAAAGGCACTTAACAATTCGATCTGAAATTAATCAAACAATCAACGAGGGACAAATGCGAAGTCTAAATCAGGAAAAGTTAGGGGAAGGGCACAATCATTTGAGGCTCCAAGCACGAATGAGGCACAGCATCGCTACCGCCAGGCAGCCAGCACAAGGAAATTACCGTACCAGAGTGCCTGAAAATAAGGCACCCTACAAGGTACCGGGTACTTCCTAGCCTAATCGGATGGCATGCCGCTACCCCACTGAAGCACACTGAAGCAGGCAATCGTCTCTGGCTCCATTGTTAACGGCTGATAGCATTTTCCTGGTTTCGTCCGCTGATTCTCTAACATTTCCTATCACGATCCAACCCCGTCTTATCGCGCCCTATCGCTAGACCTTCCCAAACTGATCTACCTATCTCGAAGCTCTCCCTCGGCCTTTTTCGAAGAAATGCTAGCTAAAACCGATATCGCATCTCTACGTGAGGCCAGGGAAGAAATGATACATATCTAAGATACCATACTTAATAATAAAGAATCTGTCCCTCATATTAAAGGTAGCCCTGTGTCCAAGCTAGTACCTACCTAAAGAAAAGCAAAAATGATCGTCCAAACGGTCCCGATCCGGCACCCCCTCACCCTAGCCGCGGAGCCCCTAACACCCTCATCCTTCGCGCCCTTCGGCGCCGTCCTCGCGAACCCGGCCCCGGCGACGCTACCCTCCGCTACACTCTCAGCTTCCTCCCTACCCCCCGGCGTCGGCGCCGTTGCCGCCAACCAGGGCACCGCCATGCAGTACCGGGCGCTGGCCCCTCCGCTGCGCGACCTGTACGCGCCGGCCGCCAGCGCGCGCCCCTCTACGCCCCGTACCACCATGTTCGTGTGCGGGGCGCGCGAACTCCTTCCTCCTGCATCAGGGTCTGTATCTGGGTCTGGGTCTAAGACCAAGTCGGCCGCGGAAGCCGGACTCTTCGAGGTCAAGATCCTCGAGCGCCACCCCTTCACCACGCAGACGTTCGTGCCGCTGGGCGCCGCCGCCGCGAGCAGTCGGTACCTAGTCATCGTGGCGCCGAGCCTGGCGCCGGACACTAGCAGTGAGATTGAAAAGCAGCTGCCGATACCTTCTTCTAGCGACGACTCGCAACCGCTACCGGGCCGCGGGATGCCGGATCTGAGCCGATTGCGCGCGTTTGTAGCGACGGGCGCGCAGGCCGTGACGTACGGGGCGGGAACGTGGCACGCGCCGATGGCGGCGCTGGGTCCCGCGGGCACGGCGATCGATTTCGTGGTCGTGCAGTTCGCCAACGACGTGCCGGTGGAGGACTGCCAGGAGGTGGCGCTGGAGGGCGGGAAGGAGGGGGACGCCCCGAGGATCGTGGTGAGGGTGCCGGGGCCGCCGAGGATGTCGAAGTTGTAGGCTAGATTAGTGAATACATCTCTGTTGAAATATTGATTAGACGTTCTAGAATAATTGTTCGAGAGATCGTGAGATCGAGTTATGGTAGACATGTCCTGTTTCATATAAACACACCCCTTAGTAGTATAGGTAAGATACCTCCAAACTTAGCTTTGATATAGTGGTCAACATTCACTGTGTTAGAGTAGGCCATTGCCATTCTTCTACGAAGCAATATCATCACATTTACAAGTATCAAGACCATGCTTTGCATGCCACTGAATCTCATTAGACTAGCCCTTTGTAACTATCTCAAGGTACACCCGACGACGACGATCGGACTATTAGTAAGAGCTTTTCCATCAAGAGAAGGCAATGCAACAAACAGAGAAAAATACCAACAACCAGAGAGAAATATCAACAACCCGAGAGAAACCTGTATCTCCATCTCCCTGTGATCAGGGCCAGAATCCTCGCCAACCTCCTCCTAGATTCCGCCCCTGAAGTATTGTACAAAGTAAACAAGACTCAATCGATATGAATCTTTCCTGCGACTCAAGTTTGCGCGATTTCGCCTCTCCAAGTCTCTGCCGCCAAAGTATAAGAGTGCAGCTGCCATCCCAAGGTACAGACAGACTGCTATTACTAAAGAGACAGAGAGAAAGTATGGGCGTATCGTACCAATATCCTATCGTAGTTCGTAGTTCGTATTTCTTGGCTCGTTTTCTGAAATAGAACTTTGCATGCCTTTGGCTCCAGAACTAGTACTCGATGCCGACCGTGGTCAGCCAGTTCTTCTCATTCATCGCCCGCCACACGTCCTGTCGGTTGAGGATCGACTTAACTCGAACCTCCTTGTTGATGTCGGCGTCGGCGTCTGTCATCTCGACGTCTTCTTCCTCCCGCGGTACGAATTTGCCTTCTTCCACGGTTACAGAGTCCTTGTCTACAGGGACCTTGCCTACAGGTACGACAATGTCCTCGCCGCGCCGAAGTTCGAGGATATCGACCTCGATCGTGTCTGCCATCACGAAGTGGTATACATGGACTGGCTTCTTCTGTCCGTATCTGACGCAACGACCCCGGGCCTGCTTCATTGAAGCATCGTAGGCATCTTTTGAGTCCACCAGTAACGGACTCGCGAACATTACATGGTTCGCATATTGTAGGTTGGTTCCAGCTGCCGTGACACTATTCAGCTTAAGTATACGGACTTTCTCCATTGTCCCATCCTTGAGCTTCTTAGCTTCGGAAACCGGATCCTCGCTGGGCTGTTCGGTGAAGGCTATACCGCCATTCGTCATCGCTTCCTTCAGCTCCTCTATCTGCTGGTCAAATTGGGCGAATAGGATGACATATTCGCCGTTCTCGACCTTCTGGATTTCTGCAATGATAGCCTGTGTCTTGGTACTAAACTCGTTGCTGGCAGGCGACGTCTCGCTGGATGGCGACTTCTTACTGGCTGGCGACTTCTTACTGGCTGGCGATGTCTCGCTGGGAGGCGATCTCAGCACCTTTGATAGGGGCACGACCGCCTCCTTCAAGACCGATGGACAAACATGACGGGGATCGTCCTCGTGATTGCACTCGTAGGTGCACCTATGCTCTCTAGGCGGACCACATACCTGAGAGTCTAACTCTTCCCCGCACAACACATGGCCACATCCCCAAACCATGAATAACTCGTCGACAGGGAGGTATACCCCGCAGGCCACACACCAATGTTTGCCATCGTCTGGTGTCAATGTGGTGGTTTCGACCAGTTCAAGCTGCTTGACGGCGCGTTCAACGTTCTCCATGGCCTTCAATAGGTCGATAGAGGTGTCGCTCACCTGATTACTAGTCAGGGTGAATGTAGCACCTCTGACCTTCTTCTCGATGTGATAAAATGGGTAGGTTTGGGGTTGGACGCAGCTGTGTCCGGCGTATTCCCAGGGCTCGAGCGTGCCAGCCTGGTGCATCTTCCAGCGATCATTGAGCTCTGCGACCCTTGCGGAATTCTTGAACTTAATTCCGCAGCTTCTGAGGTAACCCATCAGCACTTTCTTGGTGGGAAGCTTTTCCTTTTTGCCCGTCTTCCCCTTGCCAGTGTCTTGATCGGCTCCTTCTCCTTCGTCGGGATGATAATCGCTCTCCTGGTCAGCATCATCGGGCTCTTCTTCGACAGACACTGGGGCGGCCTGCTGTCCTCCGTGGGCCCGGCGTGTGGCCAGGATAGCTTTAAGGATGTTTCGATAATGGTGTGGGTCCTGTGGGTTTGCCGCGAACCCCTGGGCGGGCCTCAACGCCCTAAAATCAATGTAATCCTTAGTTCCATTGGATTTTAGGACCGGCATTTCTGCCATATTAAGACGGCCTTCTACGTCCACGCGCTTAAGGTCTTCCGTGAGCTCCATGGCTTCCGCCTCGGATATTTTGTCAACGTCTTCATCCCGCAAGACGTAATACTTGTCCCACGCGGTCGATCTAGACAGCATTAGAGTGTCTAGGAAGCCAGGATCTGTGAAATCCGTGGGCAACTTGCAGGGCAGCGGACATGTCAGCGCGGCATATATTCGTTCCCAGGGTTCGGTGCCGCCGAACCTTGCGAAGTCTCGGCTCCAAACGTCCGAAAGGAGCGAGCAAATATCCAAGGCCGGGTTCTTTGCGTTCTCCTTGTCAGCCTCCTTCGCGTCCCCTAGGACACGCTTTACAAGCCAGATCGCCTTATCGGCGATCAATCTCAGATGATCAAGCGCATTTTCGAGCGTAGCTTCACGCTCCTTGATGAGAGCTCTAATCGTTCGATCTTTAGCGGCAGCGTTGCCGTTACTCGATGGAGGGTCGCTGGGTTTTACGGAAGCACGGAAGACTAACGCCTTGGCGCCAACCATCTTCCCATCGGCTTCCTCCCATTCGGTAGAGCTAAGCACCTGTGCAAGTCGTTCGCGCGATTGCCGAGGGAGCAGCTCTGCGTTGAAGTTGTACCACTTTAGCTCGTACTGCTGGTCCAAGTACATCTGCTCCTCGTACTGGCTCAGTCTGGCCACGCAGACCTTCTCGGAGATGCCAATGCTACCAGCAATATCGGCATCTAAAGGGTTCGCGGACGCGAAAGTCTGCAAGAACTTTTCTCCCTGCTGGTGCCTTTCAATAACACTCTTGTCCGAAATAAACTTCCTCGCAATCAGACTCTCCGCATTGCTCGTCTGCTCGAACTTAGGACCCTCAGTGATGCGAGGCATCCCAGCTCGGGAGTGCACGGGGCGAGCGATGTGCACGTTTACCAGGTTTGCTATGCCGCACACGGCTTTCAGGTGCTGCGTGGGTGGTGTCGCCGACAACACCCACTTGGCGTGCGCCTTAGTATGCTTGACAAAGAGCGCCGCGGCGGGGTCACTGTAGGAGAACTCGTCATAGACGACCCGAGCGAAGGTGAAAGCCTCCAGGATGTGGGTGTACTCCTCAAACATCTGGTCTGCCTTATCAAACTTCTTGCTGGCCCCCATTACCTGTACGTTCTCGAGCTGCTTCGCTCCACGTCGGTTCCCCTTTTTCTTAAGGGCTTCCTTTCTCAAGTTGAAATCATTGAGGAAGGATTCCTGGTCGCGACCGAGTCCCTGACGGCGGCTCTCGATGTCTCTGAATATAGTTGCCGCGCGATTTGTGCCTGGTTCACTCAAGATACGACCCGCATTGTCGCCACCCCAGTCTGAAGCGTTTTCGTACCACTCCTCAAAGGGGCGGCCTTTGGCATTACCCCTGGTACCTCTGCCGTCTGGATAGTAGAAGGGTGGGTCGAGAGATCCCGCCAGTAGAGCCAAGTTTTCGTAATATTTTGGATCAGAGAGGAGCGCTGTACTGACGATTATAATATCAGCTCTCTTAAGACGTGCCTTGATTCCCCATGGCTCTTTCTCCTTCTCTTTAAGGTCCTTCATCGTCTTCAGAGTGACGACAACTGGAATATACTCCGTTGTTTTCCCATTGTCCTTCTTATCCTTCTTGTCCTTCTTGTCCTTCTTATCCTTGTCCTTCTTGTCCTTGTATTCTGTCAAGAACTTTCTGGCTTCGTTCTCCCACTGCTTGACTAGATGGGAAGGCGCCAGTATCAAGGAAGCCCGCAGACTGATACGGTTCGGGTTTCTCTGCTGGAGTTGGCCGAGCAGCGTTTTCCTGTCAAACGTTTGCTGGGCGTGTATCAATGAGAGGGTTATGACAGTTTTACCATATCCCACGTCGTCGGCGAGGACACCACCGTGGATACGGACATCTCGCTCGGCGGAACCGACGATTCGCAGTTTGAGCTGTGGCACTAGCTCCTCCTCCATCTCTCGTTCTGTGAAGGGCTCAATATTCTGCTGCTCTCTCCGGATCATCCATCGGAGAGATCGCTTTTGCAATGGGGCTAGCTTCAATTTTTCCGGGTTTAGCCGTAATAATGTCTCCACTGCTCGCATCTTCTGTTCGCCATCGTCATCAAGCGATGTGTAAGTCAGCGGCTTTAATGACTCCCGGAAGGGTTTGAATGAGTGCTGGTTGCTTCGTTGGGAACCGATCTGAAGGTTCTCAGACATCGCGGCGTGCAGTTCGACACGCGAGTGCGCTGAGATAGAAGCTCGAGCGTCCGGAGTTGGCGGCATATAGGCGGCTGCCTTCTGTGCGATGGCCTTGTGGTTCATCATAAACTGAACCGCCATTCGATATGTTGCCGAAGACACGATCGGACCCTTCTCTACTTTCACCCGCGGCTCGAAGATGGGAGCTTGGGATTTCAGTTCCTCCTCAAAGTCGGCGATGGCTTCCGACAAGTGGTGGGCAACATATCTGCTGCCGGCTTTCAGCCACTGGTGCGGGGGAAGCTGTCCGAAGCGCGGGCCATTGGCATTTCGGACGAAAGTCTGCTTCCAGGCGTTGAGGCTTGTTAGCCACTGGTTGATATCGGTGATGGTAACATCAACCTCAATTTCTGGTGTCCACCCGAGCTTCACACTGAGGTGGGCGGTGAAATCCCAGAAGTGGTGTAAGTGAGATCTCTCTAGAGAAACCCAGCCACCACGCTTTGCCGTTGCGGATTGGTAATGACCAATTGCTCCAAACGGGTCGCAGCTTGTGTGCTTGACGAAAGTTCCTTGAGCGAGGATGTGCTGATCCTCTGAATTGTTGTCAATTTCGAGAGACTTCAGCTTGGGAACCAACAACTGGTCCACTTTGGTGAAGTATTCGGCAACCTTTAATTCCGCACTCGTATTGGTCGCTGAGATCCAGTAACCATCTGCCTTCGGCTTAAGGATTGCGCTAATTTTAGACCCGTCAAGTCCAAAGCACACAAGATCAATGTCGGCATCGAATCTAAGGAACGTCTCCCTATACTCGTGTGGCTCTAGTTGGCGGCATTCGTCTGAAACCACATACCCGTCCTTGTCTGGTAGGCCAACCTCGGCAACGTCCTTGAAGCAGAAGAGATCTCGTGCCTTGGTCGCATGGAGAGTAAACTCCGGAGCGTCACACGACGGATGGTATTCGAACATGCTATACCGGAGTTTAGGAAATAGTCGAGGGAACCGGCCCGCAATGTGCCTGGGAAGATTCCTCGGCGCGTAGTCAAAAGCTATCGAGTTTCCATATCGGCGAACGTAAACCTCGATATCCTGGGGATCGAAAGACCACAACTTCCATGAATTCCCTGCTGGCATAATGGACTCAGTGTCCAGGCCAAGCTCTGCCTTCGCAACAGGCTGTTTCTGAAGTTGCGCTTGGTCAAGGCGCGATTGTTCGATGAGTTCCGTTGCCTCCGAACTCCATCCGTCCAGGTACAGGTACCAGGTAATGCCTCTCTCGGAAAGTTTAACCCGAAGCTCAAAGGCCGTGTTGCTTGAGTATAGGATAGTTACCGCTTCCGTGATACGAACAGATTCGTAATAGAACACGGTTGTTCTAAGACTCTCCATAAGCTCACAACAGCCTGCGACGGTCCGGCCGTAGAATGCATCGTCGGCCAGCTCCCAGTTGGCGCCAAACATGTCTGTGATGACATTGGGGAAATATCGCATGAGGTGCTGATCGACATCATTTAGCGACACAATATCCTCAGGCCTCTCGAAGTGTACAAAAGCATGGGTGGGATTCCCATGGCAATATTTGCAACGAATGGCGCCGCAAACTTCGCACTTGACGAATTCGTCAGTGCTATACTTAGCAGAACCATTGCAGTAACAATATCGTCTGCATCTCTCAAAAAGGTTGACCATAGACCTAACGTTAGTGGTCCCGTAGGCCGGCTCTGCTTCCACCATTTCGGTATCCTTAACGGACGTTCGGTAGTTCATCTTGACTTGCTGACATGCAGGACCGAAAGCTTTGTCGAGGGGTAAAGACCGCTTGATAGCACAGAATAAAGCTTCCAACGCAGCACCAACAACAGTCGTGCTCATGGCATTCCCGGCAAGATCGCGCAACTGGTCCTGTGTTTCTGTCGCAAATTGGATGCGATTCACTGGCAACCCTTGCAGAACGAGGCTTTCAAAACCCGACAAGAGTCGGCTTTGATTGGTGATCCAGAGGATGCCACCCGGCGTTATGCAGTTCGATAATCCGATGGGGGTGTTGGCTCCTCTATCCACATTTTGACTCAAGTCAAGAATGTGGTTTTTGAATCGCATATCGGACGTATAATACGAATCGCCCAATTTAGTGCCATTCTTGACTCCGCGTAAGAAGTAGATGTCGATGCAGTCTTGGACCCTCGCACCCTGGGTCTTCATGATCAGACGATCTATTCTGTCGTATGGTCTCATCGTGTCGGTAGGCAACCAATTCGTTAAAGGACGGTCGTCGCCAAGCTTTTCGACCTTTCGAGCTCGCGTATGCCGGGACTTGGAGTGCTGCCAATCCTTCTCGCCGGAAGGATTTAGCGCCTTTTCACTGTCATCTTGACGAGCCCGCTCCGTCAACGGGTGGACAGGTGGCAAAAGCCAACGGCTAACAGGAGCAGAAGCCCTTCTTTTGAGTTGGGTCATCAAGCCCGACCAGGCTCGCGCGATCATAGTAGCCTTCTCGCGACCGAAGAACAACTGGTCAACAGCTACCATCCACCCACGGGTGCGGGTCTGGGGCAAATAATACTCCTTCGTGTCTGCCGTGATCCAGTTGGCTGCGTACGACACCCCGGGGAACCAGACTTTGGAGACCGCCTCCCACGGCGCCGACTTGACATTTTCTAAAATTACGACCTTGGGACGACAGTCATTAACATATGTCAACATGGAGAAGAATGTCTGCGAGGACTCCCCCATGTTAGCAACATCCTTGACTGTCTCCTCAAGGATTTCTGGGACATCTTCAATCTTGACGCCGTCTAGGCAATTCGGAACCTTCCATCCTTTCTTGGTTGTAGGTATCTTAGCCGCGAACGCCTTGGCCTTGTTCGTATTTAGATTAGAGAAATCGACACATGACGTTCCGGCGACAAGAATGTCGATGTCCCGCGGGATCGTTTTTAATGAACCCATCGCAGTCGGACTATGTAACCCATTAGCAAAATGAAGAGGAAAGCATGGAAGGAAATGTCATGTATGATAAGATTTAATGTTGAGGGATTGAATGTGGTAAGAGACTAAATATAGTAAGACATTGGGTGCGGTAAAAGGATGAACTCACGCTTTTCCCTCTTTCGGGTTGATGAAGTCGAGCATGTTGTTGAAAAGGATACAGCCTTCCGTATTCCGGCTGATGTAAGCCTGCTTAAACGGAACTACCTCGACACTGAAGGCATGCTCGAATGTGAGGTACTGTTCGTTCGGGTTCGACCAGGAGTGCGTATCGATGAGCATACGCATCGCCTCAATGGGGGCTTCGGTACCGGAGCACATTGTCGCAATCCGGACATGTGCACTACCCGCACTGATGCCGAGGGTTTTGCCTCGATCTACCATGTCCTTAAAACTAGCATCAATGCTAGTAATGGGATACAGACTCAAGGCAAGTCCCGTACGGGTATCGTAGGAATTATCCTTGGCGGAATCTTCTTCCTCATCGCTGCTATCGCTGTTGTTGTTGTCGACCTTCGGCATCTTGTCGACCTTCGGCTTCTTCGCGGCCGGAGTGTCCTTTGGAGTCTTTGCATTTCTGCCACGTTTGGCGCCCGTCTGAGCGCTGGATTTCGACGCCATGTTTATCTTGAGAAATTCGTGACAAAGACTTGATGGATGTGTATGGTGTTTGAAGAATGAGTAGACAGCGAGTAGAAGCTCAGTGTATGATTGCAAAGTGTTGGTTCCCGGTTCAAGTACAGGAAAAACAGGTCGCCACCAAGTAGGAGCCAATTGTGTAAGGAGGTAGAAGTAGAAGTGTTGCTGCGCTGATCCAAGTACAAGAGGAACAAGCACGCGCCAAACAGGAGAGGGTCGATTGGCAAGAAAAGTAGTTCAGGTGTAGCAAGAACCAGCGACCATCAAAGAAAAGAAGGGTGTAAAATCTATTGTGGTGCTGAGTTCAAATACGAGAACAAGTTCAGCCAAGGTAGTCCAAGTATAACAAGGACAAGCGTCGACCAAGTGAAAGAAGGTGTAAAGGGGAGAGGTATTGGTCTTTGGCTCAAGTATAAGAACAAGTATGACCAAATACGAGACGGGTGCGTATAGTAGTAAAGGTCCAAAAGGAGACCAAGCAAGCAGTGCGAAGTAGACGCGCCAACGTTTGGTACCAGTAGAACAAGAGAGTGTATCAAGTAAAGGACCGGTGTAGTGAGGGTGTTGGGTGATGGTGAAGGGTAGGTGTTGGTACAAATACGAAAATGTATCGACCAAGTAGAAAGTGTTGGTGTAGAAAAACAAGTACCCAGGTGCCCACCAAGTGGACGTTGTAGTAGATAGCTGGTTGCGCGACACAAGAAGAAATGCTGGCCTGAAGCTCACCAAGTAATGTCTTGATCAAGAGGAAACCAATGTGATGGATGATGCGACTTCAGGTTTTATGTGCAAGTGTTGGAGTATGTGTGTGCAAGTGTTGGAGTATGTGTGTGCAAGTGTTGGAGTATGTGTGTGCAAGAGGCAGGATGCTTGTGGGAGAGAGAGATTGGAAGTTGGGTGTGTTTGGAAAACAAGAGCAACTTTCAATGTTGTGGAGGATGGAAAAAGTCTCAAGCTGGCAGGGCACAATATTTGTGGAGGGCAGGGAAAGGGCACTAGGGCTGCCAGGCAATGGGTGAGTGTTGCCAGTCGATGGGCGAGGGGTGCCAGTCGATGGGCGAAGATTGCCAGTCGACGAGAACCCTCACGATGGATTCTACTGGCTCAGGGCTTCCAAGGGGAGAGTAGGACCCGCTTGGTAGGCACAAATGGGAGGTACACGCGGGTCTAGGGCGTGAATACCTGCCTACGTATCGAGGGGTAATTTCTCTACGGGTAGAAAACAGTTACAAGAGCGCAGAGGAGGGTGCTACAGCCTACCGATATCTCGGCGGTCGATGCCGGCGGGGAGTTACAGCCTACCGATATTTCGGCGGTCGATGCCGTGATCTGTAGTCGGTGTCGGCCGGGATCGGGATCGGGATCGGGATCGAAGGCTTCCAAGACGCTCCGCATGGTTCCGCAGATGATTTACGGCCAAAACAAGAGAGGCGTGGGGATTTTAAGGCCATATAGGTTGATAGGCAGGAACTTGTGGCCCATTGCGCATACAATACCAGATGCTCAGATGCGGTCGTTCCCAGCCAGCTTAACTGCCACTAGATAGTTCAATGCTGGAATCACACGAGATCAAAGGACCCTTCAACAAATGGTCACTGTGCGTAGACTGGAGCCGTTATAATATGTGGCAGGCAAATATATAAGATATTAGTCTAAAGCATCTCATCCTCCAGACAAATTCACAATTTATATCAGCTAGGCATGTCAGTATCATTGTGATGGGTCGTGTCTTGGTCCTCGTTGCAATCAAGACTGGACATTGTGGTCGACAGGCCATTAAGCTCCACTGACCCATTATGGAAGCATATACCATACCTGTATTTCATGAGCCTAAGCATAGTAATTCACAGTTGGATGATAGTATCTGTTACTGAACAAAACCAGTCTCATGCGAGGGAATTGCCTTAACTTAGCAGTGTCAATACAAGAAGCAGCCCAGAGAATTCGATACAAGACGTGAATGAAAGTGAAAGTCATCGCTGCCAAGTACTGCAAGATCAAAGGTAGGTTCGTATCCTAGCATTAACATATTGTGTTTTAAGAATTATTGTTTTATATCGACCGCTTGACCAGAAAGACTTGCTTGATGCCTGAAATATCACAATGTGATCCACGCATCACGTTGCTTGGATGGTTGTTTGTATGATCATCACGATCATCTTGATCAGAAAAGAAAACACCATTTCAAGATTCCACTGGATCGTAAATGTAAGGGTAAGAAAGACAGTAAAATTAATAGGAATATACCAGAGACCAAATTATCACTTGGTGTAGGTCTATACCTATGTGAACGAGGTGTACGTATACTATGGAAGATGCAAATATGAACGATGTACACGTGTAAGCAAAGAATGTCTTGATATTAGAAGCGTGGTTTATTAAGAAACTGTAGGGATCAAGGCATGGCAGTGATAGCACTATTGCTGGTGGTGTATATAATAATCTAGGCACCTGAGATTGTACATCCAATTAACAAAGAAAGAGGCACAAAGTGAATTCATGACGACAATACCACCATTAAGACATCAGCTCTCGACCACGAGAAGGAGTATATCTTTAAACGCAAGGTATGAAGGCAGGTAGACATTGATTGTATGTGCTTCATCTTTATCAAGGCATAGAGAAGTTTACACACAGAATCTTCTCCAAACATGGGAATCAAGCAAGATACCATTATGGGCCATTGTTTCGATAGAAAGGTGTCCATGGCTGGTATCCAAAGAAATATTGGAGTCAGGAAGTATTCCCAGTCTGAAGTCACACCCTACTTAGGATCCTAGAAGAAGAAAGGGGTGATTTTCGAAAGGGCTTGATACGAACAAGGTCTGATCGAGCACGTGTTCTGCGGATGTAGTTCAAAGTGTCACGTGCCAAGACCCAGCGTCGGGCATCGGCTTCACAGGCTGATAGGTAGCTTAGGTACCTAAAAGATGCCACTAGGCAAGTAGCCCTCTTTCCCCCTCTTTAAACCTCAAAGAATTGTCCCGTCATGCTGCTGATCGAGGACAGGTAGGTTCCAAGCTAGAATAAATGTCAATTAAGATATATCAATGTCGATCTCCGTATGCTATATGTCTGTGATGGAAACCTGTATCAACAATACCATGTCTGAATAGGCGTTTTCTTATTCCGATAATGATGTGGCTGCAGCATTGTCACGGGGCTAATCGTGCCAAGAGATTGACGATGGCATCAGAGCCATACAATCAACAATAATATGCAAGTGCTTAAAAAACGAAACAGATAAAATAACTCCGAATAGCAAGGACAGAATACAACAAGGCGTCATATGAGGCAGCCATCAGCGCCACCAGCGTTTAGCTAAGCTTTTATATACTAGCCCGTCACAAGCATCTGGTCCCTCCCAAGATACCTCTACCTACCTTCTAACTCGGAAAACAACCCTGTTCAAGACACATCCTCACCTTCCTAACCATCCAACTGTCCACCATTTGACATCAGATCACGAAAACATGGGGTCAATCCTCGAGTCCACGGATATCAAGAACAAGCTGGAGGACTTGTCCGGCGTGGTTATCAAGCCGGGTGACAATCCGTACAACGCATTGATAGAAGCCTGCGACGATGAACCGGTTGAGTAGCCCATGTTCCTTTTCAAAATTTCTTTCTTTTATTTTCTTCTTTTCCTTCTTGGCGTCCTTTTTCCTGAGTCGCATTCTCTTAATTCGGTACCAAACGTTCGTGTGGACAGAAGATCGTCGGGGGGAACTCGATGCGAATATTTCTTGGCCGAGCCAACGAAAGAGGCGGTGGGATGGGAGAATGCGTACGAGGATATTTCCCTAAAGCAGAGGTTAACAGAGGTCCCAGGCGAAAATCCAAGCATTATACGCCGCGCATCGCAGGCGACGCAATGCGCAGCAGCGGGAGAAGTTCCTCGCATCTGATTATACCGAGTTGATCATTGACCCCTTCTTGCTTCGGTTGGAGAACCCGCAACTGGAACCTGGATTCGGTTAGTACAGAGAACACACTAAGCCGGAATACGGGTCATCACCTCTCAAGCCGGCCGCGGTGTCCTGCTCGTTCTGATGCATGCATGCTAACATGTTCGCAGTATGTCGTAGTATTTCTTCCCCCGTGCTGTCCACTTCGATTACCACTGGATGGAGACATCGGGCGTCTGCTCGGAAAGTTAACGACAACTAGAAAGACACCAGGTACTGCATGACCTTCTGGGGTCGCCCTCCGATTCACGTACTGGAGCTTGCGGAAGTAATCCAGAAGAAACTCAAGGATGTCGCACCTAGTAAGTATCAACTCCTAGTATCCAATCAGTAGAAGCATCCGTCGCAGATGCCAGCATCATGGAACTAGGATAGCAGCTTCGGCTCGCGTCCTAGAGCATCTACCGCAGCAGTACGTACGATATATATGCTAACGCCCCGCGCGACAGATATCTGGCTGATGCCCCTACACCGGATGCACATCACGACGCTGGAGGTCGACTTCGCGCGCACGGCCGACGAGATCGAGGCCCTCAAGGAGACGCTGCGGCCCGCCATGCCGGCCATCGCCAGCTACACGTACCGGCACCGGGCGCGCCTCGTCAAGCCCATGGTCTCGTACGACCTGTCGGCGCTCGCGCTGTCGTTCCTCCCGGCCGCCGGCGAGCCGCCGCTCTCGCCGCCGCCCACAGCGCCCGACACGGCGCGTGTCCTCAAGCAGGGCGACGCGTACACGTACCACCACCTGCGGCGCGACGTATGGGAGCAGGCCCGGGACGCCGGCGTGACCGTGACCTCGCGGTACGTCGTGCCGAGCGCCCACGTCACGCTCGGCCGCTATCTAACCGAGGACGACCACGCGACGCCCGCGCAGCGGAAGAGGTGGGTCGACGCCATCGACGAGATCAACGCGTGGCTGGAGGCTGAGGTGTGGGATAATGCGGAGTCGCGGCTGGTGGGCGAGTGGGTGGTCGGCCAGGAGAAAGGGTTCGACATTCGTGTTGGCACTCTATGGTACGGCGGCGGTCGTACGGTTCAAGCGGGCGAAGGATTCTAGATGCTCGGGTCTTTAAATGGGCAGTCGGATCACACCTTCGTTTTCGTACCGTTCAACTTGGTACGGTTTCTAGGACATTCATAGCGGCATAGCTAGAGCGAAGACATAGATTAGCGAAACAGCAAGCTTATAAATAGAACTTCATTTCGAAGATTCGCCATGTCAACTGGAACTGAAGTATACTTAAGCAACATAGACACTGGACCGCAAGTGTCGAGCGCAACACATTCTGATTGATATCATGTAAGTCCACGATAGCAGATAGGCCAGGACCAGTTCTACAGACATAGCAATAACGTCAGGAGGGTGTTTGTAGGATTTCAGCTACGATGGGAACAATTCAAGCCATGATAGAATCAGGTAAGGTTACAGTCACAATTCAAAATGCAAAAGTGGGTAGGTCTAGGCGTCTGTGACAAAACCTTGAGTGGGCAAGACACTCATATGCTTGGATGCTGCTCGGCATTATCATAAAGTTGGTACCAAGATATCATAAAGACACCGAGCTAGTAGCTTCTCTGTAAGCTACTGAAGCCACAGAACATCTTTCCGTTGTCTTCCTGCCCCATAGCATTGGTCACATGCGGTATAGCGAAGCCCTGCAGAGCAGATTCGGTTCTATTGTGACCTATTTGCTGCTCTCACACCGAGATCAAAGACTCCGGTCGCCAGTATATGCCCGGCCATAATGAACCACCCTATTGCCATAAAAGAAGAACGTGCCATGACTGAGTATGAAAAGTGTTTAGAACACCAGAGCCGCACCCTTCGTCTTCTTGTCACCACTGTAGCTGAGGTTAGCCCTGTCCTGCCTACGCGCGATATTGCTAGAGAAACATACCCGAGCTCGAAGTGCTTGCATCGCTTCAGCGCTAGTTGCAGCTTGGTCTTGCAGTTAACACACTCCAATCTCAACACGACCTTCTTCGTCGTCTTAGCCTTCTTGTGGAACACAGGCTTTGTCTGACCACCGTAACCGGACTGCTTGCGGTCGTAACGTCTCTTTCCTTGCGCGAAGAGAGAGGCCTGGGTGTCTGTTAGAAATCGATCGGAATGCGAGGGCGCTTATCGCGGTTTCGGACGAGTCGGCGGGTAGAATATGGCCAAACGTACCTTGCCAGCCTTGTACTGAGTGACCTTGTGTTGGGTGTGCTTGCGGCAGGCCTTGCCCTTGCAATAGGTCTTGCGGGTCTTGGGAATGTTGACCTAGATCAGAACTACCGTCAGCCTTCTGCTAAATATATTCATGACGCAAATTGTGATATTCTCGGTATTCGTAAATCGGCATTTATAACTCGCGAGTCATTGGAGGAGATAGTCGAAATGGTGTTTGTCGCCTGTTGCTGTCTCGTGTTTGGTTTCCGTCATCAACCATATTCTTCTTCGTAATGTCCTCCTGCGCAAACGTCGACAATCGATCGGATCTTGTGAAGTGGCAAGTTCTCTTCCGATGGTGTGCTTGCAAATCAAGAAGAATAAAACAAGTGCTTCATTATACGTACCATTTTGACAGCGGGTATGGGTTGTCGCTCTCGAAATTCGTCGGTGGTTGAATGTGTGGTGGTTTGTTTCCTGTAGCTCGATTGACTGGATTTTGCGCTGAATTGAGATGTGTGCGTGCCAGGGATAAACTACGGCTAATTTGAGGGGGGCTCGATCTTTTTTTTTTTCAGGTTGATTTGTGCATGTGGCTGTGGCCGACTCGCCTGGATTGATTCTGTGGCTTGACCTCGCCAAGCATTAAGACCCTCATTAAGTAATCCGTGTGTATGCACTTAACCACTCTACCGCTTTACTCTTAGCGTCAGCTTTGAACAAAGCGTCGGCCACCCACCTGTCTTTTGCGGACGAAACCCGACAGCTCCTATTGGAATGGCAAGAACTAAGACCCTGACATTCTCACATTCTACGTATTGTGTTAAGTTCTACAGGCCATTAGTAGTTACCTTACAATTCACTACTTCAAAATGAGCAGCTGTGACAGCCCCAGTCGAATGACGCCAATCATAGTGTAATTAAGGTCATCGGATGTTCCCGATGTGGTCGGGAATATTCCGAGATCACAACATGGGAACCGAACTGTTTTCCGGCTTACAGGCGCCGCGATCAGGAATCAACTAGCGAAACTCACAAGAAATCGATAATTTCAGCCTTGCATAGCGCCTAGAAAGTTTAGGAGAATGACTAGTGAAAGGGGAGATGGAGGTCCATCTATGATGACTGCGATACCAAGTTGCAAAGACCCCAGCCATCTGAAGTTCGAACTCATGTAATCTTCCGTATACTTCTGAATAACCAATTCGAAATGGAGGACTAATTCGAATCGGCAAACGTGACGATAATTCCTAACTTGGGCACTTCGGTTCATATCGAGTCATATTAACTTAATAAAACTTTGACCGGAACCTCTAAGTCAGAATGACTCTATTCGGAGCGACTTTCGCAGCGGCAACGGAGGCTCCAGACTTGTCTATGCAGTTTGATGCCGATCCTTCATCGGGTAAGTAGCCGCGAGAGCGGGAATAAGCACCGGGTTGGAACACTATCTTGTAGGTATGCGATGTGGTTGCAAGGGTATTACCGAGATCTTCTTATCGTGGGTACTCACGACTACCTCTTACTAGTCTGGCATCTTTTTTTCCAGCCCTAACTCTACGATACTGCTACGGGTCTAATGGTTAATTCGGTTCGAATTGGGCTCTCACCGCTGTGAAGCTGACACGCCTTTCGACAACAGCAAGTCCAGCGCATCATAGAGCTTCCTATCTCGAGCTTCGGGAACCACCCGCTGAAACTTGGCAAAATCTACGGGGCCGTGGTACTGGAAAAAAGCTTCATTTTTGAAAAAATGACCAACGTGGAGCAGATACCCGCAGACGCACCAATAGGGCTCTATTGTCGGTATTACAAGCCGGCTGATACCCACCCAGGACGGCCAGCTAGCATCGTATTGCTATGCCCCATCAAGATAAGTTCGGCCAAGAATCCCACCGATACTCGGCGTAGTGCCGGTCTCCAGACCATAGTGCAGAGGCAATGCCATATGAGAGAAATGAAATCAAGAACCCAACGACCTGGTAGGAGTGTCACCTACAGGGGGATAAGGTCAGTATTAGTCTAAATAGGAAGCTCTCCCCCCCTTTGCCAGCTTAGGATGAAGTCATTCATGGAATTCTCGTCTTCGTAGCTTTCGTCTTAGCTATATGAATCTCGTTTGGGCCTTTACAAGACATTCTGTAATAAGAACAAAGAGTCCTCTTAACGTCACAGGAGACAAGTCTCCAGTAGCCAGCTACATAGCTCGCGTGCTTTCTTAATTCAAATATTTTTGCCTATAATGACACACGTCGTGCCATCCAAACAACTTCGTTTATAGTACCAAACAGCAGAAAACATTCTCCTGATGTTCGAATCCAATGGCAATGTCCGCCCTCAAGCCGCTGGCTCGGGCCGAAATGACAGCGAGCACTTGCAGTCGCGCTCGAGTAGCTCCTCGGTACACTCGGGTGACACAACAGAGTCCATCCGTCCAGCACCCCGGCCCGATGACCTTGAGCGGTGCCCGACGAACCATTCGCTAGGACCGGATATGCCTGTAGAGCCGATCTCATCTGTAATCGAGATACCCGACGAGGTATACGACAGGCTACCAGCGCACCGGAAGCTAATTATCGTCTTTCTCTTGTCTTTCTGCTCCTTCCTAGCGCCTATCTCCAGCACATCCGTGCTGGCGGCCACTCCCGAGATTGCAGCCGAGTACTCGACGACGGGGTCCATCATTAACATCGTCAATGCCCTATACATGCTGTTCATGGGTTTATCGCCCATGTTCTGGGGACCCATGAGCCAAGTCTATGGCCGAAGACTGGTGAGGGCCTCTTACTTACTACTTTACTTCCAATCACAATCACTATATCAAAATATGCGCCTAGCTCGTAGTAGCTAACACCAATAAACATCTATAGATCACTCTCATTACGGCCGTAGGATTCCTCGCATGTAGCGTCGGCACGGCGCTAGCGCCGAACCTAGGAGCCTTCTTCGTCTTCCGTCTCCTAACGGCGTTCGAGGGCACGTCCTTTATCCTGGTCGGTGCTGCTGTTATCGGGTTAGCAATATCTCCATTAACTTTTATCAAACTCGAACTACCATCAACGGCAAGCAGCCGCTGGGCGGAAAGACTAACTGAACCGTGTTAACCTAGGGACATGTACCGACCAACGGAGCGCGGGACAGCCACCGGCTGGTTCCTGAGCGGCACGCTGGTCGGCCCAGCTCTGGGACCCTTCATCGGCGGCATCATCGTGACGTACACGTCGTGGCGCGTGATCTTCTGGCTGCAGACGGGGCTGGCGGGGGTCGCAGCCGTGGGGTCGTTCTTCCTGCTGCCGGAGACCATCTACCACAAGAAGATTGACGACCTGGCGGGGTACGGAGGCGCAGGTAAAGTCAAGGTGCTGCTCACCATGATCAACCCGTGGCGGGTAATAAGATTATGGGAGTACCCGAACCTATTCCTCACCGGCATCTCCAGCGCCTCGCTCGTCTGGAACATGTACAGCCTGCTGACGCCCATCCGGTACGTGCTGAACCCGCGGTACAACCTCACGACGCCCATGCAGGGCGGGCTCTTCTACCTGGCCCCCGGGTGCGGGTACCTGCTCGGCACGTTCGTGGGCGGCCGGTACGCCGACTTCGTCGTCAAGAAGTACATCCGGAAGCGCGGGGTGCGGGTGCCCGAGGACCGCATGTACTCGGCGCTGCCGTTCATGGGCATCGTGATCCCGGGGTGCGTGCTGATCTACGGGTGGTGCGTGGAGAAGAACGTCGGCGGCATCCCGCTGACGGTGGTGGTGCTGTTCCTGCAGGGCGTGGCGCAGCTCTTCTGCTTCCCGTCGCTCAACACTTACTGCCTGGACGTGATGCCGGGCCGCAGCGCCGAGGTGATCGCGGGTAACTACGCGCTGCGCTACCTGCTGGCGTGCGCCGGCACGGCCGTCGTGCTCCCGGCCATCAATCGCATCGGCGTCGGCTGGTTCTCGACCATCAGCGCGCTGTTCGTGTTCAGCGGCACCGTCTGCGCGTACGTGTCCATCAGGAAGGGCAGGCAGTGGCGGCAGAGCGTGGACGCCAAGAGGAAGAGGCGGGCGACCAGGAAGATCCTGGAGGAGAAGGACAACGACCACGACCTGGCTGCCGGCGGCGAGGATGCCCTTCGCGAAAATGTCGTGAAGAACGGCACGCAGCCTCAGCGGAGTCCGCTGACGACGACTGGTGTGCAGCAGAGCAAAGAAGAAGAGGTCTGACGCGTATTAAAAAAAAAAAAAAAAGGGCGTGCCCTCCTTGGCGATATACGCATACGTAGATATCACGTTAGACTTTTTCCATAGACTTAATAGACTTTATTCGTAGAAACTCTTTCAGGTGCTCTAGTAAGCGATCCCATGTCCGTCGGTTCTCGACCGGGGATAGTTCCGCTAGCTCAAGATACAATCCAGGTACGATCTCTATCGGTTCCTGCCGGTCCCATGAATTGAGCCATGCCAAGGCTTATCAATAACTACATTAAAAAATAGGATGAATTCGTCTCTTACATATGGCGGTATTGGTTCCTGGTGACGATCCGGCGGTATCGTCCGCTGGCTCACCGCACTAAAATTGCCCACACCTCAAGCTCTGATAGGCATTCCTGAGGTCATTCCTCGAAAGCTGATCTTCTTACTGTGGAATTTTGGTTTCCACTGTGGTAAATAGCGGCATGGTCAGGCATCTAATGTAATGATATTCGCAAGCTGCGACAGCAGACTCCGGCGGTACAGCCGAATGCACCGTTGACGTATGCAATCCAACCAACGTTCAGTGAGCAGCAGAGACAGGACATGTAAGACCTAATCTTCACTGTCCTCAGTGGCACTTTCTATTATAATTAGTACTTCTGGTGCGAAGGATAAACATTCGATCCAGATGACAGCTTGGGGCAGGGGAATTATCTGCTACGTAGAATCTTAGGTACATATATGTCCGTGAAGGCCTGAAGAATGGCGTTATTTTAATTAATCACCGGGATTCCGGACATATCCGTAGGATGACTGGATGACAGACGTGATAAAATGGATAACTTACAGCGGGATTCTGTCGACGCCATTTCTTGATATGTGCATGAAACAATTCCGGGATGCCGTACACGCATCGTTTCATGTTGGTCCGGTCCGGGTTCTACGCTCCACTAACCTCATCAGACGGTTCGGAAGCGCTACAGAGTTCCCCAAGATCGCCACACAGCCTGTCCTGCAGTTGTTCGACCGATCTGTGAGACGGCCCATCGTTCTCCTCTCCCCTGCAGGAAGACACATCGGATAGATTCTTGACGAGGGTGGATTATGCCCGCCGTTCGAATTCTGGTGTTGACCGTTCCGCTTGGCTGCCGCTTGGCTAACCCGACGTCATGGTCGTCGATCATCTGGCCCGTTACCTCCGCGCCGGGGCTCGTGCCAAGCAATAAATGCAAGTTGGTGGTTGGGACTCAGGACACGAGAGAAGCTGAGAAGGTTCACAGCCGAACTATCCTCCGCTTATCATCACTGTCAGCAGCGTGCCAGGCGCCACAATAAGCGCCAAGGCACCTTGTCTACGACGCGCTTGCGATCTATCATTAAATCCTTGAGGACTCGCGAGGTTTTAGGTGATATTATTAGGAAGTGCGTGATAGAAAGAAAGCTGTAGCAATTTGCGTTTAGTATCCTGTAAAATCATGTGTTCTTGCTGCAAGCACCTCCTATTTTTACCCACTGTAAAAAGTGACAGCTGCGTCCAACACTCGCTAGGAATATGAACCAAAATCCTTGCGAAGGGTAAGCGATTTCGTAGTAAGATTGATTCGTCTGACTTGTTAGAATTACAGTTTGTTCCATGCTGCTAAGTTTTTTTTCTCATATCGATGCCAACGAGGAACTGCAACTCAATTTCATTTTCACCTCACGATGTCTTAGGGAGTAAGTAGAAATCCGAATGAAGTACCTACCCAAGTTTCATTGGCTTGAAAGACGAAGCCACAAAGAAGCGATCTCGCCACTGAGAGATGAGAGATGGGTAGTACAATAGCCCAAAGAGGAAGAAGGAGAGTTACCTACGTGTTCCTCACACCTTAAAAGGTTATGTATGTGTATGCTGTAGCCCGTCTAATCCAGTTTAGTGGCCGGGCCGTCGTGTCTCAGGTCAAATCTCACGTTGTATTTCCTTGGCGATTCCGTTCCATGGATAGTCTCATTGCTTGGCAATGGCGGGAGCATCAGGATCGTCGGTAGTCGACTTGCTACCGCGCAATCTTAGCGAATCCCACCTTCATGTTGATCACTCACATAATGACCCCTGCTCCCGGAAATAGAGACCAACAACGACAAGGAACTTTTTGGGGGTTCTGAATAAGGCTACGACTACCAGAGAGAATTAGGTATCTCGTGTCGCGCAATGGATTCTGTGAAAACTGAGCCTCACACAGCGTTCGTACAAGAAAGACATACTGATAACTGTTGTAACACTACATCTCACCGTCTTACCAGTATTACCGGTATGGTTCTTACAATGTGCGACTCAGTCCTTAGACAATAGATAGAGAGTAGAGACGACAAAGAAAAAACCGAAGCGTGTCGAACATGTGAAGAAGGTGGTCCATCTTTACCACGAATGCTTGGCAACGATGACGTAGGGCGTGTCTTTGAAACAATTTCCTAGGGCTACCCGTAGTGGGCGTTTGTTAGGGATTGGAGAGCGAACCAGGAATTGACTGCTACTCAGCAAAGAATAGGAGAACCAATTGGGGCAGTGCAGCTGCTTCGTGCGATGCGCGTTTCCAATCACTTGGCCCTAAGTAGCCGATGATAGATTTCCAAAAGGTTATTTGATGAGAGTCCACCGTCTGTAACGCTAGGCGCAGAGGTAAAACATGGGGGATGGCCAGTACTGTAGCTATCCCTGTACCCTACAAAGCCCCAACCTGCATGGGGCCCTGACACCTGGGGCCACGGACCATTCCCCCCCTGCTCCCCTGCTCCCCTGCTTGCACCCTTGTTCTTGGCATCGGAACCTCACTTTTCAAGCCTCACCCCGAATTCCAGAATTTCCTTTCCATACCTATGAGAAAGAGCCATACAAAGCAAAAACACGCATACAATGGATATGACATAATGGCAATTCTTGCGACTCATTCGAACATAAAACTGGCAGGGTTAAGATGGGGGTACTCGTAAGTACATGACCGCATTTCCATCAGTGTTACGAAGGCCCTCGCGACAAAGTTTTCATAGTTGCCCATTAGCAGTATCCCGTCAGGCCCAATTTAGTTATGAAGGTGATTTATCTGGTGAGACATAATGTGCACCTACATACCACACGTCTGTGGACTCGTCATACGACAACATATCTCTTGAACAGAGTCAGAGAAATAGGCTTAGAAGTGCAGTCAAGATCCCTGGTCACGCCGAGAGAGTTTGTGATACCATGCAAACATGACTAGGAGCTTGGGAAGCTTGGGAACGCTAGAGAGTCCGCAAAAGCTTTCAAGCTTTTTTGATGGAGGGGAGCGAGGGTAGCATGGGTAGCATCAACATAAGTCTGGCTGTCTGAGCACAGGCACACAGGAATCCAAAGTATGTATCAGGTTGTATTTTATTATACTGTGTTCTGCCTTCTTTGGCGATTCCCACTTTCGCTCCACGTTTTTGAAATTCAGTCAGAGCCGCGAACCAGAAAAGAAATACTAGTGATCGACACCATTGTCTCCTTTTCTCCCCTTTCTTTGCGATCCTGGGCGTCCTGGTTGTGCTACAGTACATCACAGTAGGTACATGTACCTTACGTATTGCTGGGTTGCGGCGGGTCGTCACTTCCATACTTCCATCGTCTCCAGCACGCGCCGTTAATGGAACTGTCAACCGAGTCAAAGCAATCGTTCTCTCCTCCACATCCCACGACAAACAATAATCAAAACTCCGACTCTTTCTTCCTCACTCTTTTTTTCTTCTCCCTTCTGGTTTCTTTTTTCATTGCTGCAAGCTTCTAGTCCCTTGTAAGGCGGCGTGTTTCATCAGACGATAACCACCGCGACGTCCTCCTCCTGCCCACTTCATCATTCCTATACCTACAAAAACACGATACTCACCGTTTGGGAAGATCACTCTTTTTTCGTCCCACCTAATAATTACAAAGTCATTTTCCGTTCGTTCACTCATTCCATTGGAACTGTTTCCAAATTTAATCCACTGCCTGCCTGTTTACCGCCGTGCGTTGCAAGCTCCAACCAACAAGCAGCAAAGTCGCAATCCTATTCGCAGGGGTCGCAAACCAAAAAGACAGTTCAGCAGCTTCGTCTGAACTTTCTATCGAGTTCCATTTAGCAAAGTCAGTTTGTCGAGTACAAGGTCATCGTCATAGGTCATAGGGCATATATCATACGTCTCCATCCAGCACTCGCAGCTAAGGAGCGCGCCGCGAAAGACCAGTCTTCCCCTCACTACTCAACTAATGTCCTGAATTTGGAAGCTTGATATTCTCGATGCTGAGCATTGATCATTTCACCTGAGATTCCTGGTTCTTCTAAGTCCTTCACCGGAATATGGACCAGATATCTAGTTACATGTCCCGAAAATCGGGATCGTTTCCCGGCTTCATGGCCCGAAAGAGCGAACTATGTCTACCCGTTTCCACGAAACCCAAGTCAAAGTTCAGAGTCAAAGCCCTTCTAGGCCATTGCCTTTACCGAAGAGTAGTAATATGGACCCTTGTCATCATCGTCTTCTTGTCAGTCACCATATTCAATCCGCGATTAACAACAAGGTCTCGAGATGTCCTGGATCTGGTACGTGTAAGCAAAGGGGAAACTGACGACAATCAAACCATCGAGGTCGTCGGTATTCAGAAACAAGATGAGGAGGAAGAGCGGTTAGAGGTCGTAACAGAGGAGGAGCAGAAAAACCAAGAGCCAGAGCCACAGGACGTGGAGGAGGAGGAGGAAGAGGAAGTGTCGGCAGATAACGTGAACGGACCACACTGGCTCCGATACAAGCAGTAAGTGGCATTTTTCATTAAGCTGTTAACGAGAATAGCCCCCTAACAATAAGTTTACAGTCTCGACGGATACTTCAATGGTCTCAGAGCACTTGTGCCATTTTCAGAGTACATACCTGAATACCCCAAGGTATCACGGACCGGTCGCGCATCAGAGCCATCGCCTACTGTTCACCACTCTCAGCCCCCGAAGCCCAGCGCATACATGGCTCACCCAGCTTATAACTCCGACGAGTATTTGAAGACGTATGTTCCCGTGAAGCGCTGCTATCTTGACGAAGACAGCAAAGTACCGGCTCCAGACCTTTATGCATATAATGGTGTTCCTCAAGGACAGCCGAAAGCAGCTATCGGATCATATAACCTACTGGGAATTCGAGAAGATGTCTGCTTTGACAGATTCGGTCGGTACGGTCCGTATGGTCTTGGATATGACTTGGAGCTTGGCGGTACAGGCGAAGCTCTGGATACAGAACATGAGGGTAGTGAAACAGTCTGGGAGAAATCCGGCCAAATCAATTACGAGAACGTCGACTGGGCAGCTGCGCAAGAACGTTGCTATAAGGCTAACGAAGGTCGATTCTTTACTGGTAATGAAACCCGAGATTTCGAGCTAGCCCAGACCGGTCGACAGAAAATGGACCGAATAGCCGTGGTAGTACGAATTTACGTCGGCTTCCAGTGGACGAGCCATGCTCTCCTCAACTTCCGCGCCATGATCAATGAGCTGAACCTGAGGTCGGGTGGTGAATACGATGTTCACTTCCTTCTACATGTCCGCGACAACAACGCTCCCATCTGGGCAGATCCGGCGACGGTTCAGGACATCCTTGATGTCAATGTCCCGCCCGAATTCCATGGATTATGTACTCTGTGGTCCGAGGCTCAGATGAAGTTATACTACCCAGGTAATTTCGGCGAGACTTTCGAGAATCCATCGAACGGAGACATCCATGGGGTTTACCGATCTGCACACATGCCACTCCAGCACTTTGCGATGATACACCCTGAGTATGCTCATTTCTGGAACTGGGAGATGGACATGAGATGGACTGGTTCCTACTACGAATTCTTTGATAGGCTTGGTAAATGGGGCGCAAAGCAGAGCCGGCATGGCATGTGGGAACGGGCAAGCAAATACTACATTCCCGGACTACATGGAAGCTGGGAGAACTTTACTGAGCTTGTCGACCACGAGACGCAAGCAGCTGGGAAGCGACCAATCTTGGGGCCGGTGGTTTTTACTGGAAAGGCCGGCCTTGAAGAGGGTGAAGTCTTTCTACCTGCAAGCTGTGCCAGTGGGATGGATATGTCTCAATGCGGAGTCGGAGAAGACGCAGACCTGATTACGCTTAACCCGCTCTTTGATGCTGATGAGTCCGGCTGGGTCTTTGCGGGTGACGTGACGGGCTACGACAGGCAGTACCAGAAGCCGCCCCGGCGATGCGCTATTGTAACTGCGTCTCGGCTATCCCGTCGACTATTGAAGGTGATGCACGAAGAGACATGGCGCCTACATCACGCCATGTTCAGCGAGATGTTCCCACCTTCCATGGCGCTACACCACGGCCTGAAGGCAGTTTATGCTCCCCATCCGGTATTCTTGGATCGTCGATGGCCTCAGCAGGAAATCGAGAACGCGTTCAATGGCGGCAAAGATCATACTTCGGGCGGTCACGGTTCCCCATTCGATCTGACGAATGAGCATAACCACAAGGGAACCACCTGGTATTACAATAGTGAATTTGCCGGCCTTCTATGGCGCCGTTGGCTTGGTTATGCCCAAATGGACGGTAGGGGCGATAATGGCGGCCGTGCCGGCGAGGGTACCAAGAGAGGCGGGCCAAAGGAAGAGGAAGATCCAAGCAGCTCCGGGCGCCTATGCCTGCGTAGCATGCTGGTACACCCTATCAAATGGGAAAACCCTGCCGAGCAGGACTAGAACTAATACTAATGTGCACGAGATCAGATTTCTTTTGTGCAGGAAGACCTTAGAGGGAACTTGTCGAAACGCGGCAAATGCCCAAACCAGACGAACACACTAGAATGGGCGGACCGGAACTAGGACATCGAAGGAAAGGAACTGCGAGATCATTCATCACGCCTAGTACAGGGTACTACGAGCGGTAGCATATTTGAGGCGTTCGCATATGAGGAGTCCGGTTTTTTTTTCCCCTTACAAAGGTCAATCCTTATTCTCCCGTCTCTTGCATTACGCATGTTGAGCAAAAAGCAAAGCCTCAACCCTTTTTTTCGATCATGACCTGCTGCATTGTTTTTTCTTCATTAGACATGTGGCCCTTCCCATCTTGTACAAATTCATACGACGGAGGAATACTACACGCGGCCCCTTTTCACCTGCACCCGCCCTGGAAGAAAGTTGAGAACCAACCTATAGGATCCTAAACCGCACGCACGGAGTTAGGTGTTAGAGACAGACATGAGAGAAGGAAATGTGTAGTGTCAGAGTTATGTATATAATGTAATAACAGACAAAAAAAGAAGCTTTTGCTATGTACCATTGCTTTAGTGTGATTACCCCTAGACAACCCATATGTTCTCAATTAAACCATTAGGTTGGAGTTAAGAGTAATAGTAAGCTTCTAATGTTCGAGACCTGAGTACTAGGGAGCAATGACTACAGAGGACCACGAAGATTGCCTACACAAATTCACACCTTCAGCTGTTCGATGCTGATTCTCTAATATTCATTGCTCAAACCCAGGAGGAATTCAGTAAGACCTAGACGTGGCTGTGTTGGACCATGTTGAAGGAGTAAGTAGGACGGAGCTTTTAATAGACATTAGAATTACGAAGGTTACGAAGGATGTTGAACACCTTTGTTAGTAGTACTTGCATGTCTAATTATGTGCTGGTAGGGATATAACATCGTCCACAGGGACACACGATGATAGCTGGCACGCTTCCTCCCTCGTACGATTTTTGTCCTTTCCTCTCTTTGAGCACCACGAACATGTGGATAAGTCGGCACGTACGGCGGAGATGGAAGGGATGTAGGACAAGCAAGCAAGCATGTACGTTGGGAGGCACAACCGATGAGCATTATGATGGCCAGAGCATACGGACGTATCACTATGAGGACCTCAAAAAATCGACAAATTAAACAGGGGAAAAGCATCGCGAAATATATTCCTATCGTATCGCATCAGAGTCCACTTCGTCCTCGTACCACCTATGTTCGTTTCGGGCATCCATCCAGAACCACCTCATGCGCCTGCCCCTCCAAGCCTTCATAGCCCTCCCTTTCATGTGCTACGAAGAAAGTAGCAAGCTCAAGAAGCTGTCTGGATGGCCTGAGAGATCCCGGCCCCGCCCCCCTCCTTCACTCCCGGCCACCCCTTTTGCCAACTCGAGGAACCAGATACCAGATACCAGGATACTATATAGACAAGCACCACTATAAGCCACCATCGCCATTGCAGACCTAGCCTATCGTTCGTCTCCAAACGAGCAAATCGTGCCGCAGGAAAAAAAAAAGTTGTCGAAAACAAATCCGCATAATCAAGTTTCATCATTCGCACATATCCCCGTAATTCCATAAAAGAGGCTGTCTACTTCAATCAAACCAGCCGCCCAACTGCAAGCCCCAACTCCCCAAGTCTTGAAAGTAATTCGTTCGTGATGAGAAAACTATTTTCGAGATTATTCAACCGAGCTTTAAGTTGAAAAATTGGGGAGCAGGCAGCTCGGCGGTAGGGGATGATAGAGAAAAAAAGATCGAGGAATAAAAAAGTGACGGCCGAAAAAACAAGCGGCTGGTATCAGGCGAATGGAGGACGAGCCGGAACACCACAAAACGCCGCCAACGCCAATCGAAAACGCCTGTCATCAAGCGTTTTCCCACAACGAGAAATAAGTGTATGTGTATATTTTGACCGGGTTTGGGGCGGTGATTGACGGGTAGATGATATGTATATGTGTAGTGTGTTTGTTTAGTGTTGAGAGTAAAGGAAGAGAGTAGAGGGAGATATGTGTTGGGTGGATATCATAACTCCATATCTAAGAAAGCAGGTAGGTCTCGCGCGCTTGCTGCTCGTAGTATTTAACTCATGACTCTTCTTGTTTACTTCTTAAGCACCGCATCGTAGATGCTCAGCAGGCCGGTGATGGCGGTGCCCGTCAGCACGCCCTTGTAGCCGCCATATATGGCCGTGTTGATGCGCGCAATTGACGTCTCGTCGACCCAGCCGCCGAACGTGATACCCTGGCCGTACACGACGTACGAGATCAGGGCCTTGGCGATGCTGAAGGTCAGCGGGTCGACGACAGTGTCCGCGTGCGGGGCGGAGCGGCGCGTCACGCGCGCGTTGGGGTGGGCGCCGACGGTCAGATTGATAAAGTAGCCGGCGACGCTCGGCAGGACGGCGCTGGTAAACGCCCAGAGCAGCGCGGGCGACCAGAAGGACGACGTCAGCAGCAGGAACATGTCTGGGATGAAGACGGGGAAGTCCTTGGTGCCCAGGAACGCGACGGCCGGGATCGTGAAGGCGTAGCGGTCCGCCAGGATCTCCGGCCGCAGGAACCATAGCTCGAACGCCGAGACGGCGAGGAGCACCGACGCGACCGTCGATAGGCTTTCGCGCGTCGCGTGCGTAGCTTCTGTGATCCCGGACTCCTTGTACAGGGTCGCGACGCGTGCCCGCACAGCTACCGTGGAGCGGTCGACAGCTTCGGCGACATCGGCGGGGGTAGCAGGCAGCGGGATGCGGCTGGCTAGAGAGAGAGCACGGCCAGGCGTGCGCACGAGGGCGTTCGAGGTGGTCGTGGGTTCTTCTTCGGACCTAATTAGATCAACATTAGCGATTGTTTTTATGAGGCGGTTCAAAAATCGCGTCGCGACTTACTCGGGCGTGATGACTTCCTCCGCGGCCTTGGTCACTCGTCGCCTGGCGACCTTGAGCCTCTCACCGGGATTGTCAACAATAGCATCTCGCTTGACGGGCGAACCGACGGTTCTAGCGCGACTCGAGTAGTAGTTGGCGAGCTTGGGGTCGGACGAGAAGGTGGACGAGTTCTCGGCCAGGTACTCGTCGAGGGCAAGCTCGAGCTCGGGCTTCTTTAACGCTTCGTAGCTATTCGCGCAAACAAAGACAAAAACGTGTTAGCCATGTGGGTTTTTCCTTTGTGTCTCGGGACGGGCGCGTTGAAGAATCTTTTGCGCCATTGCCGCATTCCAGAAGGGAAGGGATAAGGAAAAGTGATGTAATTGTATGCTATTATTGTGTATACAACCACGCTATTGTCCACACAGAATACACGCGATTTACAATTGAAACATTACAAGACAACGACGATATGAAAGATTTATAGTTTTTTTTCTTTAACATACTTCTTGAGACCAGTGTGCTGAGCCAGCTCGGTCAGGTCGGTCTTTCGCTGCCTCTGCAGCCAGCTATTTGCACCGGACATTTTCGGGTGCAGGTGGTGGGATGTTGTCTTTTACTCTTCTGCGGTGAGGATAGGTATATTCAATGGGGTCGCGCGGAGTAGGCGATCAAGATGCAATGATTTTCAAGATAATCTACCAGCAAGTGGTCCGTGACGCACGCGGGGGAAGTTCCGGTATAGGTATTTGGGTATCTTATTGAAGGGGTTGATGATAAAAGATAGTAAAATGGGAGAGATTGCACCGTGTTGACGAGGGGCGCGTGTGTTGCGGATAGTGCGTAAAGTTGGCGTAGTTGCGTAGTTGCAGGTGTGGAGGGAAAAGAGGCTGGGATAGGTGCTTCCGCGGCGGTGCGCCTGGCTTGTTTATGTTTACGCGCAGCAGATCAGGTCAGGTCAAGAGGTGCGAAGAGCGGGAGTTGGGAAAGCTTCAAGGAGCTATGCCCCAGGTGGGCTTCTTAGGTGGGCTTCCCAGGTGGGCTTGCTAGGGTGGTAGGGTGGTTTTCATGGGGGGTTTGCCCTGAGAGGAGTATATTTGCTACCTGGTATGGAGCCAAGAAGTATCTTTTCTACCCAACCAATATGGCATAGTACCTCTTTTCTGACTGCTACGTCAATATTGGGAGGCCCGTCTACGGTACACCGAATAGGAATCGCCCAGGTTGTCATTTGCTCCGTCGAAGTCGTCGAGGTGTCATCGTCCCATTTTACTTGTGTGGGGAGGAGAAAACTCGAGCTTCATGAAATCCAAGTTGCATTTTGGCCCTACAGAAACTAGGGTGGTTGGGGAATTCAAGTCCTTTCTCTCGGTGGAGAAGATTCGGAGGTCATACTGAGGAACCGCTGACCCTCTGAAGCATTCGGTGTCTGCGGAGAACAGCAAGTATTATGCCTCAGCTGCATCTTCCCAGGTAGGTAAGCATCCATGTTATGATTGCTGTGTGGACTGGGGATAGGGTGTGTCTAAGGTAAAATCATGAGGATCCTTCGTCCTCTTTTCTCTCATTTGTAATTTATAGCCTCTTCTTCTATGCAATGTGGAAATGGAAACCTTTGAATGCTGTAGTGATATGCCATGTAGTAAATCAAATACCCCTCTCCCCTATGTCTCATGAGTCAATCCAATTGACAAATCTCTCCTCGCCTTTCTTCACCATTCTAACAGGGACATACTGGTTTCCGTGCAACTTCAATGTGATTACGCTCGTGGCTCCTTTGACCGTTGTTCTCGAGTTTTGCTGCGCCATCCTATACACCTTGGCCTTTTCCTCTTTGCTCATACCCTTGACCTGCTCATCGCTCGCCCATTCATCTACCGCGAGCTCGATGCTGTGCTTCTGGAACACGACTGCTAGCGCCGATACAAGCTCCACGATCGCCATGCGACGGCCGAGGCAAGCTCTTGCGCCGTCTGAGAATGGGATGAAGGCGCCTCGTGGGGGTCGGTATAATTGCGCGCTGGTATCCGATCCGGAATAGCCGCCCAAGTCTTCCGTATCTGCGCCCTCGACTTTGGTAGTCTCATCCTTGGTTGATTCTGTCTGGAGCCACCGCTCCGGCACGAAGTCGTCAATGTCTGTCTCGGCGTCGGTGATTTTGCTCGGCTTGGTCGGCCAGTATCTTGGGTTTCGCTGCGAAGCAATGGCTACCATGCCGATCGTAGCTTTGCGAGGTAGCAAGTACTTCTCTCCGTTAATGGTAATGGGTTGGTCCTGGTTGGGAGACACCATTTTCGGAATGTCGACTACCGGCGGTACCAGGCGCAGAGTTTCGTTGATAGACGCGCCCACCATCGAGCCAAGCAGGAGGTTCATCTTGGCATCGTAATCCCACGTGTTAGGATCGGCGTCGCCTATTATATTATCTAGGTCTTGCTGTAGCCGCCTCTGGGAAGCCGGGTTAGTAGCTAGCTCGACGATGGCGAAATGGAGGACGTTGGCTGTGGACTCGTGGCCTGCTACAATATTAATGAAGGCATTGCCTATAATCTCCGAATCCGACAGTCGCGCGATCTGAGGACCCTTTTTGCCCGATCCCGTAGCTGCAGACCCGTTCTCCGGCTGATCTCCGTAGCTCGTACGAACCAGCGCGCCCATAATATCCAATCCTTCGCTGTTGTTGCCTTTCCGCACGTCTTCGATTTTATCCTGTAGGAACTCGTTGAGATATCCCACAAAGTTGCTTTCCGCCTCCAGAGCCACCTTCGCGCGCTTGCTAGGAACAATTCTAAGCATCCATTTGGGCACGACAAGAAGCAGGATGAGGTAATCCAGGGTGCGCGCCAACGCATTGACGAAACTCATGGTGTGGCCCTCGGGGGCCTCCTGAGTTGCATACTTGGCCAGTCTGGGATCGGCATCAGCTGGGAATTCTTGGCCGGGCCAAAGAATTTTGAGGCCGAACCCGATGTTGGCGATGATGTTGAGCATGAGCGATGCCGTATCCTGCTCGATGGTCTTGAACGTCTTGTTGCCCAGACCATCGGGGCCGAGCCACATGTTGATTAGACCTAGAGTTTGACTGATAGATTCCTTGAACACCAGAGAGGCATTCTTCTCATTAAACGAAGCAGAGGTGATCTTGCGGTGCATGCGCCATTGGGCACCTTCGAGCGTCACTACGTTCTGACCATACTGGCCGAGAATAGCATAGGCCTCCGTAGGCTTCGGGAATGCCTCCCGTTTAGAGGTGATCTGGTGAAGCGCCTCTGCATTTTCTGTGAAGCATATGATTCTTCCTGGAGACACTATAAGAAATGCATCACTGAGCCTGGCAAACACCTTGTGGTTCTCCTGGTATTGCCAATTGGTATTTAATATGCTAATCCGAAATATGTTAGACCATTAAGCTCTGGGCATGAAAAGGGGTCGTGTAACTCACAACTCAATATCTTGCCAGTATTTGCGGGGGAGCTTTTTGAATATGGGAACCCAGATCTTATTGAAAATCTGCCCAATTCGGTTCCATGGACTGATTGCTATAAGACGGGTGTGTTAGCTCTATAGGTGACCAAGAGACTCTAGTTCATCTCATCTACTTACGGATGACGAAATAGGGGAGGCCAGATCGTTTCGCGGCTGCGATATTGGCTCTGAGCCCAGATATTATATTATACAAGAAATATAAAACTGCTACACCAAGCAGCAGCAGTATTGTGGAGAGCATCGTAACACGGCGGCACAAGGGTGTGCATATGCGTGGCGCCCGAGTCTGCGTATCTTGTACAACGACACGAGTATTTTATGTTTCAAACACCCTAAGTTATAAAGGAAAATATCAGATATATATAAATAAAGCTCGGCGTTCTAGATCCCCGTCGAGTCGGCTGTAAGGGCTATGGAGGGCCTAAGAGGTAATCAACTAAGCAATTATTAGGCGAGAGATATAATAACGATAGACAACAAAGAAGTAAAGTCGCGCAGATTCTCAAGATTATATCGGTTTATTGGATAGATTTAGAGAAGGTAGGGTAAGGCAGTCGGCAGTAGGCTATATACGGAGATGTGCAAAATGTTCGATCTAACGTTTCGGGTCCCTGACTTTCCGTGCGCTATTCGAGATTCTTTCTCCGTTCGTTGCCTCCCTCCACATCCCATCTCTCCCTTCTCGTCTTAGCTTCCTCGGCTCCGTTCGATGTGACATATCAACAAGACTCGGTTGGATGGCAGGTGATAGCTTGTAAGTTCTTAGCCTTGCTGTCTGCATCAAACTTGCATATGCATCGTGCTTTTTCGACAGCGTCGTATTCGTGTATTCGTACAGTAGGTTCGCCTGTCAATGCGGCTGGAAAAAGTGGTCTTCTACGTTATTAACCGCTGTCACCTCGTTTGAAACACACAGTCTCCTTGTTTCAAGACTTCTGTCGATGTTTCAAGGATTTAAACTTTCTATATTAATATGTACATATTCGTACCGAATATTCAATTTTTCGAAATTAGATAGCTACAACATCATGAATTTCTTCATCAATCTCATGCAAGGAACATGTAGCACAAGATGGGCGTCGTGGGAAAACGTTTCGTCGTAGATTGGGCCAATGGCGAAGGGTGTGGAGGAACTTGTGGCGCTTCTATGTAGCTAACGGTGGCTTACTGAATCTAGATCGGTCACCCGCCGAACACCTCAGCGCCGTTTGCGATCGTGGCGGCGGCTGGGCGGGCATGTCATTCTAGAATTTTTGTGTCTTCCATGCACGTAACCGCTTTAGTGTAGATTTCAATAATAGAACTAGAAAATAAGACATCTAGACATATCAAGGTCTCAGATGGATATATTCCTCTTTTTGCATCTTGAACCTGTCTATTTCTTCTAGTATATAAATCGACCGATCTTGAGAATATGCCTCATGTAGCTTCTAATGTACCCAGTCAATTTGGAGACTCATGTATTGGAGTACTAGCATATAAGGCCTGGCCCTGTCACCGGTCGTAAGCTGTCAAAAAACGCCTTCATGTTGCGACGAATGGACATTGGACGAAGCAAACCGCGGGGCCGTGTCTCGGCTACTTCCGAAAGGCTGCGGGCCACGCGGTCGGTTTCCTCGCTGACGTAGCTCCGCGGAAGCTGGAGCTGGGCCTGGACTCACACCAGCTTTCTTTCTCTAAACAGACATTTCCAACTTCATCCACCACGAAGGCCATACATGTCAAGCAACTACGAAAATGGCCTTCATATCAAACATTAAGCGATTACATCGCAATAATGTCGCAACCCTACGCAGCCAACCGCTCGCCGAAATCTCAGGCTCGCTGGGCGATCTGGGGACGCTTCTTCCCCTCATGATCACCCTCGCAGTCAACGGTTCAATCTCGCTTTCAACTACGCTCGTGTTCTCGGGTTTCTTCAATCTAGCTACGGGCGTCTTATTTGGCATCCCTCTGCCAGTGCAGCCGATGAAAGCCATCGCCGCAGCAGCCATTGCTTCTCACGCCACGGAGCGCGAGACTGTGGCTGCTGGCAGCGTGGTAGCTATCGTCGTGTTGCTCCTCAGCGTCACAGGCCTGCTGCACTGGATCACCCGCGTCATTCCTATCCCGGTAGTCAAAGGCATCCAATTCGGTGCTGGTCTCTCCCTCATCATCTCAGCCGGCACATCGCTACTTCAACCCTTCGCTCACCACTGGGACTTCCCCCTCGACAATCTCGTCTGGTCCTTTGCCGCATTTCTGCTTCTTATACTGACCCAGAAGGCGTCTCGGTTTCCATATGCGCTGATCATCTTCGTCGTCGGCCTGGTCCTCGCCATCATCTATGTCGCTACCAGCGCGCATACTTACCTGCCGCATTTCCGCGTCTGGCAGCCGTACTTTGCGCTTCCGTGGTGGAGTGCAGACGCTATTGGTATGGGCGTCGCGCAGTTGCCTCTCACAACACTGAATTCGATCATTGCTGCGAGCGCTCTCGCTTCCGACCTCCTACCTGACTTGCCGACCCCTGGTGTTACGGCCCTCGGCATTAGTGTTGCCGCCATGAATCTCCTAGGGTGCTGGTTCGGCGCCATGCCCGTATGCCATGGTGCCGGAGGACTTGCCGCGCAGTACCGCTTCGGTGCCAGGAGCGGGGCCAGCATCATATTGCTGGGTTTGTTTAAGATACTCTTGGGCGTTATTTTCGGCGAGACCTTGCTCGACCTTCTCACCGCATTCCCCAAGAGCCTACTGGGAATCATGGTCATCGCCGCCGGCCTGGAGCTGGCGAAGGTAGGCCAGAGCTTAAATCACGGCGCTTCGGACCTATGGGAGGCGTCCGTAGACCAGGGTCAGCATAAAAGACATCGAGATGTATCCGACGAGGAGAGGTCTGAGAGGTGGACTGTTATGCTTATGACTACTGCCGGTATTCTGGCTTTTAAGAACGACGCTGTTGGCTTCGTGGCCGGGATGCTCTGTCATTGGGCCTATAAGACTGTAGACTGGGTCGAGCGGAAACGGGGTCATGGGTCCGGTGAGAGGACGCCGTTGTTAAATACTTGAGGACCCTATGCATCGGGTATGCGTGCATGTATATGCGTATGCATAATGAGCATACGCCCCCAACCAACTTGTTTGATGAGGTTACGGCTTAATGATACCCACGGAACTCTGAGATTAGACACGGGTCGCTATGGTAGAAAAGAATGTGTTGAGATTACAAGCATGGAAGCAGGTAGACCATCATTCCCAAGATACCACTATTCGTTATTTCGAGACTGATACACAAGTCCCTCTTTCTTAACCTGACTCATCTGGTTTTCTTGAATGCGATAGCTCTAGATGTTATACCAACATGCATAGAAGTTGCGTGTATGCTATTTCACGTATTTTTATCTCAACCATTGTCGATGTTTCAGGTTTCCGCGACAATATTTAGGTTCACTTAGTTTGTAGAAACGAATGCCTAAATCAAATACAGTTCAGTGATATTTGGTGAAAGAATCATCTCTTCAAAGTCTTCGAAGCAATGCCTTCTGATTACCCTCTTTAGATACCTTAGGTACCTTTCGACGCATATTTAATCACAGACCGTTTCTTGACATTTACCACCGGACTACAGGTGCTGAGTTGTAAATGCATGCATGCATCTGGCCCGAGCGTTAAACAAGGAAGTACGAAGTAGCTGCGCTAGCAACTCCAAAACTCCCGGCTAGCTTATTGCAATCCAGCCAATCGCAGCCGACAAACAAAGCTGTCCCTCAAAGCTAGGGGACCATTAGGGGTTAGCGGCTGTAGAGGGACCTTGGCGGGGAAGGAAAGGAACTTGCGAAGGCCTGCTGGACCTGGCAACTGTCAGGCTACTGGCATTTGCTTTATTTTTTTACTGTTGCGGGAAGGCGGTCACCGTCCTTCTCTCTTCCCGACTGGCAGTAACGAGCAACTCCATCTTTAATAGATTCCACCTTAACAGACCGGCAAGCCGTAGACGAAGGAGCTGTCTTCAATTTAACAGCGATGACTTCGTCCAACGCTGCCGCGACCGACCTTGGTCGCCAATTGGCAGACGGTACTCCTCCGCATTCTGCCGCGCCGCCCATATCGGATCTAGGGTATACAGATCATGTTGATCCCGCACCTGCTACTATCAATACCACCACTTCTACCGATGCGAATGCGCCGATGCCTTTCGCAAATCATCCAGATATATTTCGCGACGATCCTCTCGAGGACCACTCCATGCCCTCGCCGCCGACCGTCTCTCCTCTTTCTACTCCGGCAGCGACCCAAATAAATATTGGCGATAACGATGATGTCCCCGATCTTCCTACCGAACCCTTACCTGCACCAAATAGCGCCACTGCACTTTCCTCAGCAGTTCATGCAGCCTCTCTCAACCTTGCAATGGCGACCGAAGCTTATGCCATGGAGCTTGATCAAGTGGACCAAGCCAATCGAGCGCGCAATCAACTCGAAGCTGTCGCAACCACCGATCCCGAGCCCCCCAACACGGACTTTTCATCTCGCAACATGGGATCTAGTTTGCACCAGACTCAGGCTACTGTTGACCCTAACGCTTACATGATGAATATTGCACAGACTTCGTCTGCTCTTTTCCAGACCCCTCCAATCCCGGGGCCCTCTGTCGTTGCACCCTCGGAGGTTTCGCTCCAAGCTTCGTTTACACAAGAGAGCGATGCTTTGACGACAAGCGCCGACGTGACATCCACCAGTGCCAGTCAGAAACTGGAATCCTTCGCCAGGATCGAGTTCGCCGACAGTGTTTTCCAGATGACCACGTACGCCGTCATAATTGGTCGCGACCAGAAAGCTATGGATCAAGCCAGGAGAGATGAGAAGAGGGAATCGAGCTACCGACGGAAGGTCGAAGAGAATGCAAGGAACGGATTACCTCCCCCAACGCCCCTCAACGTTGACCGAGGCAAGTTTAGTAAATCCTACGTCAGTGAGGAGGGTGGCATGCTGGGCCCTGAATCCGACGGGGAGGACAATGTTCGCCTCGTCAAGAAGCGTCGCCCAAGCTCAGTGAATAAGTCTCAAAACGGAGACGATGATGCTCAGAGTGATCACGTCAAGTCAAATAGGCAATATGTCTCCCATACACCGGGAGCTGCTGCGGTTGATTTGGGTACTTTGCAGCCGTCACCATCGCATATCCCTTTTGTTGGCATTCATTCGCCCGGGCCTGATATTGCGAGCAAAACTCGCGGCATTTCGAGGCAGCACCTCAAGATTGAATTCAACGAGAAGAGGGGCGCTTTTGAAGCTATTGCGCTACACAAGAACGGCTTCTTCTGTGATGACACGCACTATGGGCTTGATGACCCGGTTGCTTTAAGAAGCGGAGATCGACTTCAGATCAAGGATGTGGAGTTCACATTTGTTGTCAATGGTGTCGAAATGGGAAAAACTGGTGGTGAAGAATACCATGAAGAAGAGACTTCCAGCAAGCGCATGTCTATTGGTGGTAAGGAGATGAGCTTTGATTTTGAGCATTCCGAAAATGAGAACTTCCGAGATACGAGCGAGGAACTGTCAGAAATTGGAAACGTCCCTACTCCTGCCATTGCGTCTGACGAGGCCGAAGAAGACCAGGAGGTTGTCGCTCCCCCGTCAGGCGCGGCGGATGTAACAGATATGGCGGATATGGCGGATATGGCAGATATGGCAGACATGGCGGACATGGCGGACATGGCGGACGAGACAATGGTTGACATGGTTGAGTCAACCGAAGTCCAGGACCCATCCCAACACCAGTTTATAAACCCTGACCTACCTAGGCGTCGTGGTCCAGGCAGACCACCCAAAGATGGTATCATGTCTAAGAGGGAACGGCGGCTGCTTAAGAAGCAGATGCAAGAAACCTCTAAGAAGACACTCCCTCAAGAGCCGGAAAATGAGAAAATCAAACGGCCTGTGGGTCGGCCTAGGAAGAACCCCATGCCTGAAGATAACGAGAAGCCGGAAAAGAGGAAATATAACAAACGAAAGCCGAGGGAAGACGGCGAAGAAGGTTCTGAAGCTGAGAGGCGAGCAAAGGAGAAAAAGGAGAAGAAAGTCCGTCCCAAGTCTCCGCCCTTAGAGCTCCGAAAGGAAGACTTCACAGAGGAACAATTACAGAAGCCTAGCAAGAACTATGGTGTTCTTATTGATGAGGCCTTAACCAATGGGCCTCCGGACGGCTTGACCTTGAAGCAGATTTACAAGCGGATTATGTCAAAATATCCTTGGTTTTACTTTTCTGCGGAGACTAAAGGATGGGAGAGTAGCGTTCGGCACAATCTGATCGGGAACGAAGCTTTCAAGAAAGCTGAGGGTACGGGACTGTGGTCTCGTGTTCCTGGCGTTGAACTTGATGCTGGAAAGAAGCGCAAGGCGAGCTCTCCGGATCGGCAACTCGGATCAGCACACCTTCACTCCCATCTTCCACCGCAACACTACTACCCTAATGGGTCTTATTTGCCAGCCAATAATATGGGGTACACAAACAATGTACCGAACTATGCTGTTGACATGAAGCAGCCGCAGGCGGGTTACCAGAATCCTCCTGGTCAGCCTACCCAACCCCATCCAGCGCCATCTTCTCAACCAGTCACTCAACAAGCATATTCGGCACAAACTCCGGCACCTGCACAGCTTCCTCTTGGGTATATCTCTCGACAGCCTACCAGCACTCAGCAGAGTACATATAGCTCGCCATACGCAAAACCACCTCCCCAAACCACACCCCCTATTAAATCTGAAACGTCTGGAGCGCCCAATACGCAGGCCTTGCCTCAGGCACCGGTGCAGCTACCCACAGGACAGCCTTCCCAATATCAGCCGCAGCAAGTGTCAAATATACCGAGTACTTCGGCTCAGCCAACGTTCTCGCTAGAGGTCGAGAATGCGATTGCTCGGTTTAGGGCGAACATGTTGAACGTTCTTTCGAAGCAGACTACACATGCCGCTCAAATAATCGACGGAGCTATAAGTCGTGCACGAGGCCTACCAGTCCATACCAGTGTGCCCCCTATGTTTGCATCGACCGAGAAAACAATTGTCAGTGCGGTGCAGAATATGATCAGCGAGATACAAGCCAAGCAACAACGACAGGCAACGTCCGCCTCTCCCGCTCCCAATATGCCCAATGCTACGAAATCAACGCCTACTCCAAGTGCACCGACGCCAAGCCCAGCGCCAATGACTACTGTAGAAGCTGAAATACAGCGAAGAATCAAGGGCTTCAGAGATACAATGGTTGTAGCACTGAAGAAAAAGACTGACCAAGCAGAGGCTATTATAGACGTGGCAATCAACCGAGCACAAGGTTTGCCGAGTTCTAGGCCGATTCAAGGGTGGGAAGAAGCAGACAGACTGATGATCAAATCTGTCACGCAGATTATTGCAGATGCTCGTAGAGCACATGGTCTGTTGGCGCAACAGTCTCCTTCCGTATCAGCAGCGGCAGGCCAGCCGGTTCATCAATCTCCTGCTTCTCAACAAGCCCCTTCTGCGTCGCCAGCTCCCGCTCAACAGCCAGCGCCTGCAATGGGCCCGTCCCAATCTAACCATGGAGCAGCGACTCCTATACCGAGTGCACAGTTCCCGCAGCCGGGTCTGACGGCTGCTTCGAAGCCTACGCCCCCATCAATATCAAGGCCCGGCATCTCTATCCAACGTCCAACGCCAATGGGCATCACACGGCCTGGAGTGAACTCAATATCTCGTCCTCCTGTTATGCGTAAGGATTCATTTGGTACACCAACAGTGGCGAGCCCGAGCGTATCAACGCCGATACCGGCACACAACGTCTCTAGCCCAGCGCCACCGAGCGCGGGTGTCGTCGATCAAATTGCGGGGCAGAAGCGATCGCATGATGATGTACTCAGCAACGGCAACGGAAGTATAGCACAACACGGCTCACCTGCAGCGCCTAAGTCTGTTACGCCTGCTCCCACGCCTAACGTATCAACTCCGGCACCCCCCAGTGCAGGCGTTGTCGACCAGATTGGACAAAAGCGAGCACCAGAAGGTATGCTTGGCAATAGCGGAGGTGTTCAGCAACCCGAGCCAGTTGCTAAGTCGGTGACGCCCGCTCCCGCTCCTACGCCTAATATGTTCAGCCCGGCACCACCCAGTGCAGGTGTCGTGGACCAGATTGCCGGACAAAAGCGGCATCTAGATGAAGGACCCGGCAGAACAAGTTCGGAGCCCGAGGCCAAGAAACCCGCGCTGTCTTCATAGGAGAAGTCAAGACCGGGAATGATTCAGGTCAATTATAACGGGGTCTTATTACATGTCAATTGGGTGGGGGATAATTACACTGCGACTTCCGGTCAACAAATTACAGATCCCGATTCTTAAGATCACCTCGTCCAAAATTTTTGGCAACCATGATTTATAGGCTAATTCAGCGGCAATACCCCCATGAGATGAAACAAGCGAAAAGTCGAGGGCGGGAAAAAGAAATGGGTTTAAACAAAAATGATTCACGAAGATAACGATGGCTTCTCTTCTTCCAGGAAGTTAGTTGGTTGGCATGGATACCACATTACGGAACGGGATAACTTTTTAATAACTTTGCATTTTGAGAGGCAAGTTTTAAAGCGCTTAGTCTAAGTGTGTACTGAGTAAGAAGAGAGGAAAAAGCATACCCCGAATTTTGTGTTGCGAGGAGGAATGAACATGAGGGTTCGAGGTTATACCCTTAGGCATAGCATAGGCAGGTCTATTCGTGAGCATGTGAACGAACGCATGGAGGCGAATGATGGACTTGCAAGTATAATGCTAAAGTTAATAAACCATTGACTATTTTCAAATTCTGACGATCCTCTATGAAAAATCTACCAGGTATATATAAGTGCATTGGAACACTCTGGTTATAGCATCTCAACCTTGTTCGAGGAGGTATAATGTCGTCGAAGTCGTAGTCTAATTTTCACAAGAAGCTTCGAATTGATAATATCATTCACGAAGTGAAGTAAGAAAAAAAAACAAGTAGTTAAGTTGAAATCAAGCGATTTATTTAATCATTTCTTACATCTCGTCCGTCCACTATTCATAGGACTACTGTGATTCCAGTAATTTGTTCTACAATGCCGTTGAAGGTATCATGTATGGCGCCGTCTTAGGCTACCCGTAAATTTCCGTATAAAGTCCCCCTCCCGTTGACCCGCTCCAACCTGGTTGAATCCGCTGAAGCAAATGCCTAGACTCCCCTTCCATTTGTTCTATCATCATGTAACCTCTGTGCATGCATTAAGTGTCAATGTGTCTTAACTTAGAAGAGACCGTCGATCTCGCCCGTCTCGGTATCAACGTCGACGTTCAAGTAGCCCGGCGCCGTGGGCAGGCCCGGAATGGTCTGGATATCAGCCGCGAGAGCGTACCTATTTTATAACGTTAGCAGATGTCTCGGGTGTCAAAAGAGAGCATAGTTAAAGGAGTGTCACTTACAAGTATCCCGCACCAGCAGCCATCCTCACATCCCGAATCGGTACCGTAAAACCCGTCGGCGCGCCCTTCAGGTCCGGGTCGTGCGACAGCGAGTACTGGGTCTTAGCAATACAAATGGGCAGGTTGCCAAAACCCTGCGCCGTGTACGTGTCGATCTTCTTCTGCGCGAGCTCGCTGAACTCGACGGCCGCCGCGCCGTACATCTTCTGGCAGATGGCCTCCATGCGCGTGCGGACGGAGCCGGAGCCCTCGCCTACCTCGTACAGCAGCTTGAAGTCCTTGGGCTTTTCGGACGCCGCGATGACGCCCTTGGCTAGGTCGACGGCGCCCCGGCCGCCCTCGGCCCAGTGGTTGGCCAAGATGGCGTCCTCGGCACCGGCCGCGACGGCTTCCTCCCGCACGACGGCGATCTCGGCGTCGGTGTCCGTGGAGAACTTGTTGATGGCGACGAGAACGGGGCACCCGTACGCCTTGGCGTTTTCGATGTGCTTCTTGAGGTTCACGCAGCCGTTGCGCAGGATCTCGACGTTCTCCTGTCGGTACACGGGGTCCAGCGGTGCGCCGGGGGCGATGGGCGGGCCGCCGCCGTGCACCTTTAGGGCGCGAACGGTAGCGACGATGACGACTACGTCGGGTACGAGTCCGGAGGCACGGCACTTGATGTTGAAGAATCGCTCGCCTCCCATGGTGAAATCAAAGCCGGCTTCCGTCACGGCGAACCCGGCCTTGGCGTTGTGGTCCTCGTCAGGCTCTGTGCCGGCTAGCTTAAGCGCCATCTTATCAGCAAGGATGGAGCTGTTGCCAATACTGATGTTGGCGAAAGGACCAGCGTGGACGAAAACAGGCGTGCCCTCCAACGTCTGCATCAAGTTTGGCTTAATGGCGTCTTTCATGAGAGCGGTCAGAGCACCACCAGCTCCTATGTCGTCGCAAGTAACCGGGTCTCCCGACTTCGAAGTAGCCACAACCATCCGGCCCAGCCTCTCTCGCATATCGGCAAGACTTGTGCTCATTGCGAGGATAGCCATGCACTCGCTGGCCACGGATATATCAAAGCCGGTGTTTCGGCTTTGGCCCTTCTCGGTTGGCGCGATGCCGACGGTAACGCCGCGCAGGTGACGATCATTGACGTCTAGCACACGCTTCCAGGTGATGGTCTCGGTGTCAATATCCAGTCTGGCAAATCGGTGGATCTCATCCTCAGTCAAGGAGTTAGGGTCTGTCTTGTCAATTCCCAGCTTTTTCAATCGCCGGAACATGACTGGCGCAAACGACCTCTTTCCGTTCTTCGTCGGCACCAATCTCCGGTAAAGAGGACCATCCTTCTGCGTGTTCTCGTGGAACATGCGAGTCTCAATGGCAGCGGCGAGAAGGTTGTTGGCTGCGGTAATTGCGTGGATATCGCCGGTTAAGTGCAGGTTGAATTCGTCCATCGGAATAACCTGACTGTACCCGCCGCCAGCGGCACCACCTTTGATGCCAAAGGTAGGGCCTTGGCTGGGTTGTCGGACATTGGCGAAGGTGATACGGCCTAGGTGAGCACCTAGGGCTTGTGCCAATCCCATGGTCGTAGTGGACTTGCCTTCACCCAATGGGGTTGGGGTTATGCCGGTAACGACAACATAGCGACCGTTTTTGCGGTGCTCTAGTCGCTTGAGTAATGTGAGGTCAACCTTGGCTTTGTATGCACCGTATGGCTCCAGCTCATGGTGTGCGATACCGATTTCTTCAGCAACTCGAGTAATGGGTTTCGGGGGCTGCGACCTTGAAACTTCGATATCTGAAGGAACTGGAGTGCGTAGGTTAAGAGGAAGAGGATTGATGCGTCTCTGTCTCTGTCGCTCGAAATACTGAGTGGTGGAATCAACAACATTTTGCAATAGCATAGCAACCGTCATGGGTCCAACACCACCCGGGACAGGAGTGATGTACGAAGCAACCTTAGAGGCCGACTCGAAATCAACATCGCCCACTAGTCGTTGTCCCGACTTCTTAGATGCATCGGGGACGTAGTTGGTGCCTACGTCAATGACGACAGCGCCTGGCTTGAGCCATTCCCCCTTTACGAAGGCAGGCTGACCAATAGCGGCAACTACAATGTCGGCCGTCTTCAACTTCTCTTCAATATTTTGAGTCTTAGAATGACAGACGGTAACGGTTGCATCGGCATTCTTCAGCAAGTAACTGACCGGGCTGCCAACAATGTCGCTCCGCCCCAGGACGACGGCATCCTTGCCCTTGAGGTCGACACCTGCCTCCTCTAGGAGAACCATAACTCCCTTAGGAGTGCATGGGACGAAGAACGGATGACCGCCCTTCTTGGCAAGTTCGCCAATATTGGTGGTGCCGAAACCATCAACATCCTTCTCATCCGCTACGGCAGAAGTGATAACATATTCGTTGATCTGCTTGGGCAATGGTAGCTGGACTAGGATGCCATGTACCGCTGCGTCATTATTTAGGATATGCAACTGCGCTAGGAGCTCTGACTCGGTGATATCCTCAGGGAAGTGCAGTAATTCGCAGGTAATATTGGCCTTTAGTGAGTCACAGTTAGATTACTTGATATTAAATGAGGCGTAAAAGATCAATATGCAAAATCCTACCTCCTGGGCGGCCTTAAGCTTCATGCGAACATAGGTGGCTGTGAGTCAATTAGTCGCGGCGCATGATTACGATGTTTTAAGAGTCACCACGCACAGGAATCAGATCGATCACCAACTAACGACGGATTAGTATAAGAACTAGACCAGAGCATGGGAAGGAAGTGCAAACCTTGTATAATCTTGAGGCAGGGCTTATAATTGGGATTGGTCTTTTGCTTCTCAACTATCTCAACGGCAAGCTTCTCACGGATCTTCTTGGCAATAGCTGTGCCATCTAGCTTAGTGGCAGCCATGGCGGGGTAGCTCGTTGTAAAGGCCTGAGCTCTATTGCTTAAACAGGAGGCACGCGACAGTGAAATAGAAGCAGATGGCCAATGTAATTTCGCTCCTGAGAGAAAACGACTGAATAAGCTTGTACAACCCAGCCGATGAAACCCTTGAGGGGCTATAATATGCGATGAGGATAGCGCGCGCTGTGTTGAGTAGTAAGCGGAATTCCGGGCGGTGAAAATTGAAGGATTCGACTGAGCAACTTCACAGCTAAATCTGTAAGTTTTTCGGGATCCGCTAAGCGGAGTTTTGGTCGGCCGAGCTACCACAGCAGCGCTTGTGACTGGTCGAAACATCAACTGTTGGCCGATTCTGCTGTGCGGTGCAAGCAGTGCTGCTCTAGGAGTTGTAGTTGTAGAACGAGAGCCATGATATCGGCTGGCTTTAATCGCTAGAGTCATAGTTCTCTGCCCCTGCTGAATTGGCAGCTATGCCGCAAGAATTCGTTCAAAACTACCCAACCCAGGGATTATCCAAGTCTTGATAGGGCAAAACTTCAAAGGAAGGGTTTGCTGCGCTATGTCAAAATAGAAGGGTTTTACACCACTGTTTGTGACTAACAAAATAGGTACCCACGGCACCAGACGCTATAAACTCGCTTAGAAACTAGAGGGTATCATGATCAAACAAGAGGAATTAAAACATAAAGAGTAAGAATGATCTATAGAGACAATATATAGGTATTTGAAGGGAAACGAGAGAGCGAAGAGAAACGCAAAAAGTTGCCAGCTTTTACCAAGCCTCTAAAAGCAATACAAGCTTCATCTTGCTAAAAGCTCAGTGATTATGGGACATATTAGGTAAGAGGCTAAGGTGTCTATGTGAGGCATCGAATAAGAAAATTTGTCTAGATCTAAAGGTGACTCAAGATCGCATAGTCTAACCTAGGCGGAAAGTAATAGCCTGCCTGGAAGTGAAAGAATGCATTCCGACGATGAAAATCTATCTCACTGTAACGTATAGAGGATTAAGGTTGCCGTTAACGATCTAACGTCTTGCAGGGATTAGTTTCAGTGGGCGGCTCATCCTTGACATGGAGTCACGTGGCTTTATGAGTAACATAGGTGGGGTCAAGCGTCGCTGATAGGTTATCGAAAAATCCGAAAAAGAATTGCCCCACGCACAAATCATTCAAAAAACCCCCCATACGACGCCCACCTCAAGGTTTTGGTGACGAAGATAGCCTCACCAACCCCGGAGACAAACCAGAAGAAGCCGCCAATATGAGACCTATTCTTCTGTCAGGCCACGTAAGTAATACTTGATCACATCTAGATCTATCACCTGCTAACAAACTTGTAGGAACGTGCCTTGACCCAAATCAAGTATGTTGCTTTGCACTGAAGACCTAAATATTGCCCCGCGACAGGTCCCTCGAGCTAACCACCTTCCACCCCCCATCATAGATTCAACCCCGACGGCGACCTCCTGTTCTCGACGGCGAAGGACCAACAGATCTGCGTGTGGTTTTCCCACAATGGCGAGCGGTTAGGCACGTACAAGGGCCACCAGGGCGCCATCTGGACGGTGGACGTGGACCCGACCTCGACCTTCATCGCGAGCGGCAGCGCCGACAACACGATCCGGCTGTGGGAGATCAAGAGCGGCAAGTGCCTCAAGACCTGGGACTTCCCGACCGCCGTCAAGCGCGTCGAGTTCAGCGAGGACGGCCGCCAACTACTGGGTGTCACTGAGAAGCGTATGGGCCACCTCGGCACCATCGTCGTCCTCGATATTGAGTTGGATGTCAATGCCGAGCAGAGCGACGAGCGCGCACTGACCATCGTCTGCGACGAGAGCAAGGCCACCGTCGCCGGCTGGAGCTACATGAACAAGTACATCATCGCCGGACACGAGGACGGTTCCGTTTCGCAATACGATGCCAAGGTGAGCAAGCTTAAGAAAACGAGACGGGGTAACATGAACTAATGGATGTTATCGTTGTACAGACTGGCGAGCAACTCGACAACGTCCCGGTCCACGAGCTTAACATGCAAGTGACGGACCTGCAGTGGTCGACAGACCGCACCTACTTTATCACGGCCTCCAAGGACAAGACGGCGCGCCTGATCGCCGCCCGCGACCTCGAGCTCCTCAAGACGTACCCCTCCGATACGCCCCTCAACAGCGCATGCATCACCCCTAAGAAGGACTACGTGATTCTTGGCGGTGGCCAGGCCGCCATGGACGTCACCACGACCGCCGCCCGCCAAGGAAAGTTCGAGGCGCGTTTCTACCACAAGATCTTCGAGGATGAGATCGGTCGCGTACGAGGCCACTTCGGTCCCTTGGTATGCTCTCCTCTTTTCTGAACTATATATATCCTTCTATATTGTAATTCTTGAATTCTTGACTAACAAGAACATCAGAACACGGTAGCGGCAGACCCCACCGGCAAGGGCTACGCGAGCGGCGGAGAGGACGGCTACGTACGTATCCACCACTTCGACAAGGGATACTTCGACTTCAAGTACGAGGTGGAGCGCGAGCGTGACAACCGGTTGTAGTACGACGGTGTGACGCCTCCCGCTCGCCTCCCGACGTATTGAAATCGTGAGATCGCGAGATCGGGGGAATCTATCGTGTTGTAAAGGAGATAAGAAACTTCTGGGGCGTTGTTGCTGTCGCGTGGTTATCATTCCGTGTTTTCTCGTAGCACTTGCATGCATCCGGGAAAGGCTTCGGCTTCGGCGTTTTAAAGGGTTTTACCATATCACGTTTTGTTCATTAGGCAAGGAAAGAGAAAAAATGGGAGGCAAGCGACTTCAGGGTTAGGTACGACGTTAACTCATAATCGAGACGCCTAATTTTGAGATGCAAACACTTTTCTCGTTCCCTTCTGACATTGCAAGTTGGTGACTTGTTAAAAAAAACAGATACCAAATCGACATACACATTGATATCAAGCTAGCCACGGAACCCATATCACGATGTAGCTAGGTACACAGGTCGCACATATACTGGATTCATTGTTCATTCCTAAAGCTCACACGACTTTTCTGTCTCCTATCAGGAACGCCAGAAACCAACCGACGTGCCCTGCTACGTACAACTCTGTAGTAAACCTCAACTGTGGTTGAATGCAACCAAGCAGGCTGTCTATCTACTTGGTACCGTGGAAACATGCATCATCATGAAAAGAAGCAACTAAACGCCACCAATCAACCACTACTGGCCCCTTCTTACCCATCCATGTCCCAGAGTTTCTGCAGGGATAACTAAACCCCCAAGACAGTCCAACTCGATAGGAAGGGAAGATCCACCTGGGCAATAGGCATAATATACTCCTTCCAAGCAAATTCACCAAGTGAGCACTACGTGCTCACTTCTTCTTGCCCTTGGCCTTTCCTTTCGCTGCTGGCGCCGAGTTTGTAGATCCCACACTCGAGGCCCGGGAAGACGGACTAGCAGAAGCGGTCTTGCTGCCGCCCTTGACGTTGTCTAGTGCCTTGTTCTGCTCACCAGTTAGTATATGACGCATGGCTATAAAAATCAGTGTCAGAGTAAAAACTTACCTTTACACCGGTCTTCGACTTCTTCTTAGCGGGAGCCATTCCAAGGATGCTGTCCTCGTCATTCTCCTCGTCGTCCGGCTCCCTCTTCCCCTTGCCGTTGACCCCGTTCGCCTTTGTCGGATGCACGTCCTCGAACTCCTTCACAATAGTAGTGAGAAGGGTAGTACAGCGACGGCTGATCTCGATAGGCGTCCTGCTAAGAAAGAACCAATCGAACCGGAACAGGGGGCTCTCGCGGATCTCGTCGCGGATTCGCTCGTAGACGCCTTCTGAGTCGATACCGTATCGGTCGAGCATCACCAGCAGGAACCTGTCCTCCTCCTCCGTGTAGACCTTCTTGTTCGTGGTAGAGACTGAGTAGTTGATCTTCATCTGCTGAAGCGGCACGCGATACTGCTGCATCTTCTTACGCAGCATCTTGCGTTGGTGTTCTGTCTTGCGCATGCGCTCCTCTCCAGTTTCGATTACTTGCAGATGCTTGTTGTAATCCGCGATCTCCTCGTATCGCTGCCAGAAGACCTTAGCGTACGCCTTCACCTCCGCAGCATTCTTGCTATCGACCTCCTCAGCAATTCTCTCGTAATCAGTGCGCCCGTAGCGCCCAGAGCCGTTGATGAATTGCTGGAAATCACGCTTGTTCCAGTCGCCAAAACCTTGTGAGGATAGTTTCTGCTTCTCCTCTTGTTCCTCTTCGGTAAGGGCAGTAGCATTGTCGATTTCTTGTTGCTCCGAGGCCTGTTCCGCTTCTCGCTCTGCTAAGTTCTCGTCGTCTCCATCGGGTATAGGAACTTTGTATCCGATTTCCTTTCGGTAGAAAGCAGTCTCTCTGTCCTGGAGATCCCGGAGTCGCGAGGGGTAAAACTGGTAGTCGTGGACCGGAATTTGCTTCGGTGCTCGAGGCGCCTTGGGCTTGGCCTCAGCCTTGCTCGTGCCATAAATGGCCTGTCTGTAGAATTTATCCACCGAATACGACTGCTCTTTACGTTCGCGCTTCGCAGGATTGATCCAGCTCATTCCGATGTCCTTCTTCTTACCACCAAACACTTCACCATTCCACTCATAGGCGGACTCCGAGGAGAACTTCTGAAGATCATCGATACCAAGTTTCTCGTATTTCGCATTAAGCTCCTTGGTTCGATTTTCACCCTTAGACAGAATTTGATCAATATCGTCGTCATTCAGCTCAGCGCCCTTGGCCACGATCCCGGTCCCTCCTTGAGTTTGGAAGACCTTCTCGGCGCCATGCTGGATCAAACCCAACAGCTCATCTTTACCTGCTGGGCCCTTAGCCCCAGGGTGAGCGCGTCCTTGCTGAATGACCAACTGGTCAAGGCGAAGTTTCTGGGCTGCACGCTCGAGCACTTTCTCCTCAATGGCATTTTCGGTAACAAATCTGTAAACGACGACTTGCTTGGTCTGGCCGATTCTGTGTGCGCGGTCCATGGCTTGCAAATCGGCTTGAGGGTTCCAATCGCTGTCGTACAGAATGACGATATCAGCACTGGTCAAGTTAATGCCGAGCCCACCAGCTCGAGTCGTGAGGAGGAAAATAAACTTCTCAGAGTCAGGCTTGTTGTAGTCGTCGATAGCCGCAATTCGATCTTCGTGTGCGGTGCTGCCGTCAATACGGCAGTACTTGTAATCTCGAAATACGCAGTAGTCTTCGAGGATATCCAACAAGCGACTCATCTGTGAGAAGATGAGAACGCGGCTGCCTTGTTTCTGCATGCGCTTCAATAGCCTATCTAATAGAGCCATCTTCCCAGAATTGTACACGAGATGCTCGTCAGTCGTGTACGGCGGACCAGGTTCGGCTCCCTCGAATAGGTAAGGGTGGTTGCAACATTTTCTCAGTTGCATAACGATGTTGAGCAGTCGAGTCTTGGACTCTCGCTTGCCACCAGCACCATTCACAGCGTCGATATCCTTCTCCAAGATCTTTTTGTACCATTTGACTTGCATCTCGGCCATGCCGATGTAAAGATTGATCTCTTTCTTCGGCAGCAAGCTCTTCTCAACATCAGCCTTGACACGTCGGAGTAGGAAAGGTCGGAGAACACGGTGGAGCTGCTGAACGACCAAGTCAGAGTCTGCATCTTGTCCAGAAAACCATTGATCGAAAGCTTCGCTGTCGCCAAAGACATCAGGCAGAAGGAAGTTCAACAGAGCCCACAGCTCGTGGAGGTTGTTCTGCAGGGGCGTTCCAGTGATGAGAAGTCGGTTTCGAGATTCGAATAGACGAATGACTTGAGACAGAGAGGATTCTTCGTTCTTGATACGGTGAGCCTCATCAATGATGATGTATTGCCAGGCAAATTTCTTCAAATGTGCCTTCTCGCGCAGGATCATCTCGTAACTAGTAATGCAAACATCGAACTTCTTGTTGATCAAACGGTCGTTGATGAGAGCATGTCGCTCTTCCTTGGCACCTTGCAAAACAAGGACATCAACTTCCGGTGTCCACCTGGCGAACTCTCGCTTCCAGTTGTCAAGTGTAGACTTCGGTACTATGACCAGGTGTGGACCATTGATATTCATGACGTGTCGTAGATATCCTAGAAAAGAAATGGTCTGGAGCGTCTTTCCCAAACCCATCTCGTCGGCAAGGATACCTGAGATACCATTCTCGTGTAGGGAAATAAGCCAGTTCAGACCGGCGATCTGGTAGTCTCTCATCGTGCCCTGGATGAACGGAGGCGATTCTCGGAAAACAGTATCAGCAGATCCACCCTGTCGTTCATCCTTGAGCAACTCTTCGTCCTCTTCAGCCTCGGTGCGGCGAGCTCGGCCTGTCTCGGCGCCACCCTTACGATTACTCTTCTTCTTGGATTTGGATTCCTGCTCAAGCTGGCGATCAATCTCATGCATAATCTCGCGAATTTTGGGGTTGGGGTTCGTCTGGATGAAGTGTCGAAAAAGATCGGTTAAACCTAGCAGGTATTTGAATCGTCGAATGCTGTCATCCTCCTACGAGTAAGTTGTGATTAGCGATCTACTTTGGACTGCTATACATGTGTATTCTCCGTAGATGGCTGCATACCTTTGACTTGCCCAGCTTGTCATGCTCCTTGCCTTGGACACTTTTTCGCAGCTGATTCGCTTCGGAACGCTTCTTACGTCCGTCAACATTACCCGCAACGCTGCTGGCTGTAGTATTGGGGTTGGTATCTGAATCACTCTGATCGGGAGTCTCGTCTACATCCTTTGGGCGGGTCAGCACATACAACTATGCGTCTATGCCAGCATACAATGAACAGAAACCCAATGAAGCAGCAACATAGGGTTAAAAGGCGAAATAGAACTTACCATTTCTTCAGGATGAGTAGCTACAGGCTCTTGCGCATCTGACATGGACGCGTCGGTATCGACGGCGCTGGCTCTTGGGCGTGAGGGAGCCATGGTTGTGGGTGGATTGCGACAGACGCTCTACGCGACTGCGACGCGACAAATCTGATGATACAATTGTAGGAAGGTAGGTGATTTAACTTGGGTTACAGTCCCTCTTCATTGGCAAGTAGTAAAGCAAGGTGCCAAGTTTGTAATGGCCCAGCACAATCTAGGAATGGTGCTCAATGTGGTTATGCCGAGCGTGAAGGAATTGTGAATTGAGTGAGAAGGAAGGTAGAAATTAGAATATCAACCACGGTCCAGGTCTACGTGATGGAAGGTTATCTTATCGGCGTGTGGGTCGCCCAGGTCTAGCTGTTTGAGTGAACGGAAGCCCGTAGTTGGCAGTGGTTTGTAATGGTCCGTGCGTATTACTCACCCGTATAGGGTCTTAGCGATGTACCTGCTAGCACTTTATGTTTGGAGGGAACGGGAAATATGAGGTTAACAATGGGATTCACCTAACAACGGAATATCATTGAAAGAGGGAGCGAATATAGACAGCCCAAGTCAGATTCCTAAATCTTGAAAATTTAGGTAACTATACTGGATCTTGAATTAGGAGATAAGAAAGACAGATACACAAGCTGTGGCATCAAATAGGTACATCCAAGCACTTGCCGGTAAGTGCCGGCCAAAGGGCACGGTCCCCCGTGCAGGCCGAAGTATTTGTCGGAGTTCAGACGGAACCACCAATTTAGGTCCAACACGAAGGCTTGCTATCGAATATTAGAACTTTCATGCTTACTATAGCCTAAAGCGGGAGATGCTAAGAGTATAGAATCATTATTCAAGTATCGAACAATTCTTTCAATTTCTTCCAATTTCTTATTTTTTAAAGTGCTTAGTATCTAGGTATGAATGCTATTTTATTTCACCCCTAAATTTCTACTATGACATGTGTTGCCGCTATGGTGTGCATATCATGCAAAGATCACCAATGCTTTAGCTCATTTTTATACATGAATGATATCTCTACTTGCAACAATATTCAATGGCATGAATGCATATGCACTTATTGAGCCTAATTTGCTATATGAGCCGATTGGCTGGTTTCTGACAAGCGCGGAAGCCCATTGCATATTACCTGTCACAACCCGCTTGCAGCCAGCGAAACAGGGATTATTCATTATCGGTATGCTGAAAAAAAAAGGCAATTTTAGATCGCTCTTTCGGATATGGGTCTCGCTTATTCATATTTTACATGCAACATGCATATATCTATCAAGGTTCACTACTATTGACCCCACCTTGGGCTAATGGGCGCTAGGTCCAGGGTTCATGGTATCGGGTATTAGCACCTCATATGCAATGTACTGTATATAACGCCCAAGCCACCAATCGATCATCCTCCGTCATCAGCCAAATCCCATCATCTGACACAAGGGAATTCAAGGAGCCAACAACAAGAACACCACGTTGCGTCTCATCTCGAAGTTAAAGCGATTTGCTGCCACCGAGAGCAATCATCAAGACCACGTTCTTTTTTAAGGTCATCCATCACCAGCTTGATAAGTCGACACTTCGCCAAGTCGCCCCGGACGATACGACGCAAATCTGCATCTATCATTTGTCCCTCCGGTTCCCACCAACCAACAGTCGAACCCCGAACCCACGCTGCCCGCGCCCCCACCGAAACTAACGAGAAACAGAGAAGGATCTAGTCCTTTGACCTCCTCCCACCGCCAGATCATCATCTCAATCGATATAATCCAACCATCTATCAACTATCTAATTCCCTCCGAGTACGCTTCTTATCGCACGAGAAAATCCATCATCATGGAAGGGCTGAGAGGATCCTCGCCGGCCAAGGGCACCATAAGCGCTGGGTCGCCCGAGCAGTTACTCGACTCCTTCAAGGCCGCGGCATTATCTGTAACAAAGCTATACAAGAGCTCGGCGGCTGGAATGTCAAAGGCTCGAGCCGATGGATACCAAGACTGCTTAGACGACCTCCTCTCCTTCTTAGACAAGTCGAATATCGGTCTGAGCGATGGGGAGGGATGGCAGATTCGGAAATGGGCGACGGAGCGATTGGACGGGAGAGAATCGCTGCCGGCTGAGAGCGAAGACGAGGTCGAAAAATCCGAACCTACCTCGTCGCCAGAAATGCAGCACTCCGTTGCCCAGACTAGCACCACCGCCCAGATGCATCAGCCCGCTCCGCCTGCACCAGCCCACCAGCCCGAACACCCTGCCGCGGGGGAACACATGATGGCCGTTCCGACGCAAGAGGTCTTTACCTTTCGCTCGTCGCACCCTTACCCCCAGGAGGCTTACGCAAATTTAAATATGGAAAAATTAGACCTCTCGGATTCGATCCGGTTGAACGACAACGCCACCCAGGGGTCCGGGACCGTCCCGATAGCGCACGCAGGCAAGGCCCGAAACGGCAAACGGGGAAATCGACCAAAGCCTGCGAATCAACTCGGAAAAGGCGCAGGCCAGAAACGGACGATCAACCTGTCTGAGTTATTTGATGTGAGGGGAGTGTCGTTTGGTCCAAAGGACATGTTTGACAGAGAAGGAAGAGATGGAAAAAGAAGCCGACATACGTGATCAGTTACTCGGGGTTCTATCCGCTGCCTCTCATAGGTTGGCGCATGGCTCTCCCGGTGTTTGAGTTTCACCTAACATCCTCTACCGCCTACGAATAGACGACGACCCTCTCGAAGAAGAGTTACCTGTTAATAACGACGCATGGATAGTTGGAATGGGGTTCATATTGGGACTGGGCATTGCATGGCGGGCACTGACAAGCATTTGGAGGCGTTGAGACAATCACTGTTTATTGCTCTCTCGAAGGAGGCGTCCCGGTTTTCTGCTTTCTCTCCCATCTACCTGTCTACGTGGTAGATCAATTCGACTACTTGCTCAAGCCGCTTGGCTCTATTATTCTACCATTGTGGGTTGGGTTTGGCGCTCTACTCGACGCCTGGCGCTGCTTATGGGTTGTACATAGATGCGATACTGGTGGCGATTATTCGTAGTATTTACTGTCGATTATACGTAGCTCTTTGTGACATAAATCCGAGTGCTCATAGATCCATCATCCCCTATCTTCGTACCACCCCAGATTCATATTTTAACCCTAGGCCTTTGTAGCATTCAACTCGAAGCCGAACGCATCTACGTTGTCTTCCTTCGGAAATTTAGGTACGTTGCTACATGAAGCGAATTATGCAACAGGCCGTATCCTACTTAAAAATATTGCTGTAACAACCCCAGAATCTCTTTACGTCTAAGGAAGATGATATCAGAGACTTAGGAAGTAGTTGAATACTAGGTAGGTACCTCGAGATCTAGAATATTATGAACAAATAATAGCAGCAAGAACAGCAAAGGAAGGTTATTCGTAGAATTCGAAAATACTCGAGAAATTTCACTTAATAGGATAACGTATAGGTTATTAAGGGGCCCTAGATATGATGCCCTACCCTACCATAGTCAGGCAACAGAACTACAATCAAATGAATTAAACTCAAATGCACAAGTACATAAACCTTCGAGATTAACATCACAGGCCCAACACAACTAGAAACTATAAACCCCAGGATTTATACTATCGAATAGCATCTTCATGATACCACAATGGCGCTGTAGACACGGCCGCGCTATCCTCCCTGGCTAAGGATGTTGAAATTCCTTGGTTCCCTAGGCCAAAGTCGAATATGCTTTTCTTCAGAAGACTTCCGATGGTATCACAAACCCCATCTTCCTTGTCATCGTGTCCGTATTTACATGAGATTAATAGGCGCTTATCAACCGGGAATACTTTTTTTTAATAAAAACTAGACGATAAGTGTCACTTCAAGTTTTCAAGTTTGATCTTGTTTTTTATTACTAGTCAAGAGAGAAGAAAAGAGTTGAACATCTTGGTATCAAACTATTTATCTAAATTTACTACGAAAAGTTATATACTGAAGCTTCAAACCTCGTTCTTATAGCTTTCAACATGAGCTTTATCTCGCTGAACTAAGTTTCCCTACTCGAATACTTCAAGTGCTACTTAATCTTACATCTGCCTATTTAGTAGCTACTACCAGTAATTACACCAGGTCACACTTGTAGGCTTAATGTCACGCGGAGTGTGAAGGCACGCAGAAGCGCACGAGCACTTTACCAGGCTACAGGCCCATACGCTATAATCTTAGCCGCAGATACGTACGAATCACATTCTGCAGCTCACTATAACAACATAAGACACCATCAAGAAACATATGATAAGTATCAAGCAGTTTATTAAGCTACCTATGCAATGCGTGCTCTTATATACAACACAATACCCAAAGAAACTGTATTGGTAACAACTCCCTGTTCATCCCTCTACCATTCTACGCCATCGACAACTCACTCCGCAACCGACAGCTTCACCTCAAGCCACTTCGCAAACCTCACCGTCGGCGCATCGACCGCGCGCCAGAAGACATCAGCCGCCCATATAACAAGCGGAATATTAACCACGCTCGCACCTACCATACCCCAATTATACGCGCTCCCGTCCGTCCCCACGCGGTCCCAGACGCGGCGCTGGACCGCAAAACCCGCCGTGTGCATGACGGGCCCGTGCATGAGGTACAGCGCGTAGCTGACGCGGCCGAAGTACTGAACTACGGGCGCGTTGAAGACGCGCTGCCACCCCGGGGAGCGGGCCGCGCAGATCACAAACACGATCGAGCCGATCATCTGGTAGTATCGGTACTTATCCGAAAACCACTCGGGGATGAAGGTCTCGAGGAGCTGCCACCCGGGCACGCCCGAGGGGCCCGCGTCCGGCTCCGACATCATGTAGAGGGCGGGCACGGAGAGGAGCGTCCACCAGTAGCCGCCGCACGGCGTATGCCGCTTCTTCTTGGGAGAAGCGGGGTCGGCGGGCTTGTCGAGGGGGAGCAAGGGGGGAGGAGAAGGAGGGGAAAGCTGGGGCACGTTCGGCGGCTCGTGGGCGCCGCGGATGAGGTCCAGCTCGGCGATCGCCATGCCCCACAGGAACAACAGCATCTCCCAACGGTCGCTGCGGAGGACAAACCACATGAGGACGGCAAGGCACAGAAACCGGACGCCGGTCCGCAGTCGCGCAGTGCCGAGCATCACGAGGAACAGCATCATCGAGCACCGGAACTCGACGGGGATCGTCCAGAGGTGCACGTCGTAGCCGGTAGCGCCGCCGAACTTCTCCCAGCCCCATACGTGGACGAAGTCGTACATCTCCTTCGCCCAGTGCCACAGCTGCTTGCGGGTCGTCTCCTCCAGGACGGGGTGGTGCTCTATGACGTTGTGCATGTATTTGCGATCGCTTGCGAAGTCCCTGGTCGCCTCGTAGACGCCGAGGCGCAGCAGGACCAGCACGCCGAAGGTTGAGATGAACGGCGGGAGGTACAGACGGAAGAATCGACGGAAGATGAAAGACGTCATGGTCTGCGAGAGACCGTCGAAGGAGCGGCTTCGAACCTGCTTGAGAGGCTTCAGGGAGAGAGCGTATCCCGATATGACAAAGAAGATGCAGACCATGGACGGCCCGCTGTATAGTAGCCGGACGAACGGTAGTCGCCATATCTCGTGGTTGACGCCGTCGTGGCCCCAACCCTCTGCTATCTTGAAGGCCGTGTAGAAATAGTGACAAAAGAAGACGAACAAGGCAGCGAGGCCGCGCATTCCGTCGAGGTATGCTGTAGGGTGAAGCTTCTCGGTTCGGAATCGGTCGCGAGCACTTCGGTGCTGAAGGAAACTAGGTAGTAGGAAGACGCCCGTCCTCAGGATAGCCGAGCTCCATGACGATAACCGCAGGCCGTTGCAGTAGGTCTTAGCCGTGGCGGCCCAGTGTATACTCGAAAACCGACCTTCGAGGTCCATACGCGCGCTCTCGCTTTCTACATCCGATAGCGACCTATCGTCGATAAGAGATAGCTTCTCCTCGTGGGAGAGCGAGGCCCTCGACACCGCATACCCATTCATTGTCCGGCAATGTAGTGAAAGGAAGTGAAGATGTAATTGGGGTGGGAGCACCACTCACGGTCGACAAAGCAAAGAGATATTTTTTCGATAAGTGATTGATGGGTGCCCCTGAGAAAGGGCAGCACTGTAAACAAAGAGAGGAAGAGTACTACTACACCGAACTGTTTTTGTCTGTCCATCTGAAGAGGTAATTGGCGGTCACGGACCGGTTCCCAACGAAGATCATGCCGGATTCCCTGCCCCCAAAGGATACCGATCGTCGAGGGACCGTGGCTGGCATATGTACGGACGTATTTTACCCCCTTAAGAGACTGCTCGGCTATGTATCAATGCTGTTTATTACAGCATCCGAAACAGATCCCTCCGCGGTATCACTCGACGCTGGAGAATGATATGACCGTAGCAGTCTGTCAGATATAAATTACCCACTCTGGCACTAGCTTGCGAGCCATGGGCATCACGGGTCAGGTAGAGACAGACTTCTGTCAATGACGCCGCGAAGATGTTTGATAGGTTGTCTTGGTGGCGACTAGATGATAAGACAACTCGTGTCCTGTATTCCACTGGGATAGAGACAAGTCCGAGATTGGCCAAAATTGTGTTCAACTATTCGTACCCTAACAGCCTAATAGGAGAGTGCAAGGAACGAAGGAAGTCAGTTCATAATCACAAAAGTTATGAGCCTTTCAGCGTGGGTTCTAGCATCGGCTTGTTGGCATGCAAAGGTCCAGGGTGAAAAGTGTATCGGGTCCGGTGCGCGCCAGCCAATGGGTTGTAGTAGGTAGATGGGTGGTAGGACTGTCGTCATTTTCATCTGATATGATTCTTGGCTTGCCGACCCAAATATGACGATCCCTTGTCGCACATATTAAAAATGCGACAGCTGAAGTTTTGATGAACGCCTCTGGTTCCTCCATCGCACCCCTGACCCTGGCAGCGCCCCAGCGCCCTGGCCGTGTGCTACGAGCCGCGTCTTGGCGATGAGATTGCTATGGGTGAGAGTGGAGTTCCACGCTTGTGTGATCTGCAGGGACGAAAGCTTGGTGATCCTCCCGCTTGGGACCGTTGAAGTTGCGAGTGGCTATGGTGAGTTGAAGATCGTCACTAAGGTTTGTGGGCCCTTTCGCGTGGGGGGTACATCCAAAGGTTCGTTTGCGAGGGCTGAAACGGCTATCGTCTGTGATGTCGCTGGTTGGCTGGGCTGGTTGGTCGCACCAAAGGAACGGGCTGGACGGCAAAGGGGCAGAGGGGCTGAGTAGAGGGAAAACTGACAACTGACGGGCGGCTATGAAACGGAAGCTAAAAAAGGTTAATGTTAATTCCCATGTGCATATGAGATTACATAAGATGGATAAAAAGGATGTGCAACTGATTTTCCTCGATCAACACAAAGTTACCTCTTACCACCCTTCTCGTCGGTTGTCCGTATCACATTGTAAGATCAAGTCACCGAGACAAGTCAAGCACAGAAGTCGCTTCATCAAACGATCATGTCTAATTGAATTAGGTATTACGGGAGTTCAGAAGGGTCTCTCCATAATTAATACTATTGTAAGTCTACCTTATACATACAAGATCTATCAATGCTAATAAGGGCTTGTAGCGTTGCTAAGACCCGAATAGTAATTAATCCATTTGAAGATTTCTGTATGCCACACCTTGCTGTTCTCCGGGTGCGTCACCCAGTGGTTTTCGTTGGGGAAGTTGAGGAATTTGCTGGGAACGCCCTTGGTCTGGAGCATGTTGAAAAGGAGGATACCCTCGCTGACGGGCAGTCGGAAGTCCAGGTCGTTGTGGACGACAAAGTGCGGCGTCGCCCAGTTGTTTACGTACAGCAGCGGGTTCCATTCGTAGTACGGCGAGCTGGACTCGAACCCAGTCTGGTTGAAGGGCCCGCTGAAGTCGTGGTTCATAAACCATAACTCCTCGCTTGCGTACTGGTTCAACGTGGACGTGCTACCGTCGTGCGTTACCAGCGCCTTAAATCGCCTTCCAAGTTCATGTCCTTGGATCCTAGAAAAGGGAATTTCCGTTAGCACCCACCCACACACAGACCCGTCAACTTGGGAAAGTCAAAAATGCTTACCAGTTCGTAATGTATCCGCCAAACGACGCGCCAGCACAAATGGCTTTTGACGTGTCGACGTACGGGAGATTGTTGTCGACATAGTCAAAAGCATGGACAAGATCAAAGTAGGGGTATGATCCCCACCTCCCTTGGATGGAATCTGTCAGGTTCTGGCCCCATCCCGAACTCGCCGTCGGATTCGGTGCGATAACGACGTAGCCCTGGTCGGCCCAAACCTTGAAGTTCCATCTGGTTGACCAGGAGTTATACCAAGCACCTTGTGGTCCGCCGTGGGGCAGGAATGCCAACGGGTAAGTCTTGCTCTCGTCGAAGCCTTCTGGGAGGATAACCCAAGATTGCTGCTGGATTTCGGACGTGTTGGATGTGTAGTAGAACTCAGTCACGTCCTCTGGTCCAAGACCAGCAAGAGCTGGGTCGACCAAGTTCGCCTGGAAGTATGTTGTGCCCAATTCTCCTTCCGGCGTGATGGTGTAGATGTCGCGGCTAGTGTAGATCTTGGAATCGGACACTAAGAGGCAATCATCGGGCAAGACATAAAAGGCAGCAGGTACTCCCTGGTCCGTGATATTCGCGGGCACGTAATCATCACCAGCGGTCAGAGGGACGGGGAAGATGCGCTCATTTCCAAGATCCGGAGCCGAGACGAAAATGGTTGACGAGTCCTTTGACCACGCGATCGTATCTGGCGATCTGTCCCAGTTCAGCGCAAGTGCTGTCACGTTGAAGTCTTCCGAATTGGCATTGGCGACGTAGAGGATGGTACGGTCCGACTCATAGTTGATCCCGTTCATCTGGAAATACGCGATCTTGTCTCCCGAGGGCGAAAATCTTGGGCTGGTGGCTGCGCCCTGGGCGGCGTCATACTTGGTGCTGCCCCTGGCATTGATCGGAACAGCATCCTCAGCCGTGCCGGTGAACGGTACCTGGTAGATCACATCGGCAGTGTAATTGGCTAACGGAAGAGTGGTGTCCTTGGTCAGGAAGACGACGCTGCTGCCGTCAGGTGAGATGTCGTAATCGCTCTGGTCACTTTGGTCGTAGGGGCTCTCGGCACAGCTGACGTTGCAAATACCGGTGACGTAGTTGGTGAGCTCGCCAGAGAATGTATAAGTGCCATTGCCTCCCTTCAGCACGCCACCGAAGACGGCATTTTTCTTGTCGTCTAACCAAGTATCCTGAAAGGCATTAGTTACCCATGACTGCTTCATTTATTGGACTGCTTACCCAGTGTCGGACATAGATTGACGTGTATATCCTCGCCGTGCTGGCAGGTGTTTCTGCGGTCGCCTCGTTGTATGCTGTGCCATTGGTGTACGCCTTCGTGTACACGAGGAAGTTGATGTCGCCGCTAGCGGTCTGGACGGCCTTGAGACCTGAATAAGGAGCCGGCAGCGAGGCAATCAACTTGGCGTCTTCGAGGGCATTAGCATCTGCTGAGTATAGACTGATGCCACCATCCTCTTCCGCGTTCGTGCCATTGATGTAGATAATGCTTGTCGGGGTTGGCCCCACAAACACGACTTCCGAGATGTCGGACCCGTCATACCAGACGGAGATTTCACCCGTCTTCAGGTCGAGCTTGTTCCACCATGACGCGCTCTCAGTAGTTTCGAACGTATAGTTGGAAACCTCGTAGATGGCAAAGTCCTATTTATTAACGATTAGTCTTAGCGCGCGATATGCGACATAACATGATATTACGAACACCACTGGGGTTTGGTGCGGCGGCGCCATAGCGGTTCGCGGCAAGCATGCCCTCAAAGGTGATACCGAGGACGGTCGGCAGCGCAGCTAAAGCTACTGCTGCTTGCAATTGAAACCTCATCTTCACACTGGCACAAAGGCGACAATGGTTTCCTATAGTCGACCTACGTGTGTATAGCCCAGGCAGATAAAAAGACTAAGATCAAGAAACCAAAATCTACGAGACGAAGGCTGGAGGCGCCATGGAATATAACAACGATAATCTACTACGTAGAGCTGGGGTGAGCTGGGGTTGGAGCCTTAGGCGGGGTATATCAGGGAACATATCAACATCATGCAGGTAGATTAGTAGATTACACCGATATCTCGTGGGATTGCGCCATGCTTGCGAGTAATTCCAATAGACCTAGGCCCTGGCAAGCCTGGCAGCCTGGCCCTGGAAGCTGGAATTCCAGTCATTCAGTCGAAGAAAGAAAAGCTGCGCCGTAAACGAGCTCAGCACTAGACGGTATGAAAGAGGCAGGTCGGAGCTTGGCATAGCTCGTGTCGATCTTCTTTGTTCCCCGAGCTGGATTTTTGGAGAAATGCTATTGGAGTTTTTCTTTATCAGAGGTCCAGCCCAAAGCTTTCGCTCCAATAAGCAAGAAGAATTGATTTTGATCGTACTGGTAAGCTTCTTTCATTCGCGGATAGGACCGGGACGGGGGTTCTGGCCGCCGTGGGCGCTGACGTTGGACAATATCAACTTAGGCGATACCCCTTGCCCATCTCCAAATTCCCCATTATTTACTCCTCATCTACGCGAGAGGCCGTCTGCCCCTCGGAATACTACTTGAATAGGATATGATTGGCGTCGAGCGCGTGCTAGGGCTTGCATCGGCATGCAAGGGGCGGCCGCGCATCCTAGCATCGTACATTTTGCCCTGAATCGCGTGCTCGACCGTTCATTCGGAATCGTCTTCAGCCGAAAAGAGGATCTGCTATGTCTAGATACGGATATGGAACATTTCCTATCGAGGACCCTTGATGCGAAATTATCTAGGATTTGCATGCATGACAAAGCTCGCCCTACATACGCCGACTATATCAACGACTATATCAACGACTATATATCAAGGTGCTTAGCAGTCTGACAGTAGGGCCAGTTACGGTCTAATCGTCACATAGAGTCAAAATAAAGCCGAGCTAAGCTTCCTGAACTCAGTGTCTAATTTGCAGCGCCGTTCGCTTACAAGCTTACACTGCCGTTGTTAGCGGCGGATAGCTCTATTCTAGCTATTTTCAACCACTAGTATGTCTTCTTCCCGCGCCTAGACGTCTTCATATAAGGCGTATACTTCTTCGGGGCAGCGCCCGCGATTCTCCTAGTCAGCGCCGTCGCGTTGCGCGTGGGGAAGCCCTCCCAGCTCTTACCGTACGTGGCCACGGCGTGCGCAATGGCCTTGCCCGTCGCATTGAACGCGTCAAGGTTCAAGTTCGTGACGTTGTCGGCCGCGGAGTGGTAGTTGGGGTCGTACCAGATGCCCGCGGTGCCGCCGAACGCCGAGACCTCGGCGTCGGTCTTGATGCCGTCGGCGCCGGTGTCGAGGCCGCCGCACGGCACGCCCGCGTCCAGGAACGGGCCGTAGTCGCTGCGGCCGTTGAACTCGGAGCCCACGAACGGCAGGTCCTGCGACGCGTACCAATTCTCAAACAGCTTTTCGACCTCGGCGGACCCCGCCGGCCCGGATAGGTTGAAGGTCGACCCGTCGCCGTCGTAGATGCCGAGCACGTAGTTGGGCGACGCGATCATGTCGAAGTTGAGGTACAGCCGCACTTTGTCGAGTTCGGACGCCGCCGTGATGTTGACGTAGTGCTCGGCGCCCAGCAGACCCTCTTCCTCGGCCGTCCACCATGCGAATCGCACCTGGTTGTTGGTGCGCCACTTGGACAGTGCCTTGGCGATGGTCAGGAGCCCGCACGACCCGCTGCCGTTGTCGTTGATGCCCGGGCCGGCCTCGACCGAGTCCGAGTGCGCGCCTAGGAACAGGACGTTGTTCGCGTCGCCGTACTTCGAGGTCGCGACCACGTTGTAGCTCGTCGTGTTATCAATATATTGCCAGAAGTCACCGGCGGAGTTCAGCGTTGTGCCGGCTTCGATCTGCTCTACGAAGCGCAGGCCGTCCGCGCGCGAGATGCCGCCGACTGGGATCTGTCGCGAGTCTGTTAGTTCCTAAACTAGAAAAAAAAAAGGTATGAAGCTGGGAGTTTTTACCAGGTCGTTTACTCCGCCCAATGTGCCCGCCGCGAGACCGGCCTCGGCATTGTTGTAGATGATAGCACCGATGGCGCCTTTTTCTCCGGCCAGTGTGATCTTCTGGACGAACGTGCAGTCGCCTCGCGCGATGAGGGCAACTGCTCCGCTAAGAGTGTCGGGGTGATCCTCCTATTCGTACCTGTTAGTGACCGTCACGCTGCCCGAAGAAATTCGGAATAAAAACTCACGGCATTGCAACCAATGTTCGCGACGGGAACCAGAGGGACATCGGCCCAAGTACCATTATTGCCGAACGAGAAACCCCCGGCCTCGACCGTTTCGCCGTTGATCGTCAGGGCCGCCTCGGACTGGAGCGTAACCTCGGTCGTAAACTTCTGCAGCTCGACGTCGTAGTAATCGCCAAGCAAGGCGAGCTGCTCTTGGAAGTACTTGACGCTGTTCAGGTGACCTTCCGTGCCGTGGACCTAGTTATTACCGGGCTCGTTAGCAAAAAGCTGTTTCCCCCTCGCTTTGTATATGGGTAATCTAGGCAATTGCTAGACATACTCGGTTTCTCCGCGAGGTCGCATAGGCGATATCTTCTAGGTCCTGCGCGCAACCCACTAGATCCTCTAGCAGAATAGAGTCTACTAGGGCTTTCTGAGGTTTGATGTTAGCATCCCGCGGCATAACTATCTGTCATAGGTAAATGCCCTTACATCTTGAACTAACGGCAAGCCGCACTTCGACGTGCGCTTGATCGGCTCCGCGTTCCCGGTAGCCGCGAGTAGACCCGCGGCCGTGAGAACCATCGTAGAACTAGAGACCTTCATGATTCCTCAAACGTGAATTAAAGGGCCCTGCGTCTAAATTGAGCGAACAATAATAGCAACGAGCGTAGAAACTAGGAACGAAAGCACATCATCAATGGTACAGCGGAACTACGTAGCTATTTAAGAGGTACGAATAATAACAATCTATTTCTTGGCCTATCTATGCATTCTCGTACCTACATCGCGCCATCCAGGGGTCGTATCCAGGCCCCCGCGTCGGTTGGCTCTAGAACTTACCTATGGCGTCGTGTCGTGTCGACGATAACAGTGGCGGCGCGGCACGAATATTCCCAGGGCCATGGTTTACCGCTTGGCTGACCTTGCTGCAATCGTTCCGCGGCCGACTCTAACGATACGGCCGCCAAGGCCAAGCCGTAGCATCGGAAGAGGCAGCATTGGCGGGAATGAGTTACCTTCCTGATCCAGAGCCGCCAAGCTCGAGCTATGCGGGGGTGAGAGAGTAATTCGGGACCCAGAAAGAATTTTACGGAATTCAAGATTCGTTTTGGAAGAACTCCGCGATGGCTCTTTTGAACTATATGTTAGCAGATACATAGGAAGAAATCAACCTTGTTTTTGCTATCTATGGAGTCATGGAGCCATGACATCTTCAATACCAGTCTCTCCCCCAGCTCTGAGTGAGCATTTGGAGAATGTGGGATCCCAACCTAGCCTATTCGGCTGACGCATCTCTATCGAGTGCCTCGTGGCTCGCGGCAGTTATAGTAGATTGCGTGGACTTTCCGTGGTTAAGGTGGGCTCATGCTACAGAAGACGGCGGTAAATACACCGGAAGTTCCAAAGAGATCAAGTTCGAACCTCGGACCCAAGAGCGTAAGGTAGGATTCCGTAATCTCGTTTGCCAAAATGCCAAGTCTGTGCCTGATAACACCAAGGTAAGGATCTATGATGCGAGCTTTGGGATGCGGATCCGCGGACGGATCTAGTTCGGAATTCTCAGCCGTTCTAGAAGACCGTCTAGTCTCACCGAGAACCTGCCTTGCACGCATTAGCCTCACGATAAAAAGAGCACAGCTGAGCTTGCCAAGTTGATAATATTATGCTAGAAGAGAGTTGGCCCTGCGTTCATTTCAAGGTAGTCATGCATATGTCTTATCTATATCAAGATCAATAATGTGTCAAGCAAACAGAAAAGCATATATTTCCTTCATAAGATAATTCTCTTTTTTATTTTAGTTTGCGTACCTGTCAGGTAGGTAAGTACTAATTGAGTGTAATTCGTGGTATCATACGCATTGATAAAAGCAGCGCGTGCAAATCTATACGTGACGTCGTCTTTTTGTTGCCCATAATCCCATGCACACAATAACCTCCATATGAATAAACGCCAGTAACCCCCAAACATAAACGCAGAATGCCGAACGCTTCTATCCCCATTTTTATAGACTTTAGTTGTCTAGCCAGTCGAGGAATTCGGGCGTGAAGTAGCTGATGATAATGGAAGCACCAGCTCGGAGGATACCCTCAGTAACCTCGAAGGCCATCGTCTTAAGGTCGAACACGCCGGCCTTGGCGGCGGCGTGGACCATGGCATACTCTCCACTGACGTGGTACGCGGCAACGGGGAGGTCCTTGCCCAGCTCCTTCGCATCGCTGATAATATCAAGATACTGAGAGGCCGGCTTGACCATGATGATGTCGGCTCCCTCGCCGATATCTCTGACGATAGCTCGTCGCGCCAGCCCGCGTCCTCCCGGGGGCAGCTGGTAGCATCGTCGGTCGCCGAACGAAGGTGCCGAGCCGGCGGCATCTCGGAAGGGTCCGTACAGGCAGCCGGAGAACTTGGCGGCGTAGGACATCAACAGGGTCTTGTGCGCAATTCCCTCCTCGATGAGCTTCAGCTTGATGGCTCGGATGCGACCGTCGTTCATGTCGGACGGCGCAACGCAGTGAGCACCGGCCTTAGCGTAGGAAATGGCGACATCGGAAACTCGGTCGACCGAGTATTGGTTGTGTAGAGTGGAGTCGTCACGGAGAATACCGCAGTGGCCGTGAGAAGTGTACTCGCAGAGGCAGACGTCGACTACAATGAACAGCTGGGGGAATCGCTGTCGCAGCAGGCGGATAGCTTGGATGACGGGGCCCTTGGGATCATCGGCGGCGGTGCCAAGAGCGTCTTTCGTCCCTTGCTTGAGAGGGACACCGAACAGAATCACGGACTTCAGACCCTTTCGGATCAATGGCTCGAGGAAGGGAACCAGCTTGCGGAGACCCCAACGTTTCTGGCCGGGCAGGGAGGGAATGAGGGTCTCGTCGTCTTCGATGTCCGAGATAAAGAGAGGGTAGATCAGCATCGACTAAAAACACAGCATTAGCAAGTTAACCAGATTTCATACAATCGTATTCAACCAACCTTAGTCAGCTGTCGCTCCGCCTGCCACGCTCTAGCGAGAGGGTGGTGGTAACCTCCATGTAGCTGGCTAGAAATATCGCCTGCGATGCTCACGCTGGTTGCTGCGGTACTCGCATATGACATAGCTCGAGAGATGTGGGAGGCTCGGTCGTCGGCAGTGGAGGCTGAAGCGGCACCTCGAGGTATACGAGGGGTATTGCCATCTCGGATGGTTAAATCCTGAACAAGGCCGGAGAAAGACATGGTGGGAGTGATTGTTTAGAGTAGTCGGTAATGATTGACAGTGGATATCGTTGTCGGGTTAAGGCGGTATTCGCAAGAATTTGTGCGGATTTGGCGACGTGGTCTGCTTTAAAAATTGCACGAGGAACGTAGGTTGTTGGTGAGATAAAGATGAGGTTTACACAAGTCAAAGAACTACGGCGGGTTCGATTATATACAGTTCTTTTGAGCGAGGGTTGTCCAACCACGTTGGAGATCTTTCTGCTGAGTGAGAGAGAGGTAAGGGAAGAAAAGATGCGTAAGTCACTTAGAAGACAAGTACAGTAAGTTTATAACTTAGAGTAAGACGTGCGACAGCGGAGGCGACTGCCCTTTTGACACGATTCCAGGTTGCGATTGAAACTTTTGCCCCCCCTCGGACCCCTTAAGGGACCCGTAGACGAGACGAGCCTAGGATGTGCTAAAGCGACTCCACAATCGACAAATTTGAGCGGGAAACGCTTAGAATTCCCACGCAGCCAACGGTACGGAATACAGATTACGCACCGCTGAACGCCGAAAATTGCCGTCGCTCCGCATTTCGCCATCCTCCATTCGCCAATCAGACATGCACAATTTGAAAACAGCTTCTTATCTAACTCAGGTGTAACCCCAAGATATGCACGGTATAGTAATAATTCACATGCGTGCATAGTGGCTTTTAGCTGCATACCAATCAGCCGTCATATCGGGGTAATCTTTGATGTTTGTTTAAGACTTCAGGTAGCCTCACGAGAGAGGGGTATTTTCTCATATATATTATAGGAATAGTCAATTTTAGTTGTGTAACAGGAGATCGACATTTATGACCAAATGCAGAAGATTCTTAAACGCAGGTTGCACTCTGACTACCTAAGTAGCTTCACAATATGCCTAACCGTTTCCATATGAAGCTTGCACCGCCCACCAAAGCAGTTACACCGGTGAACACAATGAGACTCCCGTATCCACTACCGTAACCGTATGCTGCCGTATCTCCTTTCCATGGCATGCCTTGAACGAGGCTTTCACTTAGAGGACCTGACACCACGTTGCCGATTCCTCGGCCGGCAGCAAGCCATCCGAAGACCATTGTGGGATCAATATAGCCACCCCCTATTCTTTCTCCCTTGGAGACGATATCTTTCATGATCCCGGGCCATGCAGAACTATATGACCCCGCGAAAAAGCCATATACAACACAGAAGAAGTATAGGAGCGGGAGAGATGAGGATAGGCCCCATAGGAGTAGAACTCCAAGCGTTGCGCCAATCGTCGATAGCATGATGCACGTCGTGACGTGGAGGCGATCGATAAACCAGCCCATAACTACGCAGCCAAAGACCGAGGCCACGTTCACCAACAGGATCGTGGTCGCTGAGCCGTACGACGCCGCACCGAGGGCGCTACGGGCGTACGTGGGGAGATAGATGCCCGGCAAGAAGAAGCCGGTGGCCTCTACAACGTTGGCAAGCTGGTATAACCAAAAAGAAGGTATCATAAACATCTTTAGGTGGAAGGGCTTGGCGTGGCTGGTTGCCGAGTGAGGCAGACGTGGCTTGATGAACCACGCTAGAGGCGCTGTCAAGACAAATAATAAGCCGGACCACAGACGCAGTGTCATCCTGAACCCCAACGCGTGAAGAAGAAACTCCAAAAGGAGAGGGAGTAGCACTCCTGCCAGGCTAGTCCCCGACCACATGATACCATAAGCTAAGCCCTTGCGTTGCACGAACCACTCATCTATATACTAAGATCCATTTAAATTAGCAACGTGTCACATATAAATACTCCTTATATATTGTCATTCTGAGATCCAGGCTGCTCTTTAATATCTCATGTTGCTGAACAACACTATTCTACTTATATTCTCTTTTACTTACCAAGATACAGGGACAATACGCAATGCTACCGCCGAGGGCATAAAGAGCGCCTTGGGTAACGATGAGATGCGAGATCTTTGTGGAAAAGGAGCTCATGGCCAGCGAAAGGGACATGATGAACAGCCCAAGCAGCGGCGTCCATCGGGCCCAGCGACCGAACATACGACAGAGACCTATAATTAAGGGCGCAGTTAGGTACATGACGCCCATGGCGCAAGTACCGATCACGGCAATGTTTGGCGAGTTGGCAAAGGGCTCGTGGGTGCTATAGTAGTCCTGAAAGACCCCGAAGGCAAAGGGGAAACCTGTCAGGCGGGCATCAGTCAGCATGAGCAATTTACAGCATACAGGGGCAATATCATCACGAACCCCAGACCAGCGCATCGATAGCGAAGCACGCTGCTAAGAAGAGCCATGCGTCTTTGCCGCCGTCGACAGGAGGCAGTGAGAACTCCTGCCTGCCTTCTTCTAGTTGTGATGAGAGACACAGGTTTGACTCTCCAGTTGGAGTTGTTAAGCCGTCAATTCTAGGGGGCAAGCCGGCAGATGGCTCAAGTTCTATATCACGACTCGCCATTTTATATGTCTAGACGATCGAATTCTCTTGCTAAGCTTTCTGCTAAGATGGCAGGCAGATATGGCGGCGGCAAGTTCCGAGGTGAAGGTGTTGACAGACACTCAATTGTTTCCGTGCTGGAAGAGAATGGGAATTGTCCCGAGGCTTATGTGACATGCATAAGCCCGTCACTCCGTTGAAGGAGGGTGGTGAAGTGGAGTGTAGCCCTAGGCCTGAGCAGGGGATATACTCGACAGACCGACTTTTTAGTACCATCCATTTTATCCTATAATTACCCTAGCGCCGTGCCCTTCGGGGCGATTCAGCAGGCCTCAGATAGGTGACTGAGGTTTTAACTGGGCTGGTAGAGAGTGTATTGGTCCTAAAGACTCTGCATATGTAAGCACGTCACTCCTTAGTGATGCTGTTGCATCTATGTGGAGCCCAATTGTCGTGATTGGCAAAAGCTTTGCTGTCGCTAAGTCCAATGCAATGGTTCTAATGATAGATGCGCAATCGACTGCTGGGCCTACAGCCCTGGTGTTAGCCATGATGAGCCCCAGATCGCTTTGTAGGACTCGACATAAGGGTGGCTGAAACATCTCCTCTCTACTGAGGCAAGACTGAGTTTATTAGAAGAGCATAATGCGACGTCGGTATCTAGAACGAACTCTCGCTTAAGTAACAAGATATAAAGCATAAGTAACCCAATCGTCCATAACAACCCTAGTGCTTTAGTGTTCGACATCATTTATAGCAATGGAGACAGCCCCGGATAAATTTACTCGTGAATTATTAGGTTACGTATGATTTGTCAGTTTACTCACTACCTCGGTTTCGTCAGGTTCGTCTTGATCTTCGCCATGTCCTCCTTCGAGAACCCCAGCTTCTCCGCAACGAACTGCTCGAAGCCGCCGTACTCCTGCTGCACGCCGTCCACGAAGGCCTTCCAACTGGACGAGCGCAGGCTGACCAGGTTGTAAAACCCCGGCTGCTCCTGGCTCGTCGCTTTCGTGCCGGCCACCGCAAATTGCAGAAGCATCAGGCGCACGGGCTCGGTGCCGATCCGCGATAGCAGGTAATCTAGAGCTATCGCTTCTTGCGATGCGCCGGCGAGAGTGAGCAACATGCCTGCGAGAACACCGGTTCTGTCACGGCCAGCTATAAGTACGCGTTAGCAAGCCGTTCATCTAAGGCCCAATTGCGGGGGCGGCACGGCTGATATCAGATGGTAAACATGATCACGGATGAACGCACCGGTGCAGTGTACCAGGAAGGGGTCATCTGGCCGATCCCTAACATGCTCCAAGATGACCTTCCAGCTGTCCCGGTACACGTCTATGACCTCGAGGTACATCTCGCGGTACCCATCCTCGCCCTCGCCCGCGACAAAATGATCCAAGTCGGGCGTGGAGTCGGGCCGCGCGCTCTGGATCCACGTGTTCTCGACGCCGTCGAGCGGCGGGTCGCGCGCCGCGCCG
>JAOXNQ010000005.1:2571684-2607628 GCA_028571165.1 Hypoxylon perforatum | reverse complement strand
CGCACAACGGGGCCGCCGTGTCTCGCTCCTCGCCTCGCTCCGCTCGGACTCGTCGCTCGACGACTCCGGCCCCGTTGTGCGCGCTGCGCGCGCGATCTTAAATATCGTAGCCAGGTCACCAAATGCCAGGCAGTCAGGCAGGCAGCTAGATTATTAAGCTAGAAGTGCCCAATCAAACGCCTTAAATCCTTGAGCCAATCAAAAGCCCGTATTCGTGCATTAGCCAATTAGAAGCTGTAAAAAATTTCCTATTTCAGACGTGTGGGGCGGGATGAGTTTCTTAGAAAAAAATTTCGATACAATATCCTGGGTTAAAACCCAGGCATAGTAACAAACGCCTGATAGATCTAATTAATACATTCTAGCAATTGGGGGACGTTGCCTGCATTGTTCAGAATATCAGTTTTTATTTGTATTTGGTACACTTCGTGATCTTGTTTGATAGTCTGGCAAGGTAGGTGACAACAAAATTATCACTGGCGAGATTTTATCAACACTCCGCTTATGTAATATGGTTACGTAAGGGCCCGTGATAAACGCCCTCCAGATTTCAATCAAGCATTTTACCATGAGACGAAGCGTAATAATTATCTCTTTTGCTACTCATATAATTTTTAGTTACATGCAGATTATTCCATTATGTTTGAATCGATTCTTTCTCTTATACCGTTGAATTATTGCAGTTGAAAACCTGGGCACATATTAGAAGAGTCCTAATTTCACCTTGACAAGTACACGATTTGGAGTTCGAATTCACATTAAGAAAGTCTCAAGGCAAAAGCTTAAAAATTCAATTACTTTAATTTGAATTTCATTTATTCGTCAACATCCATCCTATGACTGGGTATCACACTATTCTAAGAGAAGTTGACTTTTGCAAAGGGCCTGGGAAAGTCGGGAAGCAGACCTCAAGTTTGGTAAGCCCCCCTGAAATTTTACTCCAACAGAAACTCGGGAGACTTGAGATCAACCCAGCCCAGATTCGGCTCAGACTGCTTCCAGCCCAAGCGGTCACGTACCAGCTGAGAGTAAGTCTTGACGTCCTCGATCGGGTAGCTGAGATACGGTATCTCCTCCTGGCGATGCACGCCGCTGCACATGAAGAAAATGTGCACGGTCCGGTTCCCCGTCGGCAGCGAGTACTGGCCCGCGCCATGGTACAGGCTTCCCAGCATGATAAACGCCTCCCCCTTCTTCAGCTCGGCGTCGATGACGCCCTGGTTGCCGTCGGCCCCAAAGTCCGGCTTGTCGTCGCCCCACAGGTGGGACCCCGGCACGATCCTCGTCGCGCCGTTCGCCTTGAAGGTGTCGCACGCCGGCACGAACAACCCGAGCAGCATGTCACGGCCTTTGGCGTACTTGTCGGCCTTGGGGTGCCGCGCGTGGTGGTTCTTGTCGTCCCGGTGCAGCAGCTGCGCGTTGCAACCCGGCTGCGAGGACATGGTGATGGAGATGGAGAGGAGCGGGTGCGACTTCGTGACGCGCGCCTCGCCGCCGTGCCACGCCGTCGACTCCAGGCCGATGAAGTACTCGGCGAGATCCTAGTTCCGGTGGTCGTCAGCTTAAGATGCCCGTCTAAGAACTACGATATGATACGAGTGTGTGTCACTGGGTTTATGCATACCTGGTATAGGGGGTCCGAGAAGAACTTCTCGCGCGCCGTCTTGCTTCTGCCGACCAGGCGCGTACAGGTGGCCGTACCCCCGTTCAGAGCCCCAACCTTGCTTCCCGCCGCTGCCGCGGAAGCGTCTAGATGAGGCTGCACCTCCTTCTGCGCGTCACTCAAGGACTCTAGGTCGGTAAAGTCTTTGATTATGACGCAACCATCCTTCTCCACGGCATCGATGAAGGCCTGAAGGCCTGCTTCTCGAGAAATGCGTTGAACCATGATGATATCTATTCTATAGACCGGGGTAATGATCAGCAGGATCTCTATTAGGTACTATGTAGGTTAGGCAGTCTTCTAACAGCTACACGTAGTCGAGCACAGTTTATATGCGACTACTAGCCGTTTCTAGGGGGGTAAATGTCTACACGATGTGCTCTTGGAAATAGCCTGACCTCTTCCACTTTCGACCCGGATAAGGCACCTAATTGTTCACAAGCATTACACATACATGTAGGTCTTTGGCGCATCGTACGTCGGAAGGTCCGAAAACTTATAGTTATCAGGGGACCTCAAGAGCTAAATATTAGAGTGAATAATTCAATCACGTTATTCTATGATATCGTCGGCAAGTTGAGTTCTATAAAGGGCTGAAGAGCCGACCGGCTTGTTCAGCGTTCAGCGGAGGTAACCGAAATAGGTCTACCGGTAAGACATAGCGGCGTGGTGGGGACTTACAGGGGACTCACAGGCGGGTTAAGCCGAACACTAAATCTCCACAGGGGCAGGGTAGGCGCCGTTTAGCTGTTCAATCGACACTTTTTTACGTGTACTTGTACCTATTTATTTAAAATTCATCAGGCCATCGTCCCGTTCGCCGCGGGCCAACTGTTCCTGTTGCCACTGCGCCGGGTCTCCCTCCTTGACTTTCCTGATTACGTCCCCTAATCTTCTAACGCCCTCGACAATGTCCTCCTCGGACTCCCACGAAAAGGTAAGTCGGATCGCCCCGTCGAAGCTTAGCCGCTCCTCGTCGCCGTGGACCTGGAACATGTCCCCGCTCCCGACGATCACGTTGGCGTCCCGCAGGGCCTTATCCGCCACCACCCTTGCCGAGATGCCCCCCGCCAGCGTGAGCCACACAAAGTACCCGCCGTAGGTCTTTGCGCCCAGCAGTCCGGACTCGCGCACCTGCACCCCTTGAGGCGTAAGGTACTCGTGTATCGCGTCCATCATGAGCGCGTGCCGCCTTTGCAGCGCCGGCCGCACCGTCTTCTCCAGGTAGTCCTCGAGCTCGCCGCTGGATATAAGCTGCGCCATCATAGCCGCGCAGAACTGCGACGGCGAGCCCCCGGACTTAGTCGACCCCGTCTGCGCGACGCCGTACGCGAACGCCCGCGACCCTTCGACCCAGCCCGTGCGGATGCCCGGGCCGACCATCTTGCTGAAGGAGCCGTTGCTGACGGCGTGACCAAAACCGCGGGGGTCGTTTTCGGCGGCGCCCATCGCCAGGTCGATGTCGCACAGGCGGGGCAGCTTCATCTCGGGGGGCCACTGCGAGGGCGGTTTCAGTTCCCCGCCAATAGGCCACTGTAGGCAGTCGTAGACGTCGTCGCAGACGACGAGGGCGTCGTATTTCCGGGCCAGCTTGACGAGGCCGGTGCGTCGTGATAGTGACATGGTCTTGCCCGATGGGTTGGCGCAGGTCGGGACTACGTAGATAACGTGCCGATAGTGCTTTCTGTACTTTCCGGCATTTTTGTATGTCTGCTATTGTTAGATGTGTGTCTCATAAGTGCTTCGTATTTCAAGATTGGCTCGGCTCACCTTGTTTTGCGGCTTGCCCTGTTCCTCTTCCAGCTTCTGAATGCTCTCCTCGAGCGCCTCTAAATCCACGCCCTCCTCATCCTCGGGGAAAGCCCGCAGCCGTCCTTCGAACCCCGAATCCTTGAAAATGTCGCAGGCAAGGTGATAGCACGGCGCGACCATCCATATAGCCCTCGTATAAGCGGGGTCCGTGAAGCTCTGCAAGATACACGCGAGGTTCTGACTTGCACCGCCCGAAATGCAGATGCGCTCCGGATCCGGCTTTACGTTATAGTGACGCCCAAGCCATTCCGCCAGGGCCTCGCGCAGCGGCTGGTAGCCCGGGTCGGGGCCATACTGTAGCGCAGGGACAAAAACCGCGGGGTCCGAGAGCACTTGCTGCGCAGCTGAGGAGAGTAATTCCGACGCCAGAAGGGACGGAGCCGGCCATCCGCGAACGAGATTGATGAGCTTCGGGGGCGATTGGGTGGCCATGGTACGAATTGAAGAATGATGAGCTAATCGCAATTGACAGGACCGAAGGATGCGCGAAAACATTGAGTAAGGCTAGTAGAGGGGACTATAAGATTAGGTAGGTAGCGTCTCGCGAATTTAAATGCAAGGTCCGGGTCTTGTCTAACACGAAAAGCGGCCGGAACGGGCAGAACCCCGGAAGGCCAACATTTTTTTGATGTTGCAACATTTTATATATTATTTCCTACGGCCATTTCACAGGCCGGCCACAATAAGAGATCCTGGTTGGTGTTACACACTAGAAATACATCGAAAGCTGTTGACAACATAGAAAATTTGACAAAAAAGAAAAATTCGTGTACATAATGAAAATCTCACAGCCTACAACGCGCCCTGCCTGCAGAACCGTGCCGACTCGTCCCTTATTCCTCGTAGACACCATGATATCCACTCTGTCCTTTGAGTCTAGTTGGCGGGAATCTGTTTGTTCTTGCGGGAAGCGTGGTTGTCCAACGCTTCCTGGATCTCCTTCACATCGTCGTCCGTAAGGTTCTGGAAGAGAATCGAGTCGGCCCCGGTAGCGACGGGGCCACCCCTAATACCAGGTTGGCCTCCGAAAACTGGGATGACCTTCATACAGGCCGGAGGAACCCCCTGAACGAGAACGCCTTAAAGATGTCCCCTGTTAGCAACGCTTTTGATATTAAGGTCGATAAGGGGTGCTTGGAAGGAAGACATAGAGAATAAAACGCGGAAAGGGGACGTACTATGGGCTGCCGGCGCGGTGAAATGGATAGTCGCGGAATTCAACTGGTCCTTGCAGACCCACCATGACTGCACAGCTTCCATCTGCTTGCTATCTTGCACGCGGCGCAGACGCTGGTTAGCCCCAAAGCCCTGAAGGCCTTGATAGCCCTGAGAACCCTGAAGACCCTGAAGACCCTGGGAACCCTGAGCAACCTGGGAACCCTGAGCAGCCTGAGAAGCCTGAGAAGCATGCGAGCCTAGGGTATCCATAACATGATGGCCTTTGAAGGCATTAATGAGATCGCCCGCTATAATTCCGCCCGCGGTGACAACCCCGGCGCCCGCGGTGACAACCCCGGCGCCCGCGGTGGCAGCCGCGGAGGATGCCTCCGGGATAAGTTTGAGGAAGGCGGCTGGGCAGGGCTGAACAAGTGCCATGAGGGCAGCTGTAGATGTGACAATGTTCTTGAGTGAAATCATCTTGATGTTAGGTCTTGTTGAGAGTTTTGAATGTCAAAGATGTGATAAAACCAGTACAGGTTCTTGATGGTCTGGCTGATGAAGTTGCAAGTGATGTGTGAGTTGGTTTGTGATTTCTGAACCAGATTATGGGCAATGACTGATGCCTTTATACCCTTTGACGGATTCCTCGACGACTGCCACATCGTGATCTCCTTGTCACAACAGTAGGGTTATTCTCATGATGTCGTCACGCGGAATCAAAGATTACTATCTAATCCACTATGTTTGGTCGAATACGCGGTTCTGATTTAGGATGCTCGTTTGTCATGGCCAGTATTTGCTACCAGTTGATCTCTGGCTCGGTGTAGACTGAGATTTAATGTTTCGTCGTATTATTCTAATCGATCCAGTGGTAAACATTTCCAGTATGATTCCTTGCCATTTCTCAAGATGTCTTCATTCATACGTCCGTCATCGATGCTTACGTCGAGCAGCTATTGGACAGTGCACTTGATTGCTTCGTTGCCATTACTAATGTTGAATTCACCTGTCTAACCTCATATCCTCCAGTTCGGTCACAGGAAAACGTGATAGGAGAACTAGATGGCGTTGAGGTGGTAGGCTCTACACCGAAAGCCCCCTTGGCTCCTCCAGTATCACACCCTTTCGAAATACCCATAGGCATCCAGATGGAATCAAACTTTAATTAAACTTACGAGAAATTCAACGTACGATAGTGGAATCCATTGTGCTTCTTACTCGTGTTTGTGGTTGGATTGTAGTCAACTTCAAAGGTATGGCACTTTTCTATTTTTAGGTGAAGTCCATACATATACACTTACAGTCAATATAGAATCAGCCATTATATTTCTCTTATTTTAATAATATACCAGATATTGTTTCCACGCAACTCTACATAGCTGCAGCAAACACTCGTGAGAATCAGACCCAATATGGCAAAAATCCCCCATCTCATTCCCTCCAAATATGAAAGTTCTTTCCACCAAAGGAGGTCTACTCGGAATACTAGCGTGTAGTCACTTTGAGCAATGTGCGACTTGAAGGGATGTTCCCCATAAATGAAGTCTCTCTGTACCTCATACTAACAAGGCAATGCATGAGGTATGGATTTAAAGCAGGTCTCTTCAAAGTCTACGGATATTCAGCCTGCATAGGGTCGTCACACGTTACGAAACCAGTGATACTTCCTTTAACCCTATTGAAGTGTGATACCTACCTACTTAAGATAGGATCTGAAGCAGAGTAACCAACCTCATTATTATTGATCCTGTTCTTCAGTGGAGAAAGCTGCCTCGATTATGTACTACCAGCAAAACGTGGCATCCTATTTTCAGGCACTGCCATAACCATGCTTGATGTTACACGTGGGTATGTGTAACACCCGATGAACCATGGGGATATGATCGTGATCGAACCATATTAATGGATCGTCCCCAGATTTCCCCACGCATGCTCGAATCCCTGATGCAAGGCTAGAGCTGAAACAGCATAGACGATAGTAACCAAAGAGCTAGAATAGTATGTAGGTAAGGCCACTTCCATAAAACCTAATGAACGTAGTGCTAAGGCACAGATTGTAGAGATCGCGGTTTGAAAAGGGGTAAAGTCTTTTTATTAGTTCATAGTATGCTGTCTTCGAGGCAAAGGGGCCGAAAGCTTCGAAGTCGAGATAGGCTGAGGAATGTTCGAGAGAAGCCCAAGTCCATGGATCTGGTATCATTTGATGGCTGCCCTGACAGAAAGACGCATATCGTATGTTAGTGAACACTGACAATACTAGCAAACGGCTCGAGTCTCGCTTAATGGATGCGTGTAACGTGTTCCTTGTGTTGCCATCCATCCCGTTCTCGTATCCCCTGATATTTTACGGAGGCCGGTCAACACTCTTGCAAACATTACAGTTCGTCGCTGATCATACTCGGTAAACGCGTCTCGCTGCTTAAAAAGGCAGTTGACAATCGCGCAATGGTTCTGGACTCTTTCATCAGACGGCCTAGTGACATCATGTTTACAGCCGCCGCTAGTTTGTGGTTGCTTTCGCGGTGCTTCTTGTCCTACCACAACGGGTAAGCAGCCCTTCCTAAGCAGACTCAATCTTATAGATAGACCAAGTGCGAAAGGAAATGCCAGAACCAGTACAGTTACCTAACAGCATAGACAGTATCAAGATGTTAGCCCTGTGCTTTCTTCCAGTCGCCAACTTGGTCCTTTCTTTCCTTTCTTGCCACTGGGCCATACACACTTCGAATAGGCTACATCGTGCCCTATTCTTCGCCCCGTTCTTGTGCTTCGCTATCTTCTCATTCATTCAGTCTAAAAATCTTTACTTCTTCCCTGCCCTCATGAGTCTTTGGTATCAGTCAGTGGCACTTAATATCGTTCACATCACCTCCGTTCTACTCACCGAGAGATGCCCGGAGCCACTACAAGGTCAAAAGAGTTCGCCAAGGTCTACATCGCTTCTATCCACGTACAGACTCTGGAGCAACCCACGGCTTTTACCCGAAATGACCACGTCTCCAACCAAGAATAAAGATGATGACGGAGTACGAGAGATAGCCATGTTCCTACTCCGACGTCTTGCAAAACTCGCGCTATACTACTTCTTCAATACCTACGTGATACCACGCTTCCTCGCTGAGACAATCGGCGAACTATACCCGGAGGACGTCGACCCGAGAGCCCTTTCAGCCCCATTCCTAGACTTGACGGCCCGTGAGCTTATGTTGCGTTCCTGGTTCGCCATTTATTGGATCTGGGAAAGCGTCGCGTTTCTCGACGGCGCCAACGCGATCCTGGCATCCCTCGCCGTCCTCACGGGCCTGGACCGGCCGGCCGACTGGCCGCCGCTGTTCGGCCATCCCCTGGACGCGTGCGGCCTGCAGAATTTCTGGTCCCGGTTCTGGCACCAGCTGTCTAGCAGGCCGTTCAAGTCCCTTGCTCAAGTGGTCATCAAGGCCATAGCCTCGATGGGGTTGAACATGCCGCCAGCTGTTTCCAGGGCGCTTCTGGCATTCATCGTGTTCCTTATTTCAGGGCTCTCGCACACGGCTGTGAGCTGGCATTTAGGGGTGCGTGACACGTTGGATCTACAGTGGTTTCTGCTGAACTTCGCCGGGTGCATGGTGGAAAGAACTGTGCTCTCTACTGTTGGATATCTGACGAAGCAAGCTGGATATACACGAGAGCTAAGCATGATTGAGAGAAGCTGGCTTGGTTGGACGATTGGTTACATATGGGTATTTGCTTTCTTCTTCTGGAGCGTGCCGTTGTGGAAATTCCCGAGACTATACGAACAGCTGATGATAAGAGAATGGATGTTAATATTCTCGAGGCTTAAACTTGGCGATTGACATATTGTTAGTTAGAACAAATAGAGTTAGAGTAGATCGAGTGATTCCCTATGTTTCATTTTCACCGATAGTCTCGTTGTTATCTCCTTGAGTTATGAACGTGTCGTTAGAAATTCGTTCAAGATGTAGAGCAATTGATGCATATATGTACGTAAGCGATTATGACGCTTATACGAAGAAAAACTCCCCTAAGCGAGGTTTGTGCCCCGCGCTTTCCAGTTGACGCCCTCCGCGTAACATGCCGTGTAACGTAAGGACGTAACGCCCATTTTGGTGGGGTTGAAAAAGTTCCCTTAATTGTGTATCTTCCAACAACCATCTTCAAGAAGCAGCCTGGCCTTGTCAACTTACAAAATGGCTGCTAAACCACCGACAGATGAGCTCGAGAAGCTCAGTGGTTAGTATAAAGCATTGGCACTACCTTCGAGTATGTTATTGACCTTGGGCAGTGAGCAATGGTGGTCCCGAGGGGAAAGCTGCAACGGCCAACGGCGCCAAGAACGGCGATGCGGCAGACCACTCCGGCGACGATTCCGAGGACGACGCCGAGGACCAGACCGCCGAACCTGCGCCCGGAGCTGCTAAGAAAAAGAAGAACAAAAAGAAGAAGCCCAAGAAGAAGAAGAAGGCACCCACCTCCCAGACAGACCCGCCTAGCGTCTTAATGTCCCAACTCTTTCCCAACAACACCTATCCCAAGGGCGAAGAAGTCGAATACAAGAACGAGAACAGCTACCGAACTACCAGTGAGGAAAAACGACACCTGGACAACTTGAATACCGAGTTCCTTACCGACTACCGTCACGCTGCTGAAACCCATCGTCAAGTCCGCCAGTGGGCACAGAAGAACATCAAGCCCGGCCAAACACTCACTGAGATCGCCGAAGGTATCGAGGATAGCATCAGACGGCTGGTTGGACACGATGGCCTGGCAGAGGGCGACGCTAAGGTTGCCGGAGTGGGCTTTCCTACGGGCCTCAACTTGGATCACATCGCTGCGCACTTCACTCCGAATGCCGGAAACAAAACAATCCTACAGCAGAGCAATGTTATGAAGGTCGATATTGGTGTCCACGTCAACGGCAAGATCGTCGATAGCGCTTTCACCATGTCATTCGACCCCATGTACGACAACCTGCTGGCGGCCGTAAAGGATGCCACGAACACTGGTGTCAGGGAAGCCGGCATCGACGTTCGTCTGGGTGAACTTGGTGGACTTATTCAAGAAACCATGGAGAGCTACGAATGCGAAATCAACGGCACAACCTACCCGATCAAGTCGATCCGGAACTTGACTGGCCACACCATCCTGCCGTATAGCATCCACGGAACCAAGAGTGTTCCTATTGTCAAGTCGGCAGACACCACTAAGATGGAAGAAGGTGACGTGTTTGCCATCGAGACTTTCGGCAGCACAGGAAACGGTTACGTTCACGATGAAGGGGAGGTCTCTCACTACGCCATGCGTAGCGACGCCCCGAAGGTCGATTTACGTTTGTCTTCTGCTAAGTCGCTTCTCAACGTTATCAAGAAGAACTTTGGTACTATTCCGTTTGCGAGAAGATACTTGGATAGGCTTGGACAGGAGAAGTATCTGCTAGGAGTGAGTATTTTGGACTGTATGTGTCCCTCTTGAACTGTGCTAATGCTTTCTAGTTGAACAACCTCGTCCAGTCAGGGATCGTGGAAGACTACCCGCCTCTACTGGATAAGAGGGGATCTTATACGGCCCAGTTCGAGCACGTAAGTTTTTCACTGGTGCTATGATTGCCATAGACAACACTGACTTATTTTATAGACTATCCTGCTCCGACCCAACGTGAAGGAGGTGATCAGTCGCGGCGAGGATTACTAGAGGAATGCGAATTACAGCTGAATGATAGTTATAGTCAGCCAACTTCCGCTTTTCGTCCATTCTTCTTTTACATGTATATCACGCTTACCAGTGAATCGTCATGGCTCCTAGCTGGAAGAGTAAAGAGGTGCTAGTTACCCCTAAAGGAGACTGGCATGGCCGGGAAAATGATGAAGAAGATTGGCATAAAATACTTGTTGCTGAATACCTCATTTGGCACAGCTTGAGATCTCAGATCTCAGATCTCGTCCTAGAGTTCTCAGGTGGCGGTGGATCCAATGACGTGGGGACGTATCAACTAAAACTGAAAGTATCTCCACCTCGTATGCTACATATTCACCATTCCGTAACGACCACTCTGTTACTCCGCAGCGAACTGAGAATTGATGATTGAAGTTCCAAAGTTAGGGTGAGTTGAATACAGCTGTGATTGATTCCTCTTTATACACGTATCTGAAATGAAGGTATGGTTGGGATGAAATCGGCCAATCAGCCTCGAGAATAAATCCAGCTTGATCAAAGGTCCAATCAATGACTTCGATTATTTTCATGTCATCTAATGGACTAATTGAAATCTAACCTAGGGCAATCTGGGGTAGAGGCTGAAGTCATTCAGGGCTAACTGATGTAAGGGGCTGAGGAAATCGGGTAATGAGTTGTAAATTAACAACTTCTCGTCATAAAAGTAGAGTATCGATTTTCGTGGACGAAGATGCTCTGGACCCTGCAGATCCTTTTTGTCATATGCAAAAATGTGTGTAGCGATAAGTCGCTGACTCCGCAATGCGCTCCAGGTTTCCGGGCGGCTGGTCAAAGCTCGGGATCCGTAAAAGGTGCCATCGAGCCAATCATGTCGTAGTTCATTGTCAAAGCTTTCAAGCCGTTCCCGAACTATTCTCTAAAGTCACCGGGCTAGATCATATGCGGCATGCTAAGCGAGGTCCACGACGTAAAGAGATATACCGAATATTACCGGGGAGGCAAATGGAAACCGCTGATAAGGCGGTAAAGTTGGAAGCGCCCCCCCCTTCGGCCTCCCCTTGGCTCCAATGCCGATCGGACTTGGTGCGAAAAGATCGAAATTTTCTCAAAGCAGTTCCTCAGACCGCATTTATTTTTAAAGGTCCAATCGCCCGAACTCACCTCAACCTCAAATTACTTACTCATTCGCTATTAACGATTTGCCGTTTTGTTTTGAGTACAACACCATCCTTTTTTTTTTTTTCCAATCACGAGTCCAAATTAATTACCTCGTGTCTTTGAATCCATAAGAAGAAAACCGTGCCGCGCGATTTTATTATCGGCGGTTTTTTCACTCCGTTCCTACGGAAAAAGTATCTTAAAATCCGGATCTCCGATTAATTTTGATACATTCCTTCCTAGCAATTTTCCACCGCTAGAAGAAAACTCACCAAAAAAAAACCCGACACATCATTCGGTATCGTCGGTCCTCGTTCCTCCAATAGGACATCTTTCATAACCCTCATTACATTCGATCGACGCGTTCGTCAGACGGAAAACCCCTCCGTTTCCCACATATCAGAGATGAAAGTCTTTTCCAACACGCACACCTTCAACTACTCGTGGGAAGAGGTATCGACCGCCAACTGGCTCAAGTACTGCCCATGGAACGATAAGTCGACGCACGTCATCGCCGTCGACACGCTCGCCCGCTCCGTCGACCCGGCCACCGGCATCCTGCGAACCGAGCGATTAATAACGTGCAAGCAGTCGGCGCCGGAATGGCTCAAGTCGATAATGGGCTGCATGGATACCAGCCAGGTCTTCGAGACGTCATACGTCGACCCGGCCTCTAGGACCGTCACCATGGTCTCGCAGAATATCACCTTGTCGAATCTGGTCAACGTGCAGGAGACGGTCATCTACAAGCCCCTGGACGCGCACCGGACACAGTTCGAGCAGGACGCGAGGATAACGGCTCTGTGTGGCGGTTGGCAGAGGATAAAAAACAGCATTGAGGATAGCTTGGTTACCCGATTCCGAGAGAACGCCGTCAAGGGCAAGGAGGGCTTCGAGTGCGTCCTGGCCATGAGCCGGAGGGTTTTCGCTGAGGAGCGGGAACGAGAAATGCGGCAAAGTGAAGGCAAGATGATGGCGGCGTAAGCTGCCTCGCTGCCGACAACATTTCCATCCACCTTCCAGTTTACGACCATAATCATCTCTACCATCACACGACGTCTTTCGGGACACTGACGCATTCACGACACCACGGGCCATTGCTTTTATCAGGAGTTTTTATAGAGGGGAAGGGGAGAGAAGACCAATTTGGCTTCTCGAAACAAAAAAAGCACGGCGTTTTCGGCATACCCATCAACCATATTGCGTTGCATAGAAAAAGAGGAACTAGACTGGCTTTGCGATTCTGGCACCTCTGCTTTTCCCCGACGATGACACGCGGGAGCATGTGCTACTTATAGAATAGACTACTCTGCTTAGATGCATAGATCAAGAATAATACTCTCTCCGATCAGCACATTTATGATCGCTCACGATTGATATTTACGCAAGTGACAATTCTACTATTGTGATGGTCTAACGACATTTTAGCCGTGTCTAAAGTATTTTGAAGTTTATCAACGAAACATTAACTACTTTCGGTTTTCTCGTCGCACTTTTTCTCGTAGTATCGCAGCAACTTCCTGGTGTCGTTATCGAGTCCAGGTACTCCCTCTCCATCATGGCCTCCATCCAACACGGTTCTCACGAACCGAGCACCCTCGGCGTATCGCCGGAAGAAATACAGCTCCTCCACGGCGTGCAGTAGGGCTTGGGCTTCGGGTTTAGGGATCCGACCCGTGCGGAGGGGTAATTTGATGCTCTTCCACACCTGTAAAAAGCGTAATAATGAGCATCACAAAATCCAACTGATTTCAAATTCTTTAAAGTGCAGATATGTATGACTTTCACATACCTCTCCATTCTCGACTTTTACTACATATCCCTTCCGCACAGCTTGGAACTCCTCTTCGGACTGGGCAGTTCGATCAGCCGGTGCTTCTGCTTCGTTTCTCTTAGCTTGACTACCCTCCGCGGGTTCTGCATCGTTGGCACCGTCCTCGGAATCGGAGAGGTGGATGCCGAAGAGACCGGCGTCGAGCTCCGGGTCCATGCCTAAAGCTGTAAGCCGCCTGGTAAAAATGCTACCTATGACATATATGGTAGGACCGGAGGAAATATGCGAGTGGGTATCACGGCAGCCAGTAGTAACTGGGCAGTCAAGGAAGGAAGCAAAGAAAAATCTGTTCCGTTCCGCCGCTTTTCGGAGCCGGGGCTGGGTTCTCTCGGCTAAGGTCTTACATCTACGTAGGTGGCGAAAAGGATCTTAAGCGGCATTACAGTGGGTACCTGCTTGGCACAACATACCTAGGTACGTAATTACCTGATTCGCAAATTTGCAGTCGTTGCTATTAAATACCTACCTAGGTAGGTAGATAATTATTTTCCAATAGCCGTCCACGAAACACCACACGAATAGATCCTAGTATCTGCCCAAGAGTCCGCGTGGATAGTGAAACCTTCCAAGTCGATGTCCGTTGCATAAACTCTCACCCTGAAGTTCGTCGAGTTGCTAACATCGGCGCAATTCATGCTGACCATTACTATCGGGACGTCCTTAAACCGTTTAGAGAAATCAACGCGGCCACTTGTCTGAGCGCATGGCACTTCCCATGGCCTCACGTCATTTGTGTTCCATGACCCGCTGTCTACCTGCGTCGGACGCCGTGTCGCAGCTGCTAGCGAGAGTTGCTCGACCTTCTCTGTTAGAGCAGCGAGCTGGCCTGCCAATGTGCTCACAGTAGGCTTCGACCCTGTTAGAGCTGCCAGTTGGGCTGCCAGAGAACTTATAGTGGTTTTCGGCTCGTCGTCGGGTACCTGGCGTTGTGTCGCAGCTGCCAGCGAGAGTTGCTCGACCTTCTCTGTCAGAGTTTCGAGTTGGGCTGCTAATAAACTTATGGTAGGCTCCGGCCCTGTTAGAGCTGCGAGTTGGGCTGTCAGTGAATTTATAGTAGTTTTCGGCCCGTCATTGAGAGTGGATCCATTGCCGCTGATTGCTGAAGTTCCCGAATCGTCCGGGGTCAACTCGCCGGAGGTCGTTTCACAGGTACTAGAATTGGGACCGCCTGTGTTGTATACGTTGACGGTGATTTGGGGCTTGAAGAGAATGCGTTCCTTCGAACCTTTCTCTTCGCGCTCCTCTTGGCACTCGGTGTACGATGTGCTGTCTTGGTCGACAGGTACATGCATTCTGTGTTTAGTCCCTATCAGCTTGGTACTAATCTCCGGTCTTTATTAATAAACCGCCTATGCGTTGACATACTTGGAATACATCCGTGCTTACTGTCCTGATTATCAGACAATCTGCTAAGTTTTGTCTTTGGACCACACGGCGTCTGATCTGAGCGGCAACGTAGAGACAGCCGCACTCTAAACAGATATACTAATCATGCACTGAGTTAAAGAGCATGACGAGAAGAACATTCATGCATTTATGAAGCAGTGAGGCCTGCGCCGTCATATTGATATAATGTTCGTAGCACATGAAGGTTCGGTTCGACGCTGGTGGGGTAGCGCCACCTCCGGGCCCGGATGAGGGGCGCGTAACAGTATTTGGAACCTACCATATGCATCTACAAAGCTTTGGTTACAAGAGATTCGTCAGATGCGTCTTACATTCACTCAGCTCTAGTTTCAATTCACACCTTATTTAGCATTGGCAAGTGACCTCATTGTTTTAACTTTTAATTCAGGCACACGGTAGATATGGATGACCAAGTAGCCCGTCTGGTGGACAAGGCATGGAACAAGTTCCAGCAGCTTCACGAAGATAGTCGGCTCTGTAAGTCACAGTCACATGTCCACCACAGCGGTAATATGTGTCTAATCCCGTCGTAGTAATCGCCATAGGAGGGATCCCAGGCTCAGGTTTGTAGTTAGCCCAGGAATAAAAAAAAATTCAAAATCCCAAGTACCTAACAGACCGAAAGGCAAAACGACGCTCTCCCAAATCGTCACCGCGGCGCTCAACGCCCGGCACGCGTCCCTGCACCCGGAGGTTCCGGAGACGGCGGCGCCGGTCGCCGTCTTCGTGCCCATGGACGGCTACCACCTGACGCGGGCGCAACTGTCCGCGATGCCGGACCCGGCGCTGGCGCACGCGCGGCGCGGCGCCGAATTCACGTTCGACGGGGCGGCGTTCTTGCAGCTAGTCAAGTCTCTGCGCGCGGTACCGGCACCCCCACTTCAGACCATCTACGCGCCGAGTTTCGACCACGCGGTCAAGGACCCCAAGCCCGACGACATCGCGATCCTGCCGGCGCACCGGGTTGTGGTGTTCGAGGGCAACTACGTGTGTCTGGATAAGGCGCCGTGGCGCGAGGCCGCGGGGCTCATGGATGAGTTGTGGTTCGTGAGCGTGGATGAGGATACGGCGAGGAGGAGGCTGATTAAGAGACATGTGAAGGCGGGGATTGCGAGGGATGAGGAGGAGGCGAGGAAGCGGGCGGATGAGAATGATCTGGAGAATGGGAGGCAGATCGTGGGGCAGAGGGTGGATGTGCATGAGGAGATTGTGAGTAGGGAGGATGGGAAGTGGGTGCATGAGTAGATGATGTTGAAAAGGGGGTAGCATGACTACCTAATATAAATGCTTATTACTCTAGAATAATGAGTTCTATACTCTACAGAGCTAAATTCGACTCAGTTTAACTTCATTCATTAATAGTGCTCCCTGAGACAGCGCCGAGTAGGTACCTAGGTGGGTATCTAATTGGAAATTGATATATAGGTACTTGACTTAGGCATATTGTAAATGGTTAATAATATATCTCAGCTAACTCAAGCCAATATCATCCTGTAATCTTTTCCTTCAATTTATTATTAATTGATTCTTTCCTTAAACCTCCCCCCTTTTCCCCCTTTTATTGACTCAGGAGTGATATTCCCGCTAGATCCGTAGCCCCGCTAAGAGCATGCATTCCATCCGACTAAGCCATATATACGCAAGTCACACAAAATGCCTTATCTTATCAGCTCCATTAAAATTTCATGAAAGTTGCATCTTCCCGATTTTCAAATCCACCGTAAGAGCAACTTTCCACTAATTTACTCGAGTTTCTCGTTCCATAGTTGCAAGAAACTCTCGAGTGCACTTTTAATTTCCTCTGTCACAATGGCCACCGAGGTCATAACCGAAGCGGTGCCGGAATCCCCACCAGCCGTCGGCGACTCGTCCAAAAAGCGCAAGCAAGAAATCAACGAGATCGAGGTCGACCTCGCGCTACCGGAGCCGCCGTCCAAGAAAGCCAAGCGACTACTCAAGAAGGGCAAGCCGCTGCCGCCGAAACCGAACAGCGACGACGAGGCAGCCGAGAGCGAGGACGAGCTGCCGATACCCAAGACCGCGGGCAAGGGCGCCAAGGACAAGGACGGCAAGTCCAAGCGTTCCGAGCACGGCATATGGATCGGCAACCTGCCCTTCACGCTGACGCGCGTCGAGCTGTTCAAGTGGCTCGTCGACAAGTCGGGCGGCGCCATCAAGGAGGAGAGCATCACGCGCGTCAACCTGCCCACGAGCAAAGAGAGTAGTCGTCAGAGACGTGTGCCTGGTGAGGAGGCACCCCCGCGCCAGAATAGGGGCTTCGCGTACGTCGACTTCGACGCGGAGCCCGCGGCCGTCGCCGCCATGGCGTTGACGGAAGCCGAGCTCTGGGGCCGCAAGGTCCTGATCAAGAGCTCCAAGTCGTTCGAGGGGCGGCCGACGAAAGAAGCCGCGCGCGCCGCCGCTGTGTCGACGGGCGCGAATGGGGAGGCGGTCACGGAGAAGAAGGGGGCTGCTGCTGCTGCTGCTGCGGCTGTCCCAAGTCGGAAGATCTATGTGGGCAACTTGTCGTTCCAGGCGACCGAGGAAGACCTGCGCGAGCACTTTGAGAAGTGCGGCGAGATCGATTGGCTCAAGGTGGCTACCTTCGAGGACAGCGGCAAGTGCAAGGGTTTCGGGTGGGTCAAGTTTAAGGAGCCCGAGGCGGCCGGGTGGGCCGTTAAAGGGTTCGTTAAGATCCGCGAGGAGGTCGAGACCGAGGATGACTTCCGCGATAAGGACGAGGCGGCGGCAGAGGGAGAAGACAACAACGATGATGAGACGAAGGAAGAGAAGAAGTTCAAGATGCGCAAGTGGTGGGTCAATAGGCTCAGGGGCCGTGAGCTGAAGATCGAGCTTGCCGAGGACGACCAAACGAGGTATAGGAAGCGGTACGGCAAGGATGCGCCGCCAGATAGGAAGAAGATGCTAGGGAAGAAGGGAGACTCGGGCGGTGCCAGGAGGGGTGCCGATGGGGCGATTGGAAATGAAAATGGAGCGGAGGGTGCTCGTGAGAAGAGGAAGAGCGGGTATGGAGATGCGGCCGTGGCGTCGTATCTTACTGGTGCCGTTGTTAAGCCCGAGGGCAAGAAGATTACGTTTGATTAGTAGAATGAGAATCCAGAATACAGATGTTGCCCAAAGCCATTTATTACCATATACGTGATGGGCTTTTTTGGCTGTTGTACATCTTAAGAGACTTTTGAGCTATTGCAATATCCCTTTAAGATCGACCATCATCTTGCTACTATCACGTCTTCGGCTACACTCATTTGAAAGGACAAATAGAGGTAAATGTTGTTTCATGAGATATTCATTTATGCTGCCGTCTATCTACGGCTATCTGTTTTTCTCATAAGTCGTAAGTATCGATTGAAATTCGACGCAGATGAAGCAAACACATAGCGTAATTTTAATTAAACCCAGTATATCTCGTCCGGCGACCCCTTGCATTTTGGACCCATCTAGTACCTCTCCAACACCCACCGACGAAGCTCCTCTGGACTCAGAGGATCTAACAAGAATTTGAGCTCGGCATACTTAATATCAACGTACCGCTGCACGAACTTTTCCTCCAGCTCCAACGAGGTGTCATCCACCAGCGCCTTCAGCGCCTCCCTCAGATCCGCCGGGAACATCGTCTCGATGCCCAACGCCTTCCTCTCCTGCACGCTCAGCTTCGCCGGGTCACCCTGGCAGTCGCCCCACGTCAGCGGCGCCTCCCGTCGGATGCCGTCCATGCCCGCGCTCAGGATCGCCGTGACCACAAAGTACGGGTTGGCGAGCCCGTCGATGACCTTGATCTCCCAGTGGCTGCCCTCGACTTTTCGTAAGGGAGCCTCTTTGTTCTGCGTGCCCCACGTGATCCACCGCCCGCCCGCCCACAACGAGTCCTGCATGCGCGCGTAGGAAGTCGGGTTGCTGTACGTGAAGGCTAGGATGGCGCGGAGGTGCGTCAGCACGCCCGCGTAGAAGGACTCGTAGACCTGCGGGTCGTCTTGGTCGCCGTTCGGAGAGGAGGATATCGACATGTGCATGTGCGACGCGGACCCGCAGGCCGCCGGGAATGGTTTGGGATGGAGCGTGACGCGGAAGCCGTGGCGCGCGGCAACGGACTCAAGGATCTGCCGTGCTTGTAGGAGGTTGTCGCAGGCCTCGAGAGGCGGGAGCGGCGAAAGCACGAGCTCGTACTGGCCCGCCGCGCTCTCGGGGTGGAACTGTTCGACCGTGATGCCCGCTGCGTCGAGACTCCCGAGGATCTCGTCGGCCGCGGTGCTGAAGCTACCCCTGCGGCCCCAGTCCGCGAAGGATCTTGCCGTCGACCACGAGTGCCCGTCGTTGCGCAGCGTCAGGTACTTGTCGGGGCTTGTCGGATCGGGGTTGCGCTCCATGACGACGAACTCGACCTCGAAGCCGAGGAGGAACGCGTACCCTTCGTCTGCTGCCAACTGCACGGTCTTGCGTAGCACCGTCCGCGGACACAGCATCTCCTCGGACCCGTCGAGCTGCGTGAAGTCCCCGAAGCACATGACGTGGCCGGCGACGGGGCCTAGTCGTAAGTTGGACCAGTCCGGGTGCAGCGTGAACATGCCGCTCGCGTTGATCTGCGGGATCATCATGTCCGTCTGCAGCAGGCCCAGGCCGGCCTTGGCCACGGACACGGTGACGGGCTTGCCGCTCGCTAGCGTCTTGTACACCTGCCTGATGGGGATGAGCCGGCACTTGGCGGTCGATGTGTAGTCGTGCCAGTAGACACGCAGGTACTTGGCTCGGAGGCTCTCGAGCTTCCGGATGATCAGCTCGTTGGTGGCGGGCGTAGGGTTCCGTGGGAGCTGCGCGGTCATGTTGTACGGGAACGCGCCCAGCTGCTCGAAGGTGGGGAGGGTGGACGTCGTCTCCAGGTTGTAGACCTTCTTCGAGTTGGAGTGCATGATGGCTTGGACGAGCTGCACGGCTTGTTTCTCGTTGAGTTGGTTGGTCCGCACGAGCTCTCCTAGGACCTGAATCGAGTCAATAAGATGGTGTCTTAACCTGATTTAGCGAGGGTTTACCTACCGTCTTAAGAACGGACCGGATCTGCGTCGTCGCGATCAAGTACATCTCCGGAAACCCGTGGGCGTCCGTGCTGCATAGGATCTTGGTCCAGGGACACACTTCGAGCATCTGCTTCACGATGCCCTCCTGGCCCTGGCGGCTGAGGTAAGGGAAGACCTCTCCAATGTCGGCGTACGCGTTGGGGTACATGGCCGCCAGGTACGCCGTCTCTCTCGTCCAGGGGTACCCGGCGTGGAGCAGTATGACTGGCACCTCGGGATACTCTTCGATAAAAGTCTGCAGGTGGGACGGCGACGACTTGGTCAGCGTTATGTCGGTATCGCCAAGCCCAGTGTGGAATTGGATGGGCTTCTTAGGGCTGGGGCAGGCGTCGCGAATGACTACCGCGACGTAATGAACGATGAGGTCATTTAGAGGGGAATGCTCCAGCCTCTTTTTGAGAGAGAATCCCGAAGGTTCTGACCCGGCGGTATAGTTACTTAAGCCCCCTTTTAGGATCTCCATAAGAGCCTCCCCTGCTTTGGGAGTTTGAAGGTCCTTAGCTGGAGTGATATCCAATCCGCGGCGATAGCAGATGATGGACTTGAAACCGACGACCTCGGGGTCGGCAGTGAGGCGTTTAATCTCTCTTGTGAATGCGTCTACAAAGTCACTCATGGCAGCACTGGCTTTCTTTAATGCGGTATCAGTGATACAGAGGCGGGCAATGATATCCGACGCCACGGTCTCAATTCTGACAATCCGTTTGCACTTGCTCTTGGTGAAGTTGCTGTGCCAGTCATAACTCTCGACCCGGCCCGATACGTCGAGTCCATCGTCGATAAGAATGGTTTCGATGCCCTCCAAGCAGCGTTTAATCCAGCCCTCGCGAGACTCGAGACGTTTCCGCTCGATGTTTGTTACCACGGCCTCCCAGGTCTGCTCGCAGCCGAGGACCTCCGCCAGCTGCTTAACGGCGCGAATGTGAGACAGACTGGACTTGGACTCCTCGAGTGAACTTCCGCCTGCCTCGCTAGCGATGGACAGCAACGACCGCGTTCCCACGTTCTCGGGGGTAAGCAGCGGGTGGGCGTGGTTGTCGATGAGGGGTGTGCTATCGATAGCGGCATTGAGATAACTGAGGTCGTCGTATGCTGACGCCATCATGAGAACCAAAACTTTTTTATCTTTAAACTCGACTTTTACAAAAGAATGTCCCTAATAATATGTAGAATAGATAATGACATGATGTATATATGCAAATGGGAAAATAGGAAGAAAGCTAGTAAGAATCTAGAGTCGTTAATTGATGCCGGTAGCAAGTGCTTATGTAATATCGCGATTGGTAGCCGTGATTTGCTGCCTGTCACACCGCCACTAAAGATCACAACGTGGATGGCACAATAGTGGTAGTTCATCCCATATCAGTTTACTAGAGGTTCCTTGCGCAATACAAGTGCTTCTCACTTGAAACAAGACGAATAACAAAGTCTTCTATCAAGGACCTTAGGAACACCAGGCCGGAAAGCATGTAGGCAGACCTCTCTAGGACTCTCAACACTTACCTATCAAGACATCGTTTACATTTACGTGTGGGTTATTGCAGGAGAATGATGCTTTCTATTGGGTCCAGCTTATTCCTACCCAGGTGATATTGTGCAGTATAATGCAATAAATATCCTATCATCCGCATTCAGATTCAGGGGTAGCATGCGGCACACGGCACAGCCACACATCTGAAATTACACTAGCGCTTCTAACTAGACAAGTAAGGAGTCGGGTATCACATTCGATCTATAAAATCACAAATGCCTAGACACGGCATACGACATCGTATTTCGAAATGAGGAATTCGAGCTGGGTATCGCAGGCTTCCATATACGAACCAATGCAACCTAGAACGCCCCCAACGACGCGTAATCGTCGTGGCTTTGAAGACACGTAGTAAAGACGTCGATCTTGATCCGCCGCACCCAGTTCTCCCACCCGGGGTATCGAGCGTGCGGCACGACGACGATCCTGTCCCCCGGGGCCAGCCCCGTGATCCAGGACCTGCGCTCGGAGCTCGCTGCTGCTGCCGCGGTGTCGTCGGCCAGGCTCCAGGACAGCCGGTGCGTGAACCACTCCCAGTTGGCGCCGCGGTTGTGCGCGAGGTAGATCTCACGGTTGGCGTTGCCCTGGTCCTGGAGCCCGGCCAGCTGCTTCGCCAGCGTCGAGTTCTCGCGCCGGTGCACGTCCGCCGTGAACCACGTCCAGCTGAGCCCCCTGTCGGGGTTCGAGCAGTAGCCTTGGTCGTGGCTGGTGATCTCGAAGGCGACGCGGCGGACGGGTTGGGGCGATCGGCTCGTGATTACTCGGCTCATGATGTAGGGTGTCAAGGGCTCTCCCCATCTCCGCACCTCGCCTCTTTCGTTGAGGTCGACTCTGATACTGGTTGACCGGATCCAATACTCTGCTAGGTCGAGAATATGGGATATGAGACCGGCCGTGCTGCGGATTCGCTGCGACGAGTTGTCAGTATTCGATGCTCTTCGCGTCAGCTTTCTCTGCAGACACAGTGCTGTTTTTACGATATCTTCTTCGTCCTTTGGCCAATACTCGGCATCGACAGCGGGCTTGGATCGGTCATCGGATTTATCAAGCACGATGTATCCCCAAGGCTGCTGCTGCACCCACGAGATCTCGTTCGGTTCCAAATCACCAAAGGTTGCTGATGAATGGTAAACAATAGCGGCTGCGGCTTCTGAAAGTCTCTTCTTAATAGCTAGTGCCGGAGGAGTAAGGCCGGCGTGGTCTTTGATGTTGATGTCGGCGCCAGCATCTAGAAGACTTGCACATATGTCGGCCAAATTGGATTCAGTCGCCAGGTGAAGTGCGGTCTGTCCAGATTGGTTTTGTGAGTTGATTTCGATGCCGTCCTGTCCCAAAAGTGTCATTACCGCATCTACATTACCGCTTGCCGCAGCGTGGTGAAGAGCTGAGTTTCCTTTAGACCCCGGAACATTGTGTAAGCTGAGACTTGCAAGTTTCCGTAGAAGGAACTCCGTGTTCCCAGGTCGGTTCCCGCTGACGGCATGATGGAGTACAGTATCATTTCCTGGGCGTTTTAGGATGTCATGGCTGATTTTGCTTAGCAGCAAATCGATCATTGGTGGTTCAGCGACTCGAACCGCCAGGTCTAGCCCAGACAGCACTTGATTTGGATAAAATTGGTCGAATTGTTGCTTGTCGTGTTTTGCAAGGATGGTATCGACAGCTTGAATATGGTTCCGTCGAACCGCAGCTTCAAACGGTGTATCCCCCTTACTGTCGCGTTTTCGCAAAAACCCGTTTGCATGAGAGCTGTCTAATATCGCTTCTAGTATGCGAAGCGGTCCTGTCGTTGATGACCTATCTGCACTCTTGAAACTTAGCGACGAGTCTGACACGGCCCAATGTAAGGCTGTCCTTCCTTCGCGGTCGCCAATGAGAATTGCCTGTTCCCTCAATCCAGGTGACCATTGTGCATTTTGATAATGTCCCATGACACATTCAAACACTCCGAAGTCTGCCGTACGTACTGCTACCATGAGCGCCGTGCTCATATACACATCGCGCCCGAGAAGTATTTTGCCGGCAGTGTCCTTCTCCATAATCTCATTTATCAAGGCCGTCTTGTCAGGCCCCTTTACCGCATGCGCGTATACAATAGCCTCCTGGAGAATGGTCGGGTACCATTCGTTTTTGGGAGGCTGATAAATATCGATTCCGTGATTTAGAAGAGCCTTCAGGGTACCGAGAGATCCGTAGGCTACAGAGACGACGGACGGTTGCCAGCCCAGTAGCTGTGTTGAGGATGTGTGGAAGTCTGCTTCGATATGGGCGCTTTTCAGGAGCACTTCGATCGACTCGACTGAATCGTCCAGACAAGACCAATGCAGCGGGTTTCCAAAATACAGATCATTCGGGTCCGTGACGTGCTGCGTGTGTTTAAGTAACCACTCAAGGCTTACTCCGAGATGGTGAATTTCTGAATCGTCGCATATAACATTATAGAACGCAGCGAGATCTGTTGCTGTCGCTTTTATACTCTGGGTGGCGCTGGCCTCTTGGAAAAGAGAGGAGATCCTTCCGCGAATGTTTAAGACAATTGTTTTCCCCGCGCGTTCGACGTGTTCCTGGCGCTCTAGAAGCTCAAGAAGCAAGTCCATGATAATTCTTAAGGACTCGATCTCTTTTGATGTAGCCACTTTTTTCTCTTGACTGAAGTGATACCCAAAGTTCAAAGCTGCGTAGGTGAAGAACGGTGCTTCGTCTTGCAAGGGCCAGATTTGCGCGATATGGCCGTCTTTCGAAAATGATAGCTTATTGAGCCCAAGGAAGGTGATACACGTCAGTGCCAGGTCCTGGTGACTGTGTACGAATTCTTCCGTTTCTCTTAATGTGTTGAAGTATTCCTGGGTGGTATAATGGACGAATCTAACGGTCTTGGTCTCTCCCTCAACGACTACGAGACCAGCGCAATAATTGGTGATATCGCTTTCTTCCCCAACTGCATCTTCGTCAAGCTCTATATCGCCGGGGCTGACAGAAAGCGCACATAAGAGCTCCGCTAGTTTTAGGGGCCGTCGAGCAAAAGAGATCCAGCGAATCACTTGAAGAGCAAATGATTCTATGTGTACGCCTTGGTCTCGGATCCGCTCCATTGCGTAATCGTATGTGTCCTTCAAGATATTCTCGCCTTGTGGGATGCGTTCAAGCTGCCTCGTGACATCTCTAACCGTGATCGCTTTGGTCAAGGAGTCTAGATGCATTCTGCAAAGTAGGAACCTGGAATTCATGGTTAGTGTTGGGTATTTGACAGTTTACCGGAAACAAAACCTACATTCCGTTAGCCCTCTCGATAACGACACGCTGAATCTTTTCTTCGAGATCCTTCTTTCGATCGATATAACCAGTTAACTTCTTCGATTCTCGTATTCGCGAACGTATGTATGAACCCATGTCTTCAGAGGTCGGTACAAAACGAACAGATTGCACGCTGTTAAAATCTCCATCATCGAAATGTGTAGTCCTCGAGGTAACCAACACGTTAACCAACGGCTGCAAGCTGTGTAGACTGTCGACGAAGAGATTGCGCTCATTCTCGTCGCTGCATTCGTCAAGAGCGTCGATAACGACGTAAACTTTCTCCATATTCCCATTCGTTATCTCATCTCGAATCATGTTGATTATGCGTGACCTGGTAGGTGTCGAGTCGGGGCGGGCTACAACTTCTCCGAATACTTCCTCCACTTCCGTAGCAGAAGGCCCTCGTCCACGGAACAGCTGAGCCCAGAGGTTTCCGAGCAGAGTCCAAGATTTCTGGTCTTGTCGCTGGCGGTAGTCGCAATAGAGGAAAGCTAGACCGTTCTTTTCGCTCCCCTGAAATTTCTCCCGGAGGTGCTCGATGATTATAGAGGCCATGACTGTTTTCCCAGCTCCTGGCGCTCCAGAGCACCATAACGTCCCACCGGCAGAATCTAGCCAATCTTGAAACTCGCTCGAATCGAGAAACCAACGACCGGTGCCATCCTGCCTTTGTTGGAGGACGTTTCGATGTTTTTCCGAAAATGACACTGGCGCATAGTGTTCCACGATACGGTCAATTTTGCCGTTGATCTTGTCTTCTTCCGCGTGGCTATTGAGTGTTCTAACGCCATCACCGATAACCTCTGTTGTCTGTTTGATGTCAAGCGTAAGCCACGAGTTCAGGAACCCGTTCATACGTGATGCCCTCTCGATTGTTTTTTCTATGTCCTTTTCAATCAGTGTAAAGCGTATTCTCGACTTGAAATCTCTGGGCCTGAGTTTCTCGAATTGCTGTGCAAGGTTGACCATGCTCGCTTCCAAATCTCTAGCAAGATCGTCGGATCCAGAAGGATGTGCATGTGTTAGAGGGGTGCCGCTATCGACTTGTTGCCTTGCTGTCACATTCTTAACCTGGTATAACAATTGGAGCATCATGCTCGCCTCGCGGCCGAGCTCATCGACTTTCTTCGGGGCATCGGCGACTTGGACACAATAGTTGACGACTTTCGCTGTAACGCTAATTAATTGTATGATAGATGCGACTGAGCCTACAACCTCCATAGCTAAGTGTATTATGCAGTAGCTGAACTACTGTTACTCGAAATCAAAGGGTATATATAAAGCACATATCAAACTGCCTATCAATTAAGGGCAGCTGAGCAAACGTAAGGAAAGAAAAAATTGATATGTTGTGCCGGATTCGAAAATGACGCGCTGTATGGAATCAGTAACGCAGAGACCAATCTCAACCGACATGGCGAGGTTGGATTTAATGTAGTCTCGATCATGAGACGTGGTGGAGGTACAATGCAGTCAGCATTGGCATGAAATCTGCAACATTTCAGCTCTGTGGCTATGTCATTGTTTAGGCAGTGTCGCCCGAAATAAGGCGAGCCTCATTGGGTCAGCCACCCCCGTGATGCTCCCCATCCCGCTGAAACTGCAGGCTACCAGCCGAGTGACAGTAGGGGTTCAGCGCCAAGCGCTGCAGTAGCTGCCTGTGAGATCTATGCGACCCAAGATGCTCCTTCGGCCCCCAAAGATAGGACGGCCTCCCAAGTTTAATGCCCGTTGGCCATGGCTAGCCATTTTCTAGACATGCTTTTCAACAAAAAGGTCATTTGGCAGGCCTCCGACCAAATATCTGGGGATATCGTATACTGTTGGCTGACTGATGGATAAAGATATGGTGTCGACATCGAGACCAGATGAAGCTTGACATGACTTCTTGCGAAGCAGTATCTCCTTGTGCTCAGTGTGTCCTCGTGCTAGTGCATTGCTCATCGTATAGCAGTTAGCGAATGTTTTCAGTTGAAGCGACCTACCTAACAAGAGCTCGTGAGTGGCGAGGGATTGCAAGATGTCTACAGTCGTATACATCTTGACATATATATCAAAACATGTATATAGTGAAGACTCTTGGAGAATAATATTACAAGCGAAAACACGTTGGAAATCTTGCTTGAGGTATAAGATGCTTCGGCTAGCTTTTTGATGTGCGACGGATCACCCACTAAAAATAAACTACCTCCACTAAACTTTACTGGTCTTGTGGGTACCTAACGCTTAAGAACGATACGCTGTTAAATCGCCCTGAGGAAAATGGGGAAGATGTACTAGGGCCATGCTTATTAGGACCTCAATTGACTTTGGACTGGCCACACAGTTGGATTGTGTTCAGGGATTGGAACAGTGCTTAGATTGAGTCCTTACAACTCAGCAACGGTTCGCGTGTATGTGTGTGTGTGTGCCAAATTGTCGGACTTTTAAGAACCAGGGGATCATCATGCTGATCTGTAGTGCGTGTGCGGTATGCGACGTGTCTCTGCGGCACCGAGATTGCGAACGGAAGAGGGATTTTCTCCCTTGACAAGTTACCGGGTTACCTTCGCAGAAACTTCATTTAACTTCCCTATTGAATAAAGGCGTGGGAGAACATCCGCGGATTAATTCAAAGACGTACAAGATTAACTAAATTTATAAATGACCATTGAATTCATGTCCGAGCAATACTTTCAAGTTCATGTAAAAAGAAAGAAAGAAAAAGCATCCTATCTTTAGATAGAATACTTGGGTTACCTCCACGCCGAGCAACGCCTAGTGCTAGAGAACTTAAGCGAAGGAAAAGCTTGTCTTCCTTGGAAGCATGGGGCATGGGGTATTGGGACGGGACGGGGGTTGGGTTGTCCCTAAACGGGTCGCGTTAGGCGCTGGGCAAGCCGATCTTGTGGGAGTTCGCTTGGCAAAAGTCGTCATCGGGTGCTGTGTGTTGATGCCCTCCAGCCCAGCCAGCCAGTTCTATCACACCCCCAGAACCCCAAGTATCCCACCCCAGACCCCACAGTGTCTCAAATATAATGGACGCTGGACTACCAGAGAGAGAAGGTGCGTCATGATGCGCAACGTTGCTACACTCAGCTATAGTCATTACAGTGCACATACGGTAGGTGCCGTTGCCATGTCTTAATATGTACATTACTACAATGCACACCCGCATCCGATACGGTTCAAAACCTGCCGTCCGCTATCATAATGCTATTGATTTTCTCCCACTTCTAATTTCATTTCTCATCACTCGTCATTTCGGCGTCGTCCTAATCTCTCCCGTCGAATTCTTTTCATCGTAAAGAAAGAATCGAATATCGACGACTGCACATGAGATACCACCGAATTACGTAGAACCGTTTTAAGACAACTTGATACCCATCGAGGGCGACGCGGGACCCCCTCGCGCATTTCGCTTTTCCTTTTCCCTCCGTCGCTCGTTTGCATTCCACAACGCCATCATGACTTTACGTCTTTCGCACGTTCTCCCCGCCGCTCTCCTCCTGACGGGAGATCTGGTATCGGCGCAAACTTACAAGATAGATTCGGATGGTATGTCTTTTTATAAATCTGCGATTGGACGAACTTAGACATTGACGGGATGGACAAATTGGGTCCAGACATTCTAATTCAATGCGTCATCGTCTGAATTACCAAAACTAATATGTTCTCCCCATTATAGATGATATCACGTCGGCAGCGAAATCGCTCGCTCAAAATGTCATGACATACTACCATGGAAACGAGACCGGACAGACACCGGGCATTCTACCCGGCCCTCCACCCGCTGGCGACTATTACTGGTGGGAAGGAGGCGCGCTTTGGGGTACAATGATTGATTATTGGCACTACACGGGCGATACCACTTACAACGATCTTGTTACTCAGGCCATGCTTTGGCAGGTCGGCCCCAACAATGACTATATGCCTCCTAATGTCACTGCGTCCCTCGGAAATGATGACCAGGGATTCTGGGGCATGTCCGCTATGTTAGCCGCAGAGGTCAACTTTCCCGACCCCCCAGCAGATCAACCCCAATGGCTCTCCCTAGCCCAAGCAGTTTTCAACACCCAAGCCGATCCTGGTCGTCACGACGATACCTGCGGCGGTGGTTTGCGATGGCAGATTCCCTTCTCTAACAATGGTTATGATTACAAGAACAGTATCGCCAATGGCTGCTTCTTCAATCTTGGCGCCCGCTTGGCACGCTATCTCGACAACCAGACCTATGCCGATTGGGCTGAGAAAACCTGGGACTGGGTCACGAGCGTGGGTCTTATGGATGCGGAGTACAAGATTTACGATGGCGCTCACGTCGAGACCAACTGCACCGATATCAACAGGGCCCAGTTTTCATACAATAACGCAGTCTATCTTCTGGGGGCCGCATACATGTACAACTACGTAAGAATAATCCTTATCCTTGATATACGACTGAGCTAACATATCTCCAGACGGATGGCGATTCCAAGTGGGAAACTCGAATTACCGGTCTACTCGACGCGACGATTCGAGACTTCTTCAAAAACAACGTCGCCTACGAGATCGCATGCGAACAGTCAATGACCTGCACGACAGACATGTTGAGTTTCAAGGGTTACCTACACCGCTGGATGATGACCATGACGCAAATTGCCCCCTTCACGAAGGACAAGGTTATCCCTCTTCTTCAGCAATCGGCTCAAGCCGCCGTCAGCCAATGTACCGGCCCGCCCGATGGAAAGACGTGCGGGTTCCAATGGTCCAGCGGTACCTTCGACGACAGCGTCGGCGCTGGCCAGACAATGAATGTCTTGGGGGCTGTCTCTTCCCTTCTGGTCGACAAGGCCAAGGCGCCCGTTACTAATTCTACCGGCGGCACCAGCGCGGGTGACTTCAACGCCGGATCGGGAAGCGATTCCTTCGCCAACACGCCGGCGGCGATTACGACGGGCGATCGCGCGGGTGCTGGTATTCTGACCGCGCTGATTTTGGGCTCCGCGCTTGGTACCTTCGCGTGGATGAGCACCGGGGCGTGAAGATTTTCGATTCTATCGCCGACCCGACTCGAGCGAGCGAGCTTTTACTATTACGAACGATATGGAACTTGAGGAACGTGATGCGACGAGGGCATATGCGGAGGCGTCTAGGATGGATAGGAGGACAGATACTATGGATTGCGAAGGCTTAGGGGTTAGGGGCAACGGGGCGTTTGGCATTGGTCTTGGTGAGCGTTCTCAAGCAGAACCAGGGATACCTACCTATGTTTTTTTTTTCACTTCCTACTTAATACCCTGTATGTAGATTACCCTGAATAGGGGTGGTTTGGGCTTAATGCAAAATTAACTTGTACTATTGTGGCTTCAAAACGTGCGAGTGAGACTGGCTGCTTAACATTGAATCTTTGAAGTAATCATCCAGGCTTAGTCCTACAAGTGTATGGACGATGAGATGTGTGTTTTCTAGCGCCTTTGAACATATCAGACTATCATCGCATGCTAACTTCTCGTTTGTTTTATGCCTTACTAGCAACGGCATGAACTGACAGACAAGGACCTATTTCTACATAACTGTAAGGCCATAGCCTTCCAAGCCTCTTAGCCTTTCAGGCCTCATAACCTCCCTTATTCCCCTGGTAGGATGGCGGCTCAGGTAGATAACTGCTAGCCTGGATAGATGGCCTTTAGCCAGGGATGACAAGCGTTAGGCCGACTCTGGGAGTTGCTGCCATCTGAGGCTCCTGAGATGAGTGTCTCTATATTCACCTCTTGGATATACTAGTAGGCTTGTAGCAATTAGGTATGTAGCTCTTCGTGCAACAACATAGTTGTTTTTCTATCGCTTGGTTGACCTTATAGAGATAACTAACTTCCCATTACCACCACTTTAGGCCATTGTCCGCTACCTAAAGCTCCATCAATACAGCACTTAAGGCACGCCTGAAGCTGAAACTGGCAGGACCACACACGAATGCCCGAAACATAGTGCTTGTGAAGAAGGTAGAGGGTAAACAATTGCGCAAGCTTGTTACCGTGAAGTGCAAACAAATATACAGTGTTAGCACCATGATCTGACCACATTTTAAGCAGAGACAAGGGGTTAAACCCTATAACCTTCAAAGTATACCCTTTCTCTATCTCGAACCTGGCATTTGGGTTATGGTTGCAACGTTGAGCCCAGCGGCTCGTTTCTATGGTCCAAATGCTCTCGGCAATGGGAAATGGCTCAACGCCAAATTCGTTGGACCTGACAGAAAACTGAATAAAAATATGGTCTTCAGTTGAAACCGCATCCACAGAGATGTGCGTATCCGAAGGAATGTAATGAGGCTCGAGAGTAGACCCTGGGCTAAGTACTGTCAGGTCTGGGCGATAGGTGCGGTCAGGAACGATTTCCGGACGGGGAATTTTCCTTTCCAGCAGTACTGGTCTCAAGACACCATCGACTGATGCGCGGCCTGGCGAAAGTGAAAAAAAGCGTCCCTGAGTATCATAGCAATCGTTCTGCAGAAGACAAGTATAATAGACAGTATGGCTTCCTCCTGAAAGCCCCAACACATCGCCTGAGTTTAGCTGCTCGAGCGATGCTTTGGACAACTTGGTATTGTCGTCATTACATGTCAACGACATGATGTCTGCCATGAGCTGGAAGTTTTGTCTGGGAGGTCCATACTCATAAAAATATCTCTCCGTAAAACCTAAAATAAGGTCAACGGAAAGCATGAGCTCAGTCGGATTGAAATGACATCGCATGAGGGTGGTTGCAGCAAATGCGAATCCAGCAATCAAACGGCCGATTTTTGCGCAAAGACAATCTGATCTCAACGTTGCACAAAGAGATTCTACTTTCCCCGACGGATCCTTTATAGTTTCTACCCAGCGTTTACTCTTCCGGTGCTTTCCACAGGCAGTAACGAGGGTGTCGTGCATGCAATCCAATGCCTGGAGTTCAGCGTGATAATAATCCGGGTGGATGTAGACACCACTGGAATCTATCAACGTAGGTTCAAATCCGAAAACAATAAGAGTTCCTCGAAGCGCTCCATGTACGTCGAAGCACTTAGGTGACTTCTTTTCCACTCTACCCTTCGAGAGCCGGCATATTGCTCTGCGAATTGCGTTCCGAAGCTCGATGTTGATTATCGGAAATTGGGCCATCGAACATTCAAACGCATCCCCGATAGGATACGATACCGTCATTGACTTTCGCTCTGTTTTCTCCGAAGGTTGGATCAGGATCATCTCCCTGCGTGAGGGCGCCTGGAGTTGAGTTCCCTTTGCACGGCGTCGGCCTAATTCGAAAATCGCTGTGCCGTCCCCCCCACACGCCCAAATGACCTGTTCGTCAAGACGAAGCTCGACTGCCATGCCGAGTATATGACTTGCAAATGCAGAAAGCCATGCACCTCTCATTCGCGTTGTCAGCTTCGCAGCCCTGAAGATCGAGGAGTCTCGAGAGACACTTGGCCGCATGGGAAGAGGTAGACCCAGTAGCTAGGGCACCGACAAGAAGGAGAGCGTTGGTTCCTGCCCTTGTTCGAGTCATATCCTCCGCAAATACAGCGTGGCCCCATCCTATCTTTAAATCCTTTGCTAGGACAGATTGAATACCAATGCGGCCCATTGAAACGATGTGGGAGCGTACATCTACCTCCGTAGAGCTCTTGACCGCAATGTTTTTGCCCAGTACGTGTACGGCGGCTATGGCGTAGAAATCCACCCCGCCATCGCTGAGGGCCTGGAGAGCTCTACCGGTAAGAAGGTGTGTAAGCGAGCAAACGTTAACGACGTCGGCTTGAAAGGAAGATCCACCAGCACTGTCCGCCATGCTTAGATTCAATGCTTCGAAAAAAAGGTAATAGGCAACGAACAGAGGGTTTACTGAGACTACAGGGAATTTTGAAGTGATGAGGGGATTAGGCTCCAAAGCCTGCTTTATATATGTTACACAACAAACAATTCGCTTACCTCTTAGGTGTGTGCCTTGTATCACACATCGCTGCACGTACCCATCAATAAAATTAGATGGCAAGATGCCTAAATGATACAGATAATTGTGCTTCCAGCGAGGTAAGCGCTCTTGGATTTATGAAATCTATTACATTGCAAAGATCACCCCGGGGCGAGTAACCCGGAGTTTACGCACCTAAGCTAGGTTCTTTGCTAGATGCCTTAACTTCATGTATTTATCCCAAGCGAAACGTCCGCCATGTTTTCGGAAACATAGCTGGACCTTCAAGCCAGACACTTTTATCCCAGTTCTTTTTAACGGCTTGTCCAGGCATAGCAAACATGGGCGGGCCCACAACACAAGGCCTTTTATCACCATTCGGCTCGAAGAAAGTGCAGCACCTATTCCAGATCACACCACAACCGACACGCTCTGCAGTTCCCCCTCCATCCCCGTCATCCGTCACCACAAGAATAGAAGGGCCGGGATTTTGGCCATAAGGCCACTTCTCCCCGCCTAACCAGAGCCACACCGCGTAGTACGTGTTTTGCACGGGCAATGAGTCTTTCGTGGTTGGTGTGAAGCTCCAATGCATGTATCTTCCACCAGCCAGGCCCATTCTAGCAATGACTTTTCTCTTGGTCTGTGTGAGTATCTTGAGCGGCGTAGCCCACGCCGATAATCGAATGAGGTAGCATGTTTCGGTCTGTTGCTTCTCTTGGCTGTATCTCTTCATGTAATCTTCCCATGAGGATATTTGACCGTTTCTAAACTCTACGCTGACCATCGAGTCGCGGTAACTATAGGCATCTGGTTCACTCGTCGGACGATAATCCACCTTGATAGGTCCAAGCCACCCCGTCCATGACCAACTTGGGAAGCCATGGCGTCGATATGAGGGTTGCTCTAGTTCCCAGGATAACCCTCCTACAAATCCTGCTTTAGTAGCATCTATGTATTCAAGTGGGTGTTTGGAGAGCCTATTGTAGAAAAAATCTGGAAGCGGAGGTGGTATTGGAATACCCCAAAAGTGTTTGTAAGGTGGCTTCTCGTTTTCTAGGGATGCCAGAATCCCAAGAAACCCTTTCAGGATGTCGGATGCATCTGAGAAGTTCCTCTGCGTGTAGTCCTGTATGCGCTTCCACACGGAGGCGAGGTTTTCTTGCCACATAAGGTCATATTTCAAATCAAAAGCCTTAGGATCTACCGGCACTCCCATACCACCTTCCCAGCGGCGGAACGCCTTCCTTCTCCGGAGCTCTCCAAAATCGTAGTTAAGTACTTCAGAGTGGAAGCTGCATCGACACTCATAGTACACTTGCTCGTCAGTGAAGAATAGTCGGCGGGCTGATAAATAGGACTCTTGATAGGTCCAGCCTCTAGTAGCCCAAACAGACCTGCTGATGAGTGTTGTGGGATTGGATAACGAGGAGACCAATAGATGGCCCCCTACTTCTGCGCATGGTTGAGGTCGTCGAGGTTGACAACCGACTCCGGGGAGGCCATAAGAGTCGCGATCTCCAGCAGCAGCTACTATAGTTAGCGCAGAGTTTCTGTAGATATTGCCCATCTGATGGAGTTGTGCGATGAAAACTTCATTGGTTCGTCGATCAATGCAATACTGATCAATCCAAAGGTACCGGAAGCCAAGCTTCCTGGCTACCATGATCGAGTCTTCGATTGTATTGGGTAGGCTTGTTGGCAGGTCTTCGTAAAAGTCTTCGAGTTTTCTCTTTTCCGGGCCCCAAACATAACTCAACGTCAAATAACGAGGGTTCAAGACGGGGACGACTCGTCGAGCTTCGCAATCGATAACTCTTAGAGTCTCGACGTTCGCGGACGGGGAGCGTACTGCAGCATCGCACAAATGTTGGTCGAGGCAGAAGCGTAGCCACCCTGAGAGAATATCGAAGTCGATTGAGTCGGTCTTTAGTAAACGAACAAAGTCTTGACCACGAGCCTGGGAAGAAACGATGAACGGAGGGGAGGTTAATGTATTAAATATATCGTCGCTAGGTCTAGACGCCGTTATGAAGCTGAAAGGTTGATATTTATTCTCATATGGAGGGTCATTCCATTGTATCCAAAGATGCAACGTCGGAGGGCTGTCGTCGGGATTAACTGTGTAAGCCATCAAGTTGCACACAGGACATGAGCTATTGGTCAAATCCCAATCTGATAGCTTATCTAGCCTTTCCCATGGCAGGCTTTGGATTTTTCTCAGAGTCTCGTCAGTAGTGCTGTTGACACGGAAAATCTTGTCGAAGCTGAGACGCGAACAATGTCGACACAGGCAGCTATCTTGACTCTCGGCTTCTTCGCGCTCTTCATCTTCATCCTTCAGCAGCCAAGTAGGATACCATGCGGTTAACCAGGGATAATAAGGCGAGTTGGAACGCTGTTTGCGATCGCGGTCATCAAGCTCGCTCCAGTCGTCACGAAGGTCGACAGAGTCGTCATCAACGTCGCCAGAGTCATCGTCATCGTTGCCATAGTGGTCATTAAAGTCACCATGGTGATCATCAAGGCCAAAGCCGGGTTCCATAGATCGACGGAAACGGGGAGATATAGCTAAGTACCTATGTATTCTAATTTTCTTGAGGAAAGTGCGAAAATGTATCATAGATTGTGTAGGCGAGGTTGGTGATAAAGAACAATGATTATGAACAATTCGTTCCAACCTTAAGCATCATTTGGTGAAGAACATTAAGCAGGCTGCGCACCGCCCCTCTACCTGTTTAAGTGCTCAATCAATGTCGTGTAACACTCACATGAGAGGTGACCATGGTCCATAAGACCATCGACCGCTAACTTCGCCATTATATTGAATCGACGATTTCGTCAAGATAAATTTACAATATTAGGATGGACAAAGTATTGAATGTCACCGCCGCCCCTTCTAGGCTCCGGGACGAATGAGCAAGACCTTGGTTAGCTCATCGCCACTGCCCCACCAAATGAACCTCCGTGTTTCATCCATAAACCCAAACTTCATGAATCCCGCAACCAAGCTTCTAAATAAATGAATAAATGATTAGCGCATAGCCGTGACTATCTGTCCCTACCAAGTAAGACTTAGCCTCTACACTCTACAGTGACGGGTTTGAAAGGATCAAAAGAAAAACTGAGAAAAGAGACCAGACACAAACCACGAACACACTCTCTCTCAGCCCACAATGCCGGAATTCACCAACCCATCCACATTCCCAGCATTCCATGAGCTGCCATCCTCCACCTCGTCGGCGCCCGCAGCAGACAACTGGTTCCTGCTAGCGCAGATCAAGGAGAACATGACCATCACCAAGACCACGCTCGTGGTCCGGGACCGCGCGGGCGTCGACTTCGCCGTCACCTTCGACGACGGCGACCACCGGGGCCTGCCCACCTCCAACAGCAGCAACGGC
>JAOXNQ010000005.1:2536950-2571584 GCA_028571165.1 Hypoxylon perforatum | reverse complement strand
CCCGCCGCTGCGCATGGGCCGGCTCGGGAACGGGTTCTTGCGGAACCAAAACTTCTTGTCGAGGACGGCGTCGCGCGCGTGCGCCGTCTCCATGTTCTCGTCGACCTTGGCGATGGGGATGTAGAAGTTCAGGTCGAAGCTCAGGATGGCGCGCGTGATCAGCACCATGAACACGGCGAACGCCGCGTTCTCGAAGTCCGTGATCTGGATCTCCATCGGCCGGAACTCGACGCGCCAGCCGATGTCGGAGCCCGGCGGCGGCGGCTTGAACCGCATGTGCTGCCAGTTGGTGCTCTGGATGTTCTCGAAGTGGTCCGCCTTCGTCAGGTCCAGCTCTTTGAGGTCCTCGTTGAAGATGACTATGGGGTCGCGGATGAACAGGTGCGCAAAGTGTGTTGCGAGACGGTCATCCATGCCGCCTTCGAGAAGCTCTGCCTTGATTGATTCATCGATAATGAGGTTAGGATCCAGGTACTCCGGCCGCAGCCGTGCATCGGTGCTAATGTAAGTGGAATTGGAGGCGTAACGAGACTTTGGAATGCGCCAGCGGTTGTTCTTTAGAGGCTTCGTACTGGTCAGCATTATATATCCTATAATTCACTATGCGAATTGCTTACCTTCTCTCCTAATTCTTCTGGAGTTCGGTCATCTACGGCGCGGCTGATCTGATTCCATCGTACATCGGTGTCGGCTAGGAACCCCTTGTAGATAGGAGTTGCCGCCGTCAGAGCCAGCATGATTGGCCCAATGGGGCTCAATTGGTCGTACATCCGTCTGCCTTCGGTGATGTTCTTGGCTTGGAATGTGATCTGGAGACAGCAGCTCCCCATTCCGAAAGCCATAGCATCCATATGGATGAAGTTATCTGGGGCTGCACCGTTCCTGACATCATCGTCTTCTGGCCAGTTGTGAAGGTCATAGTTGACGGTAGGATCCTTCCAGGGGTTCGGCGTCTTTTCGTCATGGAAAACAGGAACGTTGACTTGGACCTTTCTTCCGCGGCGCCAGCGTATATTTGCCGCCAGTGTGGGAAAGCGAATATGCGGGTTAGCAATCTCGTCCGGTACGAATTGTGACCGCAGCTTAGATCCAGATGCCGGGTAATAAGGGTCTGTAAAGACGCCAGGGACACCCAGACGAGGGAATGTTGTGAGAGTTATGGGATATTCCTCAGGATGCATGTGATCCTTAGCAATTTTCCTCCTGAGCTCGTGTTAGTGAAGTCTCATCTCTATACTAAGATAGAGAACAAGTACCTATTCTTCATATCGGTCTCGACACCTAGGAGCTCTTTAAATCCGATACCCCATGGCTTGCCCGGCGTAGCTTCAAGCATAAATCTGCCGAATTCGGGGTGGAAAACAGGCAACGGATCTACCCTCTGCGACTCAAGATCCTGGAGTGCTGGAACACATCCGCCCTTATCGGTGAGTTCCACATCATTCGCCAGTGCCTTAAGGATGTCGGCTTGCCGAAGCGACAGGAGAACTTTGGGTTCGTCCTTGGAGTATTTCACTACCAGGTACTCTATCTATACAGCTTGTCAGTGACGCTGCACAGCAGGCCATAGAGTCGCAATATGCACGGTACCTCGTCACCCCATAGCATCGCATCCCGCTCCTTGTGCTTAGCCTTATTCCATATCTGCAGGAGTTGCTGTCATGAGTCAGCTCAGGGGTCGTGGTAACAGCGACAGGGCTATGATAAGGAGTTACCTTGATACCCCATTTTCTGACTTGATGCGCATGTTTCTGCGCGTCCGGCCAATCAAGAGCCGTGCCCTCGGCTCTGGGATTGGTGTTAATGGTTTTGCACCGGTAAAATTAGGCGGCGTATATATCAGTCAAGGGAGTAACATACAATAGACCCATGTTTGCAGCTTAGTGGTTCGCGAACGTGCAACCCGATAAGGTGCGATAACTTTGGTTTGATAAGTTTCCACGGCTAGGATAGGTACGTCGAAATGTCTCGAAAAAGCGGCGCCAAGTATTGTGTGATTGTATGTCCGGGAGGGAGCAGGGTTTAGGGTAGATTAAAGGATAGGGGCGTTCCTCGATGGTAGATATTGGCAAGTGTTGTCGAGACTAGATATAAACAGCGAATATATACTGTCCCCCCTTTTGACTCTTGACTGTAACACCAGTTGAGGTGGAAAAGTTGTCAAGTTGTCAAGGTTTTACCGACAACAAGACTCTACGTGGCGTGAACAGTTCTCGTGTCGTAATCGAGATGCGGTTCTCTCGTGGAATAGTGACAACCCCCACGAACTCAGCCAGCTCAGCCTATGATTCAGGGCGTCGAGGCCATGACGGCGAACTAGAATACCGACGTAGTTCTGGTGGGTGGTACAATATGTCAACTGCGTGGGCAAGCACGCAATCTCCTAGTCATACCACTGGACCGGATGAGATCTCTTCTTGACCTAGAACCCTAGGCGACGATCCCTCGTTTCCTAACTTGGTATGAGTCTGGGGCGAAGATGTGAGTGGGAGAGAAGCGACGTCAGATTAGCTCCGAACTTGATGAGCGCGGTATATTTAACGGTCCTGAAGAGTCCAGCATCTTATTATGGGACTTTCTACTTTTTTCGTTTTTATCTTTTCTTCCCTCTTTTTTTTTTAAACCCTCTTCTCCTCGTTTTCTTCACTTACTTTGTGGGGCCCTCTAGGAATGGATTAATAAGATCAAATGCCGACCGAACCCATGAACGGCTTAGAAATACAATTGCATCATTACTAGCATCATGGAAGCTTTCTAGATGGACGAGTCTGGAACGCCGGTTGCCGAAAGATAACGGATAACGGATCCCTCCGAGCGGCCTGTCTCGGCAATGGAGAAGCGTGGCGGTGCAATTTATAAGACAAATAGCTTGGCATCACTAGCCACAGTTTATCACCCCTCAACACGTCAAATCTGATAGGATGTTTAGGTGAAATTCAAAAACAATAGCTTCACTTCGTTTCGATCGGAGGACCTCCGGGTTATGAGCCCGGCGCGCTTCCACTGCGCCATGAAGCTCTACATTTTACTAGGGGTGGGCTGCATTTCTGGCGATGTTGTTATTCCGTACCTAAAGTATCAGTCACCAACTGCGACACCAAGGACGCCTAAACTTAGAAGACAGGATCGAGAAGCATGTTCATTCGTCGTCTGACTATCGGTTCTACCGCGGTCCTCATAGGAACCACTTCAGTCGTGTGTTTGAATGCGAATAGTCTTTTAATATATGCTACTAACATGGAAGGCCTATATATACACCAAGACACGATACGTACTATCCTAGCTGGTATATCCCGAAACGCCTCTGGACCACATCCTTTCCGATCGACCCTCTATCCTAATAGATTTAGTTTCCAAAAGTAACCGTGACTTCTAAGCGGGGCACGATATATGTACGGACTTATTTAGTACACCGGTAGCTTGAAAGCCGGGAAAGTGTAAGTCCAGCTGTCGACCGAAGCCTGATCATTAACACAATCGAACGAAGAGCTATTTCCCTGCCACAACGGGCGCGTGGGCCACTGGCACAGCATCTGTGTCTCGCCGGCGTACGATCCCGACGAAACAGTAGCGTTGAGGCGAGTCGGCTTGACGCCGTTCTCAACCCAATCGATCATGATATCCATGTTGGTCTGGGGGTACGGGCCGGGCTGCAGCTGGTTAGCGCCGCAGTGGCCGGCGCCGGGAACCAGGTAGAACTGGTACCAGTCCTGAAGCGACTCCAGCGCGGCCTCGTCCGTCAGGTTGCCGTACATGACCGAACGTACCGACTGCCAGTAGTGGACGCTGGACGCGGCGGGGATGCTGGAGTCGGACTCGCCGTGGTAGTGCAGCAGCTTACCTCCGGATGCTTGGAAGGGCGTCAGGTCGGGAAGCGTCGTTTGCAGCGAGTCCATGTACCTGACCATGCCCGTCTGCATCCAGTCGACGAGCGTGTCGTACGTGACGCCGTCGAGGTCCGACAGGTTGTCGAGGTCGAGCAGCTGGATGAACTTGGTCACGTACTCGCCGCCCGTCGACGGGATGCTCAGCTCCCACGAGTTAGTGTCCGTGCTGTACGTCGGGCTCGCGTCGCCCAGCTCCGACGCGATCTGCCACGAGAGGTACGCGCGCTCGCCCGCCGAGTTGTGCAGGCCGTCGTAGATGGCCTGGGCCACGGCGACGCCCTTCGCGCGGACGGTTCCGTTCTGCGCCGGCTGCGAGCTGGTCGTGCTGCCCTGCGCCTGGCGTCTCCTGAGGGAGTGCTTCTTGTCGGCTGAGCGCTTGTTAAATCCGAAGCCGAGAGACGTGCTGTTCTCGGCCGCGCAGTAGTACGGCTCGCCGATGACGGACTTCAGGTCGAAGTTGAGCATGCAGAGGTCCGTTCGGGACACGACGCCGTCTGTTCTTCCGTCGAGGGGATCGCAGGCGGCGATCGTGGCGTTTACGATCTTGGAGATCTCGCATGGAGGAGGGTAGTAGTCCTGGGTTACTTCGACGGCGGATGAGAAGACGTGGTGTACTTGCTGCTGAGCGAAACGGAACGCCGGGGCACCCGTAATGGCACCGTCGTATTCCTCGCCGAAGCGCTGGACCTGGCTCATACCCTCTCGTCCACCGTCGGAGCATCCCTCAAAGTAGGTGTAGATCTTGGTGCCGTTCAGACCGTAGAAGGCCTGGGCAAGCGGCTTTCCGACCTTGGTCATTTCTCCTAGCGCCTGGTATCCGAACATGTACGTAGCATCCCAGTTGATCGACCCGTTTCCGTATAGGACAACCTCGTCGTAGCTGTTGCTGAAGGCGTCGTAGCCGGCATCGGTGGCACCTCCCGCGGCACCGTACTCGAGACCTCCAGTAGCGGAGCTAGACAGAGAGAAACCACCTCCGCCGGCTACGTAGAAGCGGTTCTTGAACTCGGATGGTTGTGGGAGAGCGTACATGAGGACTACCTTGTCGCCTTTGCCGGTGTGGGTGTAAGCGACGGTCACGTTGCAGTAAGTGTAGCTGGCCGAGCTGCCACTCGTCGTGCCACCCATGCCGCCGCCGGTAGTCGCGTTATAGACAACGCTAGCTGTCACTGACGATGGGATCATGTCAATACCAACCAAAGTGCCGTTCGCGGGTAGGGCCGCCTGCACATTGGACGTGGTGCATACATCGGTGATAGACACAGCGCTCGAGGCAGCCGCCAGAGCGGCGACAGCCGCACTGCAGGACCGACGCATGGTGTATAAGGTAGGTAGGTAATGTAGAACGAATGAATGTATGAATACGGAAACGACAGTTGTGGAAGGACTCACTAAGGAGAGACCTGGTCCGAAAAGAAGACCCAAGAAATGAAGCCTGCGATACCCTTCGCCATATATACCACAACACGCCTTCTTCACTGCATGTTGGCTTTGCTCCGTACTATGGGAAAGAGAAAAATCCACCTTTGCCAAGCTTACGCATGTCCTCCGGGCGAAGTCGCATCAGTGACATAGTCGGTGGACCTCTCGATCCGGCCGGTGAGCCTGCGCAGCTGAGCAGAGCCGAGCAGTCGCCGCAGCCCTATGTTCTAGCCTATAACACGTGCCATGTCTGCGCGTCTTAGCTTCTCTCCTTTTTATCATCATGCGGAATTTGCCGCAGGACAATAGTTATTTATTCTCTTGAGTGGGTTTAAGAGCCTCGACGCCTGCCGTCCCTAGCACTGAATAGGTAAGAGAAGTAGGCAAGAAAGGAGAATCAGAGATTAGTGTAGGCCCTGGAGATGGCGTCCGCTAAACTGTTCGTGAAAAACTAAGCCATAATGTCTACACGCATTACAACCTGGCGATCTTACCAGGTATCCCTGTCGGCGTAGTACGATCCGGTACGATCTGATAAAAAACAATGGAGCCGGCATTGCTCTTGCTCTGCCGGCCCTTTAATTTGGCTGTCCTTCATTTGGGTGCGTGGTGGCTAGGCCGCTAGGATGGTCGCCGCGTCAGGTACCTAGCGTTGGCTAGCCCTGCGATAATCCCCATGAAACCGGGGATGTGGTGACGCGTCATGGGAAATTGTTCCACCGCAAAGAAGCTTGTTTTGAGGAACGGCGGCAGGTGAATTGAGACCAACGCTAAAAGAGAAGCCGCAGGTTGAGCAAGTTCATACGTAGCCCTTGTAATCTAGAAGAATAACATCAGACTATTAATAGTCCTGTTTCGTTGCTCGACTGTTCGCCGACCAAAGCCGTGGGGCCTCCAGCACCGAGTCATTGAAGGACACTCATCTCTTTGAAGTTGATACTAGAGCTAATGGACCTGCTACTTTGTTTCACGATATTGGATCATTCTTGAGCTCGCGGCAATCTCCGTCATATATAATATGTTCTGTGCCTAGGTACCTAAGTAAGCCCCTGAAGACTGTCAAGACAAGGGCAATGCTCACAAGCAAAATCATATTTCATCTGGACCAAGTGTTTTTAGTCTCCCCTACGTATCAATTATTTCAACATCTGTGCTTGTTAGAAATTGGAAGAGAATATACATGGAATATGCTAGATACCTAGGGTAAATACCCAGCAGTTATTAACATAACCTTCACTAGAACTTGGGTAGTTCAGCGTAACCGACAAACTGGGCGTTAAACCTCGAATGTAGGCAAAGTGGTTTATTAACATCGCCTAAAAAGTAGGTATGGTACTGACAGGCGTGGCTGTCGTGGTCTAGCCAATTGTCAACGGATAATTGATGGTTCGACTTTTAAAGTAGCGTTGACAGTTGCCATAGTTCTCAAGTATCTTGTCGTTGACCGCGAGTGTACGCGTGTCGCTAGTCTGTTGCTACCTGAACATAGCTTGCCGGCACGCTCTTCGTCACGCCCCCTTTTTCTACTTCGGCCCATCCATCACCCGGGTCCTCTTTTATTAGCACAAATCGTTCGCCCTCCGACATGCTGTGTTCGGTATCGCTTTGCGCCGTGTAGTCATATAATGCGACGACATACTTAAGTTTCTTTGCCCCACGACGAGGAGCGACGGCTGGTCCTTTCTTCTTAACGGCCGGACCAGTGGTGCCGATAGACGACCCCGAGTTTGAGTATGTAGATGCCGGTCGATTATTCAAAGATGAACCTGTATCTTGCGGGACGATGGGCGCCGGGAAAACCTCGATATAGCTTGCGGGGACTATTCCCTCTTTATAACCTGCCCGTACCTTTATCCACCCCATCCCATCTGTAAAGCGTGAGTAAAGGTCAAACAAAATAAGAGACAAATATGTAGCTTACCATCTGGCTCCAGAACAATCACCTCCCGCCCTTCAGTAACAGAAACTTCGCCGTCGCCGTTTGCTTCGAAAGTATAAAGCATCTTGCCCTTCTGTTCAGCAGTCTTGACTGGACCGACCGGAACGGAGCTACCAGGCAGCTCGCTAATATAGGCAGCGGGCGGCGGTGCAACAAGACGGGTCTTTTTTACAGCAGGCCGAGGACCAGAGGGTTCGGGTGGCGTTTCTTCGGCAGGCGTGCGTGGACTCACTACCGAGCCAGTTATTGATCTGTTTGCACTGGCGGCGTATCCAGAGCTTAGGGAGTTCATCGTATTGGATCGACTTAGAGTAGGTAATTCTGCGACGTGATCCGGGGGGCCGGTTGGGGGTTTCAGCAGAGCTCCTGCTGCTGATTGCCGCTCAGTTTTATATTTCTTGCGTTCCTCTTTAGATAACTCGCCGGGGCACTCAGCAGGCACTTTCATTTCACATTTACTGTGGCACGTGTAGCCACAATCTCTGCAGTCGAAACCTTTGGCTGACAACCCCCATATCCGTTCACCGCAAAGGTCGCAGTTCGTCGGGATCTTGAACGTCTGCGATTTGAAATTATGGTTCTTGGCCCCCAGAGTAACATCCCCGACCGCTGATGTGATGGTTGATGTCTCGACTTCAGCTGTTAAGCGCTTACGGTCAACTTGGTGTAAATCTTCCTGCATGGCGAAAATTTGTGTCACAACAAGTACTTCGTCCTTGTTTTCTTTTCCTTCACGTACTCTCTGTTTAGTACGTTTAACTCCCTCGATTTCCCTCCTCTTCTTGTCTACCTCTCGTCGTAGGTCTCCCAACTGGCCTTTGGACTTGTTTAATACGTTGCGCAAGAATACCTTGGCAGCTTCGTCGGTGATCATGAGGTCATCGTCGTGCCACACAGGGCTGGGCTCGAATGCCCTGTCAGATGGTTCCTGCCACGATGCCATGTTGTGCCGGATGTACATCATGGTATCTAAATGGGGTTGATTTCGGGTAATTTCCTGAGTCAAATGGTCGACGAAGCTATTACTCTGCTGTAGCATTGCTGTCTCCAGGCTTGTCGCCGTAGACCATAATGCGTTGAGTTTCAAAGTCCGGAATTCCGAGAGATCCTGCAGGCTGTCTAACACTTCGGGGACGTATTCGTGGTAATATTTCTCCTTTTGCTTATTCGTAACGTTGATGGATATCAAGTAGGTGTTCTTGACATTATTCATGTCCTGTAACTGCTGCTGGTATTGGCTCTGGGCTTTCGCCTTGTCAAAAGAGGACTCGGTCTTCTTCCGCTTGCTTTCCACCTCTTGGCACGCGGCATCGTACTTGGTCTTAGTCTTGTGCAGCGCAGCATACGAAGAATCCCTCTCGGCCTCTAACTTGGTGGCATATTCGACGTGACGCTTGCGCAATTCTTCGAATCTACTAGCAAAGTACTTCATGGGGTCGGCGACTTTTTGGATGAGTTCGTTTGCGTACTTCTCGTGCTCGTCGGCTATCGACTCGAGAGTGGTGAGATGGGTCGTCCATATGGTTAGCGAGGCATTCTCGAGAGAGCCCGGTGTCATAGCAGGCGTGTCGCCTACGCTCAAACTAGCCGACTTCTTATTTTTCTTCTCGAAATATTTCTTGGCTAAAGCATTGAGTTTTGCGCTGTGTTCCTTCTCGATGGCACTCCGTTCGCGGTAGAAATTCTGTATATCGTCGAGCCAAGCAATGCCGTTGGCTACCCAAGCATTAGCAGGCTTGAAGCCATCCTATTGATTACGAAGGGTATGCAATTAGCGACAGGTTGCGACAGCATGATCATAGACTTGGTAGACGATATAACACACCTTTAACTCGGCACCAAAAGTAGGTGCCACGTCCACCTCAGCCATTGCAACTCGTGCACAGCAGCTTCAAGCATGCAGCAGGACCAGGGGTAGAAGGGAGCAGCCTGTGACGATTTCTTGATATATAGAAAGTATTCTTCACATTCGATTCGCATAATAAGGCCATATCACGAATAGGAGGAGCGGAGTTTATTGCGATCTCCTAAAATCTCCAGGTAGAAGAATGATGCAGAGGGTTGGAGACATAAGACGCTATTTGGCACAGCCCACCGTTGATGCCCGGCTGTTCGGTACGCCTGTTTGTAGTGCACGCGTAACCCCGCCTTATATAAGGGCGTGATAGGTACATGATGATACATAGCTGAGTGTATTCTGATAGGCACATTGTCCACTCAGTCACCACTAAAAACATATACTCGGCTAGTCACAACCAAGTACCTACGGAACAATCGGGGGCATTATCTTACTTTTGGTCGGCCCGTTCTCAGTTGTGAGTCTAGGGATATCAGCTGAGCTTCAGGGGAAACCGTAGCTGAAGCTTGGAAATTTTGCCCCTCATTGCCTCTCATACTAGGAGGTACCTCCCAGATAACCCCACTAAGTGAACGAAATTGCCCCACCAAATATTGACAGCTTCGAAAAAGCTCCAATTCCACGCTCCTGGCATTACACCACACCTACTGACCTACTACGTGCCATTATCAGGTGCTACAAAATATTCTGCGTCGAACCTCGCCGACACACGCCGACATATATCTCACGATCTATACCAACAAAGGCTCTTGTTTATCTTGAGCTTTGGGTGCCTGTTTTTCTAGGCATCCCACTTTCCCTTTGCGATTGAATCGTCTAGCGACCCGTACCTACCACTCGCGTCAGACTCAACACTCAGCCCTTCCAAGCTCATCCCATTCCAACACAGCTTCAACCCATCCGTCGCAACTGCGCGCTGTACTATTGTTCAGACGACATCGATATCCCACCCTACGACGTTCCACACTGTAATCGCCCGCCATGGCTGACTTCGCCAGTCGTATTACCCAACCCGACCCGCAGCCGCCTACCGAGGTCCCTGGGCTCCAGGAGAACAGCTACGATGTCGAAGTCCAGCTGAGTGATCTCAAGCAGGATACGGACAACCCTTTGGGATCCGTACACACCTTTGAAGAGCTAGGATTGTGAATACTACCTTGAAAAATCGAGATATACTTGGGTCGCATGCTAATCTTCCGCTTGGTAGACCTGCCGAAGTGCTTAAAGGACTCACGGCAATGCGATTCCAGAAACCTTCTAAGGTGCAAGAGAAGGCTTTGCCTTTGATGCTTGCCAACCCTCCTCGCAACATGATTGCCCAGTCTCAGTCGGGAACTGGCAAGACTGCAGCTTTCGTCACCACCGTTCTCTCTCGCGTGGATCACAGCAACCATACCCAGCCTCAAGCTCTACTTCTTGCCCCTAGCCGAGAGTTGGCTCGTCAGATCGAGATGGTTATTGGCCATATCGGTCAGTTCTTGCCTAACCTCGGTATTTCGGCCGCTGTTCCCGGATCCATTCCCCGTGAAGGAGGACGAGTCGATAAGACCATCGTCGTCGGTACACCTGGAACCGTCATGGATCTGATTAAACGACGCCAGTTTGATGTGTCCCAGTTGCGAGTCCTCGTTATTGACGAAGCCGACAACATGCTGGACCAGCAAGGCCTGGGTGACCAATGCGCCCGAGTCAAGAAGTATGCTTGCCCCAATCTGCAGCGCTCAAACTCATAGTAGAATGCTAAATGTTTGTTACAGCATGCTTCCGAAGAACATCCAGATCCTCCTATTTTCTGCCACCTTCCCCGACAAGGTCATGAAATACGCGACTCAATTTGCGCCTAACGCGAACCAGATCAAGCTGCGCGTCCAAGAGCTCACAGTCAAGGGTATTTCGCAGATGTACATGGATTGTCCTTCGGAGTCCGACAAATACGATATTCTATGCAAGCTATACGGCCTCATGAATATTGGTTCATCTATCATCTTTGTCAAGGTATGTATCCAGTCTACAGAGTCAGCCTACCACATACCAGGCGCTAACAGTACCAGACTCGCGAGAGCGCAAATCAGATTCAGCAGAAGATGGCAAACGATGGCCACAAGGTTTCTGTTTTGCACGGTGCTTACGAGGGAAGCGAACGAGATGCGCTGTTGGAAGAGTTCCGAACTGGAAAATCCAAGGTGCTTATCACCACCAATGTGCTGGCCCGTGGGATTGACGTGTCTACGGTTTCTATGGTTATTAACTACGACATTCCTATGAAAGGAATGGGAGATGCCATGCACGACACCGAAACCTACCTGCACCGTATCGGACGAACTGGTCGTTTCGGCCGAGTCGGTGTCAGTATTACGTTCATCTCGGACAAGAAGAGCTTCGATGCTCTAAATGCGATTGCGCGGGATCTCGAGATTGACTTGGTGGCACTGAAGCCTGATGATTGGGATGAGACGGAGATGCAGGTCCAGAGAGTCATCAAGTCGAGCCGAGCCCAAGCAGGCTACGTTCCTGGCGGAGGATCTGCGTAAGCAATCACAACCAGATCTAGGTCAGGGTTGAAGATGGGATGTGGGGGAAGCTATGGCCCTCGTGCCAGGGTTTGAAGTGCGAGCATCTTGACGACGGAGGCATTGGCTGTGCTAATAGCAACTCAACTATCGCGGCGTACGGGGTGATTTTTGTTCAGTTTCCTCTGGCGGCACCCGATAAATATTTCGACCGCGAGAGAATTGTAGTTAATGAGAGAAACGATTAGATACCACAGAAGAAAAGTCATCCGATTTTCCCACGCGAGGTTCTCGCTACGATGATCCTTTCATGTAACCTTCCATTTCGTTTTACTACGCCTTGGTCGAGGATGAATGTTCGAAACACGCCTAGAAGAAAAAAAGGCTATAAACATCGAAACGAAGGAGGATGCAAATAACAGCCTCCACTAGAATGATTCTTCTTTTCTCTAAGACATGCCCAGACAACAACTAAAGTCAGCCAGCGAAGGCTACCGCGATTACAAAACGGCCCAGTCCGATGGTAGAATAATATTATGGCCCCCAAAGATGCACACGCAATATCATGATCGGAGGTCAAGAGGCGGCTCACGCACTCCAATTGAGCTGACATGACCGACGCCATGTGCTAGATAATCTAGATGCACTTGCACTTCTAGCTTAGACAGATAAGCAACATGTCTCGGCTTATATACCTACCCTAATGTATGGAACTTCTCGATGGTTATTTATAGAGTCGACACCTAACCTAGGATGCAGCGTACTTTTTGAGGAAGTTGAGAAGCCAGGTGGGAAGCTGGTGATGGTGGGGGACGAAGCGAAAGGAGTTGGTGTAACACAAGTGTCGTCTTGCCACGAGGGGATGGAATGGAATGCCCCCCTGGATCGTATATACTCGATTGCCCTTGGTCTCGGCAATGCGCGGGTCAGGGTGATATACAGTACAGTAATTAGTGCCTCTTTGGAGCAGGAGGCAATAGTAATTCTGAAACTCGTTGGTGTCTCTACGGAATATCTTTTGGTCGCAGCTTAAGAAGCTTTGGTGTTTTGAGGTTGGACAAACAGCGGCACGACAAGAAGTCGATTGGATTGGATGGATAAGGTAAATGAGGTGTTGCTCCTGACCATTAAGTCGGTATTGTTGCTCCGATGTAGGTGTGCTATACACCTCGGAGATAGGTAAGCGTAAACATCAACTCATATGCAAGGTACTCAATATTATGCAGCAATAGAGAGGCAGTGTCGTCATGTAAAGAGCTGAGCTATGTATGCTATCATGCACGAATGTCAATAAATGTGTGCTAAATACATCGTCATGTTACTCACATAGGCTACATAGCCTTAACGCCCTGTCCTTTTTTCCCCTCCTTAAAAGCGAGACGCCGTAACAGCAGGCCGGAAGCGCTACGTTCCCGCTCCAGCCACTGGCTGTCAAATGAAATTTTAGGCGCGCGCAAATGGAGGTACCACATCTTACACAGCCCAGCCTACCACACACACCCCCTAACACCCTAACACCTTGTCCTGCAGATAAGATCTATATTTGCCGGTACCCTATACACCCCCCCTGTTCCTCCAGATCAGCCTCTGGTAGGCTTGTCTAGACGTTCTGGGCTAGAGGTAGACCCCGAAAAGCAGTCAAATTGTCCAATGAGGATTATTATTGTCGATCCCTGCCTGGTTGGGCGCATCCTGCTCGCATGTCCTGACCAGCCCTGACCTGAACTGTCCAGCTTTTGATTCGCACACTCCTTGACTTACCTCTACACTGACATCTTACATAGTACCACTCCTCAACATACCACATGCAGCTGCATACTGCGTACGATACATGTAGTGCTATTAGTTAAACTTACCTTGCATCAGAAATGCTTTCTGCAAGCAAGCAAGCATTGCCAAGGCCGCGCCCGTAGCCGTAGCCATAGCCACATTTCACGGCTATGGTACATGCCGATGGCTTGTCGACCTCATACACGTCCAGGTATTTCTCGGCTGCTAAGCAAAAGATGCTGCTATTCGACGGGCTCGGTACCATCCGTGCCTATTCTTTCCTATTGATGTCCAATCTTGTGGTTTGAAATGTTACTTTAGTCGCCGGTAGCATCATCGACATGGATGGTAGCTCTTGAACCCGCCGTCATATACATACATGGTGAGGCCCAAGGCGGTCATATTCATCTGGCCCGTTCTCGCCCCCTTCCTGTTGTTAGTCATTATCATCATCTGTAACAAGTTCGAGTCTCCTTTTTGGTCCCTTTTTTTTCTCCTTTACTCCTAAATCCGCATTCCTTCCGTGTTGTTTCTTCTAGCTCCTACTCTTTTCAGAAATTTTGTATTCTAGACGAAGCGTCCTTCATTTTCTCCTTCGCAGGCTGTGCAAAACCAACATGGTAGAATGCTGGTTCTCTTTTCCTTAGCCCTGCTCTCTCTCATAGGTCAGTGGAACCAGTCGTTTGATATCATATAGCCCGGGTCGAGGCCATATCAAGGCCGCTCGAGGCATACCAACGTCGCTCTCCTTCTATGACTCTAGCGGGGAGGCCTCTATTAGATCTCACGAGTAGTCTCCGACGATCAGAGGATGCAATGTGCCTCCCTCATAAGATGAAAACACTAGGGGGATCAACCACAGAAGATCATCTTGTACTGACAGTTTCCAAAGATATAGTCGAGTAGGATGGCCGTCGAGTTCTTATTACATTACTTCTTAGTATGGATCCTAATACTAGTCGGCTGCACTGCCGGCGTCGAACTCGGTGACGATATCACGAACTTGGTCCCGTCGTGTGCCCAGCCTTGCCTGGAGTCCTTCATAATAGGCAACTACCCGACGACAGATTGCACACAGAACCCATCGTTACAATGCCTTTGCGTGGAGAAGTCCAACACGGGATATACGCTTGGGGAAGGGGCTCTTCAGTGTATCGATATAGAGGCACAACGTGGAGTGTGCACCCAGGCGGACGTCAGTGGTAAGCATATATGAATCCCCAGGCTCAGTGTTGAACTATCATCACTAATAAAATAAAGGTACTATACCGCGTGATGCCTATCTTATGTGCAACAACGTGAAAAATGCGTTGCCTAACACCCATTCCGTCTTGACTGCCACTATTGCAGACACACCAAGTGGTAGTGCAGGGTCACTCATCTTGTCGTCTATGCCAACAGCTGTCCCTACCGTGACGTCGACTCAGTCTGGAACAATTACACCAGCTCCGACCTCGACACCAACTGGTGGACCGGCACCGACAGAAACCCCGGCAGCGGCTTCAACGCCTAGTCTTAATACAGCTCAAATTGCTGGGATCGTCGCCGGTGTAGTGGGAACTATCCTGGTTACCTTTATCGCTATTCTTGTCGCAAGATGTATACGCAAACGGAGGTATCCAGAGCTCGAAGATGGAATCCTTCCCGCCGATGATAACAAGAGCAAATCTACAGTAGCTAGATCTAAGAAGAGCAGTCCTATGGTTATATCAGCGCCTTTTCGAAGATTTTCACACCTCCTACCAGAACCTCGACGACCACAACTGAATCGCACGCCGCCACCACGCTTTCCTATTCTCACTCCACCATTAAATCCTCGAACTCCACCAATCCCCGGCTCCTCGCCGAGCCCTTATCAATCACCAAATCCCGCTCAAGAAGCCATTGGGCTCGCCATCTCCCGATCCAAAAATTCAACACCGTCTAGATCTTCTCCAGAAATACCTCCTAGACCAACATCACGACTTCTTCCAGCTAAGCCATCTTTGAGCTTGAAGATTCCTCCACCTCGACCTCCTCCCCCGCCGGAGCCTTTACCACAGCCTCAAGCAGCAACAACGCGAGCGTCCACAACACAGACTCCACATACTGATAGAACAAGCGTCTTAACAAACATGACCGGGTTTGCCGATCTGGATACAGAGGTTGCAGAAGGAGGACAAGTATGGCGGCCGCCACCGAGTGATCCTCAATCGGCAACGAAATTATACGTTGCCGATAAATGGGGTAATTGGGTGTTGAATAATAACAATCGCCAGTCCGAGCTAACACAAATCACCGAACCTGCTGAGCTTGACACATACACGCCATTGACCAAGTCACCGATAGAGAAAAGGGAGGAAGAAGCCGTAGCGATGTCGGCAGCCATTTCAGCGGCATCCGCACTGCCCGAGCGACCACAACCGGCTTTCATGTCCAAAAATCGTGCTAACCAAGGACTAAATCGCTCATCGAGCGTGTACTCTCAGGCCAGCGTTGTCCGACACAACTCTCGAGTCTTGACGTACAGGACAAATAGCACCCGAAAAGGCAATGGGGCCCAAATCACTCGATCTGATACGAACATGTCACACGGATCTGCTACGACCATCAATACGTCTTCATCAAGTCCGTTCGACGAAGAAGTTCCTTTCGAGCTTGACCCTACTCGTCTGTCGCAGCTTTCGACGGTCATGGAAACGCCTTCTCCGACGACGGGACGTTCTCCGGTGAAGTACCCGAAAATCCCGGGGCGCCTTAATCGGACAATGCTCGAAGCTCCGCCGAGAAGACCGGACTTCGGCTCGCCTCCCGGTCAGCCGAGTCCGACTTTGAAAGGTTTCGCTGTTCCCGCCAATGATGGTTCGCCTTATCCGCAGCCCCTAAACCCCAGGCGCCTGCAGGGTCCTCGAGCGCCAAATTTCGGAAGGTATCCAGATGTAGAGGAAGAGTTACAGCTGCCTCCCCGGCTCGAAGAATTTCGACCACAAACCCAGAGTCCGATGTCGCGTTTCGCACCACAAGTCCCCGGCATGGAGGCACCGGCGCCGAACTTTCGATATCCCGAGAGACTTCGCACGCCGCCGATGCAAACGTCCGGCTCTGGCTTCTCGCCAAACCCGCCCAGCGCCGAGACATTCCCGACGCCTTCGCCCATGTCGTCGCGGTCCGGCAACGCAGAAGCGCGACCGCGCGTAGCGCGTGCGGTCTCGCCTCTGGGCATGACGACGATGAGTTCGGGCGCGTCAGGTTCAGGTGCGAGTTCGTTGCTGGCGAAGAGGATCGGAAACGACAAGGCGGCAGCCCTCGCGCTCGACCCCAACGGCAAGAAAAGGGAGCGGTGGAGAAGAAACGGGGGTCAGAACAATATGCTGAGCCCGGAAGACGCTGACCTCTTGTCGCCGAGGGGTACCTTGCCGAATACGCCGACTTGGCTGCCGAAATTAACCCCGACGAGACATGGCGACGACTTGGTCTTGAACGTGCAGTAGGCTCAAAGCTGTGGACTGCAAACAATCATTACGAATATTACATTTTAATACATTCGACCAATCTCTTTCAAACATATCTTTTCACTATTTTACTACTTATATCGCATCCGATATACATCACAGGCGACACCGCCTTTTTTTCTAAGTCAACAACATCACTTTTACCAATCATGTACCATTAACATAACACGCCTACCGGCTTCCATACATGCGTTCAATCGCACGGCGTTCGGGGAGGGGATTGATCGGAGCATTAGGAAAACCATAAAGGGGATCTGATACTTACCTACGGAGTTAAAGGGGGTTTCAAATCATGGGACCGGAAGAGAGAGCGACAACGCGATACCCAGCCGTAACCGGCACAGAGGACACTCATTGCATAACCTTGAAACTCAAGGTATTTTTGTGTATAGTATAGTATCTGTCTGACTAGGCGAGTCAAAGGGTCGGAATGGTGTATCATATATATAGTAGTATTCGTTAAACCAAGAGAGTCGAGAAGATCGACTCTAAATTCTACAAGAACTGAAACAGTACGGACCTGATCTTGGGAATAATCGCCTTATCATAATGGACTTGCGCGCATGATGAACTTCCTGAGATAGCATTACACAATCTCATTATCATTGCCTAGAGTCGGTATTTAATACCCTTACATTAAGAGGCGCGCTCGAAAGTCTTCTCGAGGGGTAGAGAGTTATCGATGCGTCCTATCTCGGAGCGAGTCATACGGCGAGTATATATTGGCAAACAGCCGGACACCTACGGGGTTTATGGCATGACAAGCCGGAGGTGCAGCGGGCACGAACAAATCACCGCTGCGTAATCACGAGAAGATTAGATACGACACCACGTCTACCAACTCAGCCATCCACGACCAGTTTGCTATAAAAGTTGGAGTTGTGGGGATTTAGATTTGGATTTATTTCGGTCGTCGTTCTTTAAGAGATATCATTTGTCGTGGTGGATGTCTTGGGTCGAGCACGTCAGGGCGGTAGTATATTAGGCAATCCCCCACACTACACTACCACCAAGTTCGGGGGGAGATTGGCAACGCGCTTTACCCCCGGTCACGACATCGTGATATGTTCCCGCGTGCACGATACGATGGTTATCGGGGCTGAGAAGGCGTGATCCATCCCATCCCGCAGTCTGCAGCGACGTCAGGGACCAGTTCCAATGCTTCAGACAAAGGGATAGGTAGGATCTAGGCGAATGACGTTAAAATGGCCTCGCTTACGCCATCTACCAGCACGCCGGACTCGGCAGATTGCTACCGTTCACATGGGACATTGGAGAATGTCTATATAACTGCTACTATGTAATCGTTTACATTTTGATGGAAAGCTTCCTTCTCGCTGCATCTCTCGAATCTGTTCTCTTCTAAGCCTGCTTTCTTGCTTCTCCCGTCTACACCCGCAATAATGTCGCCATCAGCCACCGAGTCCGTCGCTCCAATTGCCGAGCACATCAAGCAGAAGATCATCCCGGGTACCAAGAAGGAAGCCCCGGAGACGGACAATGGCGCCGCAGTCGGCACTACGGATCTGGAAGAGGAGGCGCTGCCTGCGCTCGAGACCGGACACAAGACACCCCTTAAGCTGAGCGGCGCCCTAGACCAGTTCAAGCAGTTCGACGTCACGCCGGCCATCGGCAGGGAATTCGCAGATGTAGATTTAGCAGAATGGTTGCGAGCCCCCAACTCAGATGAGCTCCTTCGGGACCTAGCCATCACAGGTATGAGAGATGCCAATGAGCCCCAGTGCATAACAATGTATTCTAGCCGCAGGAACCAGGACTAACAAGCCCTGCTCCAGTATCGCAACGAGGCGTAGTGTTCTTCCGCAAGCAGGACAACATCACCAACGACCTGCAGAAGGAGCTAGTCCAGCGACTCGGCGAGCTGTCCGGCAAGCCGGCCACCTCGAAGCTGCACATCCACCCGGTCATTAACTCGGCGCGCGAGCACGGTGGTAACGACGACGAAATCAGCACCATCTCGTCGCAGCAAGCCAAGAAGCTGTACGACCGCAAGGACATCTGGGCCGACAAGAAGCAGACCCAAAAGGGGCAGTGGCATTCCGACATCACCTTCGAGCCTATCCCTAGCGACTACGCTCTGCTGCGACTGACGCAGCTCCCCAAGACTGGAGGAGGTATGTACTACCCTACTATAGATACTGGGAATTGGGCTCTGACTTGTCCCGACAGACACCCTCTGGGCCTCAGGCTACGAGCTCTACGACCGGATCTCCAAACCACTACGCGGCTTCCTCGACACGCTCACCGCGTACTACGCGCAGCCGGCCTTCAACGAGGCGGCCCAGCGCAACAACTTCCAGGTCTACTCGGCGCCGCGCGGCGCCCCCGAGAACGTCGGCGACGTCCTCGAGGCCGTGCACCCGGTCGTCCGCACGAACCCGGTTACGGGGTGGAAGTCCGTGTTCGCCGTCGGCCACCACGTCAAGCACATCCACGGGCTGGCGGAGGAGGAGTCCCGACGGTTTCTGGATTGGTTTGTGCAGTTGATCGTTGAGAATCATGATCTGCAGGTACGGCTGCGCTGGGAGCAGCCGAACGACTTGGCGATCTGGGATAATCGCAGCGTGTATCATGCGGCTACCCCGGATTACGTTGGGCTTGGGCTCGGCGAGCGCGCGGGGGCTCGCGCTGTGAGTTTGGGGGAGAAGCCGTATTTTGACCCCGAGAGCAGGAGCAGGAGGGAGGCGCTTGCTGCTGAGGCCGCGGCGGCGAGGGCGTAGGGAGTGAGTGGCTTGCTTCCGCTGCCTTCAGGTAAAGTCATGCAGTTAGCGTGCTTTTATAAGCCTCCTTGATTCAAATTATGTCATATAGCATGCATTTAAGCAATAATCGAATGAGTTATGAATGAAGTCATGTTTCAATTGAAGCTATGTCGCATATGAGATATGTTAGGGTGCGCTTCGTGCCCTAGGTAAGCATTGATCAGCCTTCCATAATCCCATGCAACTACTTCGGTATACCTTATGACTTAGACCCCTAGAATAGCTTCAAAGACGGAAGGAGATACTTAACTAGACGCCACGTCACTTGGACATTGTTATATCTCATTCTTGTCTCGACAACAGGACCAATAGGGTTTTGGATAAATTCTGAGACTATTTTCTCTGGGAAAATCTAGAACGCCAGCAAATATATTCGAAATACTACCATATCTTGGACGGATCGATCGGCACTCGCCACATAATTCTTCCATCCAGCATTCGCATTCTGTTGCGTTATACAAGTCTTCCAGTTCGTTAGATAGACGAATCATTACGTCTATCGGACCGATGAACTTGTTCTTGGCTTGGGTCAAGTAAGTTATTCGACCATGTGGAATTGCGAGCAGTAATATCTGAGGGAGGGAGGAGAGAGAAGGTAGGGCGACATTCGAAACTTGTCAAACAACAGCTTCCCCAATGGATCATGCTGTGCGACCGCATTTTATATCCTACGGCGAGCCCGGTGCCTCGTGATCTCTTACCAAAACATGTTCATAGGGCAGGTCTAAGAACGATATCTCTTCATTTCTAATAGGTAGCTTGTTTTGAGGCTGAAGGCGACATATTGAACTAGGGATTAATACCGCGACTAACCCCCCTTTCATGAAAGAGAAAAGGTTTCCCGAGGCATGAGGTAAACTAATCATAACCGCTGAAACTATCCCGTACCTAACGACAGAAGGAGGTTAGGACGGAATCATCACATTGCATGCGTTACATAGAACGCATGCGTATGTATGTGTTGTAAATCACCAACAAAGTGCTGATATGATGTGTACCTTGTAGGCTGGAGGGTAGCAGCGAAGACTGGATCGAGCGAATTCGCCAAGCTGCCAGTTCTCTCCGCCATGCCCGCCATTTCGACGACCTTACACCTCAAATTCGCCTTCTTTCCGCTCGACTTGCAAGGCGGGGATCTCCATTCGTCCAAAAACCCATCGACGGAACTTGCCTTGATAATAAATACCACGGCATGACCATGAAGAGTATGAAAGGGTAATGTCGCCTAGGGCGCCTGGCTCCTTTTAGGACGATTTGCGCTGCAAGACTCCACCGGCGCCGGCCTAGACCCGTCCAATCCTTCCTTCGATGCCTGCCCGCCGGCAGTCGTCCAGCCTTAAAATCGATAGATTCGGGAAATTCCATCGAAGCCAGCGAAGCCCTTTTCGACGTTACCTTCTTGTTGAAGATTTCCCCAGGGCCTAAGCACTGCATTGTATGTACGTGCAAGGTATAGGGTATATTAGCCCTCTGGGGCTGACATGGGGCGCCCGAGACAATTCGCCTGTAAAAGAGCGTAGCGATCTACGACAAGGGGTGGAAAGCCACAAGATCCTGGATTGGACAGGGAACAACCACGTCTCAAGTCCACCATAAACGGCTTGCGTATGTAGATGATGTTCTTATCCTGGATCAGGTGTCTTCGGTATTCCAATTGTCGATCATTTGTTGTTCTTCTCTAATCGCCGGCAACACAATGTGTCACTTCCCATGTCTCTGTATAGATCCCTACCCGTAGACCCCCGAAACAAGAACACCCTTGACATCCTGGATGAGGGAGGCCTCTACCATCATTTACGGGCGTTTGACCTACTTGGGAGAGCAAGCCAACGTCGTTAGTTAAAGAGAGGGAAAAAGCACATGTCCTCCTCTAGAGCCGTCATTTGCTCTTAAAACCAGCTGTACATCTTCCTACGCCTTCCGATCCGACTACACCGGAGTGACTCCGGGTTATCTTCAATTGCTACCTCACAAGTAGCTCCGGTCCCCCGTCCTAAGTCAAGCACGCGTTTCATGCCCCGATATGGCGCACCTCCCTACGACGACCGACAGCTCGACCGCGGAGACGCTCTCTGAGTCCGCTGCAGTCACCACCGGTCGATCATCAGCGGATACCTTGATACCGACTGGCACTTCGGACTGGCCGCAAGCGGAGGTAGGGTACCGTAGTCTACCGCCTTATGAGGCTCATTGGTCCCGGTAGTGAACGCGGAGCGGAGCTGAAAGAATCTGACCTTATGTATCCCAGATAGATCAGGATGCTCCTGACGAGAGAGATTCGGCCATTGGCGACGAAGCGTGAGTGGCAGACCGATCCTTACAAGCATAAACTTTTTGCTCAAGGGCCGACTGTAACATAGCGGGAGCTCGACCGCGTCTCTATCGACTAGTATTCAAGAGTACCGCACGATCCATGGCCGTCGTTACCACAGCGCAAGAGGCAACACTGACTACTGGTACTGCTCTCCTCCTAACACTAAAACATGCCCCTAACACGTGCTTGCCTGGCTGATATAGGGGACCGAACGACGAAATACAAGCTCATTCGATGGATCTAACGTAGGTGCTCTTGACTGTGAAGGGAAAGTGTTTTGAGAGAGAATAAGATTCTCTAATGTCCCTATAGCCACCACGCACTCACGCTATTATTCCACCACAAGATATTCCTAGCCCCTATCGGTGACGACCCGAGGAAAGCGCTTGACGTCGGATGTGGAACAGGTATATGGGCAACGTGAATATCAACCCACTGCTTAACCTACCTTATAATCCCACTCATGGGTAGGTAACTAACGAAACACCCAGAGACTTCGCCGACTTGTACCCGTCCTGCGAGGTCATTGGCACCGACATCTCACCCACGCAACCCCCCTGGACACCCGTGAACCTACGCTTCGAGATGGACGACTGCACATCCATACCCTGGACCTTCGCGCCAGCCTCCTTCGACTACATCCACCTACGGTACCTCTTCGGCGCGGTCCGCGACTGGGACGCTTTGTACGCCGAAACCTTCCGGATGCTTGCGCCGGGCACCGGGTGGGCCGAGGCCGTGGAGCCGTCGATCTACGTGCGCAGCGACGACGGCTCGGTAACGGAAGGCGACGGCAGCGCTCTTGCGGAATGGGGCCCGCTGTTCGAGGAGGCGGCGGGTAGGTACCGGGGCCAGCAACAAGGCATGTGCATGCGAGTTGTCGAGGACGATGTGCTGGCGACGGCGTTCGTGCGCGCGGGCTTTGTCGACGTCGTACAGCGCACTTTCAAGTGCCCGCTCGCGCCGTTCCCGCGGTCCGCGCACATGAAGGAGGTGGGCATGTTTGCGAGGTTTGCCATGGAGGAGGGGATGGAGGGTATGTTTATATGCACCCTCATTCGTCTCTACATGATGGACCTTCCATATGCCAAAAAAAGGGGAGGGGGTGTTTAGCTGACCTAACTGACCCCCTTTTTTCTTCTAGGCTTCGCGCTCTACCTCTTCACCAACGCCCTAGGCTGGACCCGCGAACAGGTAACCATATACCTGAGCCGCGTGCGCAGGGAGCTCCGCGACAGGCGCAAGTCACCGTACCTATTAGTCCAGGTCGTGTACGGGCGGAAGCCTGCAGCCCCTGGCTGAAGACTTTGTTGGCGTTGGGGCGTTTGACCCATGGAGTGGCCGTCTTCACACGTATTTCAGCGACCGGCTGGTGTTCCTGGTGATAGAGAAGGGGATTCGAAGATACGAGGTATTGGAAAGGAATAATCGTAGTAATATCTAATTGATGGATCTCGTCGGATACTTGAATAATAGTATAAGAAATTCGAGAAAGGCGTCTGCAGACATCACTTACAAGAGAGATCCCTGAAGCTCAGATCTATATCTGATATCTGCGAACAAGATCAGGGGCATAGTTCAACACGTCGAATTCCATAATCACGAGCCTCGGTGCGTACTTGGGCGTATATATGATTTTTCCATTTCAAGAGTTATTACAGTATCGTAGAACAAAACCGTGTCACCTCTAGTAAGGCCAGCTAGCTCTAGAACACGTCCCTAATATCCATCCACCAAAGCCGCCGTACTTTCGTATGTTCGTGTTTTTTTCACCATATTTATGATGTGTGTATGGACCCTATCGTACACTTATGTCATATGGAGGAAGCGTGCTGTGCCGCACCACCCCGAATTAACAAATACCTAATAAATGCCGGTTAGTCCCACCCGCAAGAAGGATCCAACCCCTGAGGGCCTGATTATCGTTTGTCCCGTAAAACGCCAGTGCACCTCCCCAATATGTCGTTGACGTTATGAAATTCTAATCTTTTCTTTTTCCCAAAAAGATCATGTCAAGAAAACCTCACGGCTACTTTACAATAGTAGAGTACCGACAAGGGTGAAGAATGCAACACCACCAGTAAGCCAGAAGACGCTCATGTCCATAGGGGGGGCTGGTCGGCCGCTACCACTGTCGTTAGATTGAGTCGCCGTCACGGATCCGGAACCAGCCGAAGCGGTACCGGTTGATGTGCCACCGGCATTCTGGGAGCCGTCTCCCTTGAGACCCGGTCCATCGCCAGCTCCTGCGCTCATGTACTGGAAGTTACGTTAGTCTCGTACAAGTTCAAGTTATGTCGTATCAGTCTACATACCTTGACAGCGCCATCGGGAATTGCGGGGAGAGCGCTGGCGCCCCAGGAGTCGAGATCCCATGTGCCGTCGACAGTCGGGCACGCAACAGAGGCGGTAGTCGAAGTGAAACCACCGTTGCCGGTAGGAGCCGGATATTTGGACAGTGCGGAAGCAAACTTGGAGAATTCGTCTTCCTCCTTGACGTCCGAGGAATCTCCGTCAAGCTCGACGATTCCGTAGCCGTTGCCTTCTCTGCTGTACTCGTACATGAGACCACCCGAGTAGACCGCCGACATCTCATCGCTCATCAACGCGCTCAACTCCTCGAAATCGCGGGTGTTTGTTATGCAACCCCACTCTGACAAGAAGATGGGAATACCGTAGCCGGTGAAGTTCTTAACCTTCTGATCCCAGCCGGATTCTGCGAAAGACGACGGTGCACACCAAGAGTAGTCGTTCTGTAGCAATTGTTAGCTCATTATCCAGCCGTGCATTCATCGGGAATTCAGAATGCTTACGAAGGCGAAGAAGTCGCTACGCTCATCTTCGGTACCGCAGTTGAAGTAGTCCGCTGTCTGCTGGCGGTTCTGACTGACGTCGGCAGCAGAATATCCAACGGGAACCTTACGGTAATTGCGAGACCCAATGTACTGTCTCATATCACGAGTGGTCGCCTTGACGTAAGGGGCAGCCTTTACGGATTCGGGCTTGTCATTGATGACCTCGTTACCCGAGAAGAAAGCGAGCGTGTTGTCGTACTTGACGAATTCGTCAATGGTAGCAAAGACACTCTGGAGGTAGACATCGTTGTACGACGGAGCAGGGTCGTCTCGGTTAATCGAGTAACTAGGGTTGTTGACATCGAGAACCAGATAGATGCCAGCATCATTCAATTCCTGCATGCATTCGGTGTGGTCGGCTGAGTTGTCAACGGAGTAGACACGTACGGTGTTTACACCGAGTTCCTTGAATTTGGCGATGTCTCGCTTGCAAAGGGTGGTATCGGCAAGAGGATCGGCGTTGGCAGAAGAGCCACCGGGCTGGTAGTCAATACCTCGAACGTAGAATCGTGTGTCGCCGGCCCAGAAAGCTACGACCCACTATCAGCATCACTTATTACCTTGTACGGAGGGAAGCTTGAGAGAGCTATACCATTGCCAGACGGTGTCACGGTGGGAAGGGAATCAGCCCGCCTGGGCAGTTCCTTTTCGGTGGCAGTAGGTCCTGCGTGGACTAGGCTCGCCGCCGTAAAAGCGGACGCGAGAGCGAACGAACGCATTATGATATCGATTTAGCTTTCGAGTACTATGATGCTTCGGATTCAGTAATACGGTGGTGTCCGTCAAGAATATCGAAGCACTGCAGTTCCCGAGCGAGTGAGGGATGCAGAGAAATCAAGAAATCACTTTAGATGGGAGGAATTAAAAGCACGATTGTACTGGAAGAAGGGACAACATTAACGAGAGAGTTGTCCAAGTGAAGAGATATGGAGTCAGGAGTAAAAAGAACAACGAGTGGAAGGGAGGAGAACTTGTGACGCGGAATGAGAAAAGAAAGGAGACTTGACGAGAGGCGGCTTCCTTGGCTTGGAGATATTTTGAGGCCGAGAACAAGGAAAGGGGAATGCAGCAAAGCAGGTATCAGCCACCCTTGGTACCCTTGGTACTACTTGGCCAGTCAGAAGGAGAAAGGGGGGCGTGTGGGCGTGTCTGCAACAACTCGAGTGTACGAGGTCTCCAGAATTACCAACTTACTACCTAATGTAGGGTAGCAAACGCGAGACTAGCTCACCCATACATCTGCCACGGTTCCGAGCTAAGGTGTTGATGGAGGGTGGAAATGAGGATGGTACGTTGTGGCGTGCATTGTGTGATATGTAACTACGTAGATGTTACGAGCAAGGTGCATCCCTAGTTGAGCACAATTATAAAAATTGAAATTGAAATTGAAATTTAGATGATTGTATCAATGATATTCTGCTATATACATTGATTTTGTTGCCTCAAGTTGTTCTAAAGTCAGTAGTGACTTAGAGTTATTCCGCGGATACATTGTCGGGTTACTGACCATCCCGTGTAGCAGAGGTAGTAGAAAAGAAGGGAGGGTGTGGAAGATTGGTGTGTACATAGAGATGATACAGCAGAGCGGGCCACTCTTGGCACCCGATTGGCGAACCGTTCCCGAGGTCGTCATTGGCAATCTGCGAATCTGCGGCCCCCACTCACATTTTCCTGCGAGTGACGGCCCACCATCTGTTCAGGATCCACTGTCTTAAATAGACGCCCAGAAGAAATAGAACAATGGCTCGGAACAGTACCTGTTGATGCTGGCTGTGCTTTATGGGCTTATTCTCCTCGTCCTGTCACTTCAGATTCAACTACTCTTGTCAGCTATACGGGAATTAAAGTTTGAGGCTCGATGGATTCGATGGATTTCTTTCCCCCTTTCATTCGGTTAGTTTTAGTTATTTTTCATATTCATCCAGGGGGAGCATGTCTTATTGATTAGAGAAATTCGTGTTCGAACTTGACGAGCTCGTAACCATTACACCAACTTAGCAGGTCTCTATTTCATAAGGCCACGACTTCTCCTCTCTCCTCAATTGATTTCGCCTTCTCCAAGTCACAAACATGTAATGTCCCCTTGGCTTTTGGAAAATACGATGCATTGCTAATGCCAAACCCCACTAAGCTGACTGAGCTGCCAATATGCCATCTGTTAATGGCACCGCTTTCTTACAGCCCCTGCTCGCTTGTTCTTGGCTCCGCGCGTCAGTGGGTACATGCCGTCATTTTGCTATCAACCACTACCGGCCGAACAAGTTTAGAAGTTGAAACCCGCCCGAACATCGCACTTGTTCCTGGCTAATCACGAGTCCTTTATTTAAATAAAGATCAAGTTTCATATTTCGATAGCGACAGCGTTATAACTATGCTAGTATGGATAACACAGCTATTTACAATTTTATATCTAGGTATTCCCTTGAGCTAAATTACAGTTGGTGTTGTTTACCTGCTCAGCGCGCTCTAGTCCACCAAGCATATGAAAAATGAAACAATAATATACAGCTATAAAACCACACCTTAGCGGGTCAACTGTCTGAAACACTGAGCTTTGTGCTAAGTCTAGCGTTTGCACTATGAATAGCGATCTTTATTTCACATAAAAGACGGAGCGATTTGTTTCGCATAATGAAAGAGAACTGTTACTGCTAGTACGGCTTCTATAAGTGCATAGCCTCCCGATCTCCACTTCACTAACATCAGGTTCTAGCCTTGAAGGTCTCCTACGGTGCGTCCTTACGGCGCGTTACCTACCTAGACACCTAGGTAATCTTCTACCAACATCATAAATGGCTTCACGGGTGTAAGAAAACACAAAATAAGTGACGCAGAAACAAAACTATTGTTGTATTAAAAAGCTATCAGTCGCGGATCTAGCAACTATTCAAAATAAGTCTTTTCAGCCGTTGGATATCCTATGTACCCTCCGATACGCCAAACAAAGAAGCAAAACGCCCTGAAACAGACGAAGGTATACACAAACTACCAGTAAGAACGATTTCCTTAACTCCAACTCCTAGATATATCCAACGCCGTGCCCTGGCAGGTACCCCACTAAGACATTTACATCAACCGATTTTGAATGCCTTAGGAGGACCTAAGGTAGGTAGGAAGCCACGCAGGACGAGCCATTGCCACCAAACGCTCTTGAAAGCTATCCATGAGCTGCCCCTCGGACGTTGGCGTGTGAAAGCCCGCGAGCTGTCCGAGGATCGTGAGTGTGGCAGAAGCTGCATACTTCATGCGGGTAACGTGCGCCATGAGGATACCGAGAACCTCCGGCAGGTCAAGAACCACAGTCGGGGCGATCCAATGACCGGTCTCGACTTCCTTGAGCCGGAGATGTAAATCGTCGTATAGGTCCTCGGCGTGTTCGATGGCGCGGTGCACATTGTCGAAAAGTCGGTTCACGTGGTCCTGCTCTGGCTTCGACAGCTTGAACGTCGACGAGAAGGTCTTAATGATGGCGGCGAGAGCCTCGTGTAAGTTGTCAAGCTCTTCACCCGCGTGCCTCAGGTCAACCCGCATGCGCATCGCGATGATGCGGTCCTCGAGTCTAATGGGGCGAGGCGGCGGCGTTCCGCTGTCTTCGGAGGAGCGGGGCCGGCGGTACTCGTCGTGTGACCCATGGTTATGCGCGCCTGCGCCGTAGTAGAAGCTTCCGGTGTGATGGCGGTGATGATGCTGACTATGTCCCGACTCGTAACCGGGATCATAAAAGTCATCGCCCCATTCCTCATAGTACGGCTTGCTTCGATCGCTAGGCTTCGATCCATAAGAGGTATCGCCTTCTGGATAGCCGTAATAGTTAGCTCGATCTCTCCAGCGGTCTTTGCCGGGCGCAGAATTACTCCTTCGCGAACTCTTGCGTTGCTTACCGCTGCGGTCCTTCCGGTCGTCTTTGCGCCGGCGCCCAGCGTCGTCACTGTCCGAACTGTCCGTCTTTCTTCGGCTGTCGCCTCTATCTTTGCTGCCGTTGGCGCGATAGTCGTCGTACTCCTTCCGAAGCACGTCGTCACGGAGAATCTCCCACGCCTCTTGGACGCGCTGGAATCTCTCGTTGTTCTCGGGGGTGTTCCCGCCCTCCGCCTTGTCGGGGTGGACCTTCAAGCACAAGTCTCGGTAAGCCTTCTTGATATCGTCTAAGGTAGCATTGCTGTCAATGCCTAGTACCTTGTATAGGTCACCCTTGGGGAAGTCTGGTCGAGACATGATGGGAGGTGAATGCTGCTCTGAATGATAGCTTAAAGTGAAGATGAATTGTCAAACGTGTTACTCTCTGTGTGTATAATATCAGTTTGATATAACGAGTAGGCAGAGAATGGTGATTTATGATATTTGTGAAACATCTTTTCTTGCCTTTGGCCGGACGAAGGCGGCGCTTTTATGGAGGGCATTCAGGCATCAAACGGCACGAATGTGATTGAACAAGATCGTCGTCTTGTTTCCCTCTTGCTGTTAGTGGTGGTTTGATACGACTCTGGAGGTGCCTAACAAAATATATCTTGAATCTTCCATTGTTTATCGCCGTTTCTAACCACGGTTTGATAGTGCGGCGTTCATACACGTGGGAGTTTACTACCAGACCACGGCTTATTACGTGGTCGCCTACTCGTCCCCGCCTGCTCGCATCTTACCAACTCCCACGATGCCAAGTTACAATGCCGAACAATGATCGATACCATAGGCTATGATTTTGTGTGAGCTGAAAAGGTTGTCAGAGTCTTAGGGTCGAGCCTTGCGAGAGGCTCGTTGATTGATTGGCCTGGCATATAAACATGCCCAATTTGAACCACTGAGGAGTGGCGAATAGGTGCCCGCTCCAATGAATTCTACGATTGCCTGCGAATAACCTTCTAATAATAGATGAGTAAGTGTCGTGGTTAGATGAATGAGCCTCAAACACAACGCAGAGACGTCACCTCGCATAGGATATATGGATATATCTCAACTGGAGGGTGTATTATTAATCCTGAAAATAACATAAGTCCGTACTGGTATGCCCAAATGAAGGATGAAACATACAACACTCGGAGGGACCGGAGATATTTTACGGAGCCCAATGTTTCGATTCTTTGCCATTTAGAAAGACATCGATCAACAATGGATGGGCACATAGTGTCGAGATAGGCTGCCGGCCGGTAGCATGACTGTTTCATCGAATAATTCCATACATTAGTGTGTTAATTTCGACGAATAGAGGCTTTACTCCTTTCTTCGTGGCAAAACAGGACTGATCAAAAGACTCTCGTCAAGTTTCATTCCCTCAGTCCGATGCTCAGTCGATCTTTACACCCGGGCCATGTTTTGACATCATTCGTAAGGGAGGTACGGCGTTAGGTAATTAGAATACTAATGCATTTGTAATTCCATATTCTCATGCAGTGCTCTCGTGCCAAAGAGCTTCGAGTCGGCGGGATCACCATATATACACAACGAGGGTGCCCGTCCGTTCTAGTTTCCGAAAATCCCCTGATTTTTTTGCGAATCCAAAGTATGCCATAATTTCAATCGTTCAGAGCGTCGCCGCTGCTTCTGCTGCGCCTGCAGCTTTAAATGAGGTCTTGTTTGTCCATCTGATCTCGACGTTATGCATCCATTCCATATACCTCGCCCAACCTGTGTAGATCGTCGTTAGTCAGTTAGTTCGTAATATATGAAAGGAGATAACGAGAGACCGTACTCCAATAAGCAAACTTGCGGCCGAAGTATTTTCCGGCAAAGGGTACTAGAATCATGGTCAAGAGTAGCTGTAGCTGCTCTAAGCTTTGCTCCCATTCCCTCTGCGCATCATAGTCGTCTTCGGATTCAAAGCTTTCGGTGGAGGTGGAAGGGAGCGAGTCGATTTCGTCGTGGTCGGAAGCCGGAGCGTCCGGCATGGAGAAGGAATCGGAAAGAGACATGTCTGTCTATCTGGTTGGTGATATTAGAAGCTTGACGAGGCCCGAGAGGTTGTTGGACAACGAGTTGAGAAGGAAAGCGGCGGACGCGGCGCTACTGCTAGCAGATCCGATGCATTGGATCCCGATCGGTAGACGACCTGAATCTGTAGGGTTGCAAGCTTGCCACCACTGTAGAATTCAACTTTGACGTAGAATAAGCTTAGGGATGATGTCGTTTCTGTTTGTAGTCGGCGCAAGCTTAGTACTAAGCTCCGAACAAGTACGTACTTTTTTACGGGTTAATCAGATGCTGAAGAGGGTGATTGTTCTCAGTTTCTTATTGGCTAGCCTTCTTCCAAAGCAGGTCTAGTACCGGGTACCTACGTATTTATGGTGGGGAGCCAAGGCAATTGAGTCATCATGGGATTTATGTATTTACCAGCCATAAGAGTTAATAAGGTACCAACGCACGGGGGGCAACAGGGAGCTCGGGAGGTGAGTTGTCAGCCCTGAGCAAGTGTCGAATAACAATTCAGAACCCCCCCTTCCGAAGGCAAATGTACCTCCAATGAGGCGGCAGATAGAAAAAAAATAAGTCAAACAACCACATCCTCTTTTTTGTGCAGTGGCAGAGTAACATACACTCAAACGTCATAGGGATATTCCCGCGCTTCTTTTCCTCTTCTTCCCAATTCATCCACCTTCAACCTACTTGTACCCGGCCTCGGCCTTGATTTTGACTCTCCCACCATCTCGCAAAAACAGCCCAAGTCGAGCTAAAACTAGGAGAGACCTCGCACCATTTAAATCACATCCAACTACTGCTACTGCTCGCGATATTGCCACGCATATCCAACCTGCAACTTATCCTTGATTTGGGCATCGACGATCGCAAACTATCGCAACGCATAGTTTAAAAAGAAAAAAAGAGAGAGATTGGAACAAGGATAGGACAGTAGCCCAGCATGGATGCATCAGGTGTGGCAGAAACTGTAAGTTCGATTCGACATGTCTTATTCTTTTTGCCATTCTCTACCTTGGAGTGCGGGATGCCAAATTGCTCGGGCATTTTAACCTTCATTCCATCGATTGGGACTGGCGCATCGCACATCTCACATCGCATCGCATCGCAGCGCAGCTTTCACTGGCAACACCCCTCCCTCTTCTTCCCCTCTCTTCCCGGGTACAAACATCTGAGATGTGAGGAGTCTTGGGGTATCGTCCAGTATCTTCTGGCACCTTCATGACTTCTTTGTTACCCGTCGAATACCTCATAATATGCTGGAAAGCTCCTTATCCCGCGGTATCTACATATAGTATGTAGGTATGAGGTAGTGAGGGGTCTAGCGAGGCTAGTCTTGGCTAATTTATTACCCCTCCAATCCGTTCCCTCCATGCCCCACCATTCCCAGACCAGCCTAGACTCGGAGCCCACATCGAAAATTCCGAGACTGAAGAGTCATACCCACACTATTTCAACACTCGTACACAACACACACAACCAGGACGTCAGAAACCACTTTTGTACCTCAACAACAACACCTTCGATAACGATATTGGTTCTGTCGTTACCGAAGACAATATCTTTTAATTATCACTTTCTTTGCTCAACTCGACAGGTTTATTTGTATTTATTAACGAATCTAACCTACAGGAACACCGCCCCTCAATCCCCGACCGCAAGCAGCGAAAATCCGTCGTGTTTAATTCCGAAGCCCTCGTAGTCGAACCCGACGGCAAAGTAACCACCATGGCTTCCGCTGAAGAGACCAAGGACACGGCGCTGTCCCATACACCCCGTACGCCGCCGTTGTCCGCCGCTCTTGGGGCTTTTACTGATCCGAAAGAAGCTCCTATTGACGACGCTGCCCCTCTTACTGAGGACGGCGGTCTCGACCTACCCAAGAAGAAAAAGAAGAAGTCCAAGAAGACTGAGGATGGCGAGGGAGCGGACGGTGACGCCGCTGCCGACAGTCCTGCCGATGCTGGCGGCTTGGACCTCACCCTAAAGAAAAAGAAGAAGAAGAAGGCGCCCAAGGCAGACGAAGGCGAGGACTTTGCCGCCAAGATCGCCGCCCTGGATCTCGATAAGGAAGGCGATGCCGAGGGCGCTGTCGAGACCAAGGGACATGAGCAAGCTGGAGATATGGAGAAAGGTACGGGCATCTGGGCTCATGATGAGACTAAGCCCATCAGCTACGACCTCCTATTGGGACGCTTTTTCAGTCTGCTGGCTCAGAAGAACCCCGACCACGCCTCGAGCGGCACACGAAGCTACAAGATCCCGCCTCCCCAGTGCTTGCGTGAAGGCAACAAGAAGACCATCTTCGCCAACATCCAAGAGATCACCAAGCGAATGAAGCGAAGCGAAGAACACGTTACTGCCTACTTGTTTGCCGAGTTGGGTACGAACGGTTCCGTCGACGGAAGCAGACGATTGGTCATCAAGGGTCGATTCCAACAGAAGCAGATCGAGAACGTGCTGCGAAAATACATCAGTAAGTTAAATTCCCTCCCTCGGACTACATGCCTTCATGGCGTAGTACATTGCTAACCTATCAATAGTCGAGTACGTAACTTGCAAGACGTGTCGATCGCCTGACACCGAACTCAACAAGGGAGAGAACCGTCTCTACTTCATCACTTGCAACTCGTGTGGATCTCGTCGGTCCGTCACGGCTATCAAGACGGGTTTCTCTGCCCAGGTCGGCAAGAGACGAAAGATGCAGGGTTAAGGTGCATCCTTCATCTGGGCAGTCCGTTAGGACTCTCCTCACCGATTCATTCCGTGTTGTATTTGACGGGATACCTCATTGGTCGGTGCCTTGGAGTTAAGACTGGGAAAGGCCAGGAAACGTTCGTTTTATGGCAATGAATTCAGATACTCGGTTCCGCGATCAATACGTATATTATTTTCTTTGCAACCTCACTGTGAAATCATCAATCCCGTGGAACCTGTCATTTGAGGCATTTCTAGAAAAGCATGCAGGTAGATGTTATTATTGCGTTGCGTCTTGTTTCGCTCTAGTAGGTCTTGTATACGAGATTGTACAACGCTGATTTATAATGACGTTGATGCTGAATAGAAAGGGGGATATCATTGCGTAAATCTAAATTAGTTGGCTAATATGTACAGTTCACCCTTATGCTCTTATTATCCCGTTCTGGGCGTGCTTCGTAGTGATAATTATATCCACAACATCCACCGGCTGCTCGATATCGTCGTCGAGGTACATCCTCTCGACAGTGATACGGACATTAGGAACAGGGCCATTCTCCGGTACTTCCCATGTATGTTTCTGCTCCGTGCTCATCACCTGCGAGTACGGAGCATCTTGCCAGTTATTCCATAAGTAGTAGTATGCTGATCGTGTATCTGTAAACAAGGGTACCTCACTCTTGGCTTCTTTTGCTTGCTCTTCGTCGTCCGTTTTGCCCTCTTCTTCTTCTTCCTTGCTTGCTCCTTCTTCTGTTGAACCTCCGCGTTTACGTTTCCTCGTGCTACTCCTTGTCACTCTTCGGTCACTTTCTATATCTTCCTCTTCTCTACTCGTCTCTTCTTCGCCAGTCTCCTTCTTAGTCTCTCTCCCATCGTCTTCTATCATATCTGCCTGTGCTCCCTCTAATACCCCTTCTCCCAATTCCTCCGCCTCTCCTCGGTGCTCCATTATCTCCGGATTTTGCATAGGCTGTGCAGCCGTAGCTGGGGCAATATCAACAGGCATAAACGCAAAATGCAAGTTCCCCGTCCCGTCCTCCTTCTCCCCTACGCGCGCGATATTAAGCCCCAGACCCGCCGAGTAGCTGTACTCGAACGCAAGACACGCAATCCGGCCGTGCGTGGGGCCGAGCGCCCGGATGCAGCCGTCGTCGATCGACACGTCGACGGTCTCGGCCGCGATGCTCGACGAGCACGGCAC
>JAOXNQ010000005.1:2521872-2536850 GCA_028571165.1 Hypoxylon perforatum | reverse complement strand
CTCGACGAGCACGGCACCACGGTTACGAACCGCCGCAGCACGATGTCGCCGGCCGCCGGCCGGTACCGCGGCTGCCGCTCGATCAGTAGTTGGGATTGCCACTTGCCCAGCAGCTCGTAGTTGACGCGCGGCAGCGCGACTAGGTCGTTGACGACGATCTCTCGTGTGCGCCCGTAGAAGCCGCCCGTGCAGATGAACAGCGGGATCGTGACGAATTTGAAGACTTCGTCTTGGCGCCCGCATACTAGTACTGCGGCTTTCACGCGCCGCAGCCGCGCTACGGGGAGTTGGTAGCCGTGGCACACGGCGAGGTGCAGGCCGGACGAGATTATGGGTAGGTCGATACGGATGGTGCGGCCGACCTGCTCGGGGGCCGTCAACAAGAAATCCCAGCGCCTAAAGTACTTCTTTGCTTCTTTATACGCAACGAACTTGCCCGAGTCGCGGAAGTCCTCGGGGCCGCGCGCCAGGAACCCCAGCAGCGAGTCGTCCTCGTCGGGCCGCCAGGGGACGGGCTCCAGACCTAGCGCTTGCGCCTCGCTCTCGACGTACCGTGAGAAGTGCGAGACGACGCTGCCCCACGCGAACAGCGTGTGGTCCTCGGGGTACGCCTTCATGATCTCCTCCTGCAGGCGCTGGAAGGCCTTGGCGCCCTCGCCGTAGATTAACGGCATGTTGACGTCGAAAATGCCGAGCAGGCAGTACGCGACGTCCTCGTCGCGGGAGGTCTCGCGGTTGGCGGCCCAGCTCATGCGCTGCGCGATGCTGGCCTGCCGGACGTTGGCGCCGTGCAGGTACATCTGGTCGATGCGCGTGATGTCCGAGATGCAGGCCGCGAGCTCCGACTTGGTGCCGACCTGGTGCCAGTCCATGCTGTAGAAGACGACCTCGGCGGGCGCGATTAATTCCTGCAACGTCCATCCTCGAGTAAACCAGCGGCTCGTCCGCAGCTTCTTCTCGATCGTTGATAGTCGTAGGTTCTTGGCCACGTCGGCCAGGTAGGCGTAGCAGATGGCGGCGTCCTGGTACCACCGGAACATGGAGTTGATGGACTCAGTGAGCTCGGCGCTGCTCGTCTGGTCGATGCAGCATCTACGCCGTTCGTTTAGTTAGTAATTATCATTATAGAACGCTGTCTCCAATATCAGACTCACGTGTCGACCCATACCCACTCGAGGCCATCTCTAGCGGCCTGCTGGCAGCAGTATTCGATCTTTTGAAACCCCTTCTTCTCCTGAAGAGTCGGCCACGGCAGCGTCTGCCAATCCTGATATGAGACCTCCTCTTCGTCCCAGGTGTGTGACAAGATAGCATATGGTGGTACGTCGGAGTACGACATGAAAGTGCGCATCTCGCCGCTGCACGAATTGAGGAGCCTCATGACGCGAGTAAGGTATTCACAAGCCAATCGAAAGTTCGCAATGGACTACAGCGTGAAGAATCTGGGGTATGACGAACCAGACTTCACGCGCAATTTTATTTTCTAGTGCAACCATTATGTACTATAACGGCTGAGTGAGGTAACAGAGGCTGAATCTACACTTGGGCGGCTATCGTGGCGTTGCTAGCTGAGAGCTGAACATAGCCCACTGCAGCTTGCAGCTTGGGGGCCGAGCCAAGACAAAAGCAATGCCATCGTAGGCTGTAGCGTCTGAATAATGGAGGCTGTGCCTGCGAAGTGTACAAAAGGATCAGGAGATCCATTTCCATCTCACCGAGACGGCCGTTTGAATCGCAATGAAACTTCTCATCTTCTATAGAGTTCAATTATGAGTATGTAGCGTTGGGTTTGGTGACATGTCTCCTAAAATATCACCTTGGGTCCACTAGTAAGACCTTGGAATACTATTTGATCAGTAGGTCTATAGCACCTATAGCACCTCATTAATTGTTCTGTATTAGGATGGAAGTGCTTAGCAAGGTACGAATCCTTACTACAAAAATGTCAATTTGGATTCTGTAACGTATCCATGATAAGCTTCAGTTCCTAATGAGATCGCCTCCCGGAAGTTGTCTATCATCAGATATGTGATGAAAGCTCGCGGCTATTAAGAGAGCGCTCCCTTGAAGCATCAGACTCATAAAAAAGAAAGGTTTCTTGACATAAATAACAAAACTATCGCGATCTATCCATAAGTAGCTCGGTAGTCCCGTCTCTTGATACTCCAGACCACCACAGGTTTTGCAGGCAGTTCCACACAGTTCTCTACGACATACAACTCCACAGGTTCCAGGTCGCCAGACATTTCGCCAACTACGGGGTTCCCTTTGCTGTCGCGAAGCCCTCGCGCCTCGTAGATGCTCACGGGTGTCCCGTGAAGCTCTGGCTTCTCGCAGCGCAACTGCTGCTTGATGAGTAACTTGTTTGCCAGTTCGCGCATTCCTTTCCATCGCTTCCACGTTAAGAAGACGCCGGCAACAAACGCGATGACGGCAATTGAAACTCCTGCACCGATACCTGCCTGAGACCCGGTGCTGGGACTTTCTACTGCGACAACAGGGCTGTCCGTGCCTGAAGAGGATGGTGATGGCAAGGACGATGATGATAGCGATGTTGCAGCCACTGCCGTCGTGGGTTTAAGGATCTTAAAGCCTTCTACGGCGTGCCCTGAGGTAGGTAGAGGTGGGTATGATGCGTTGATTAAGCTCATAGCTGATGGCTGGCTCGGCGCCAATGTCGCGAAGGGGATCGGATCGGATTTCTTATTAAACGCAACAATCTTCGACTGATCATTATCAGCGTCGAGCTTGATCGGAGCCATCGCAATTTTTCTATTTTCCATGTCGACGACCGTGTATACTGAGCGAAGAAAATGGCTGGCTATGGTCCCCGTACCGTAGGCTTCTGCTTCGTAGACCGCAAACTCGCAGAGGTTTTCTCCAATGGAGTCGAAATATGGCTGAACCTTCTTAGATGGCGGGATGACGAGGCTGCGCATGCTGACATTGACCTTCAAGGCATCCAATCCGCCGAGACCGAAGGTAAAATAGCCCTCGCTGTCTCGCATGGAGCACGGTATGACGGTGTATTCATAGTTGCCGGTTACAAAAGCCCCCGTAATGTTCCGTATCTGAGCTACGACAGCGCCTGGGAGCGTCATGACTGATCCTATACTTAAACGAACAGGTACTGGTTGGTGTACCCATATGTCGTCCGTTCCCGTCGAGCTACTCGCTGAAAGGGAGGTTATGGCGATGTATATGGATGTCATATCATTATCATTTTTCTGCCACAACTGATAAACCCCTTGGTCGAACGTATACGTTTCGAGATTGACGAGGTCACCTTCGTATCGATTTCTATCAATAGCGCCAAGCAGAAGTCCGCCTGCGTATTCATCTAATCACCCAGTTATTAGTATCGTATCTGGAGGGTCCGTCTAAGTTGGTTAGGGCTATCTATTGCTTACTTACCTCCCTCTTGAAACCATAAACTAAAGGCGCGAGTTGTAATGTATCCCGCTACCTCCATGGATTCGACTAAACTGATAGAGTAGTATGAGCCGCTAATCATGTAAAGGACTGGTAAATAAGGCATGGGGTTAGCATTTGATGTAATATCATATGCTAGTGACATGCTGCAATTAGACAGAGATGCGCCCGCAAATTCGAGCTCATCGGCGAATACAAGTCCTTCGAAGCTACCAGGGGAAGGATCCCAGTCCTTGAAGCTAAACGTTGAAGACAAATTCTGATTGACTTCATCTCCAAGTTGCCGACGTCAGTATTGAAATTGCAGAGACATGTAAGCCACTGAATGAGTTACTGACACGATCCGAAACCGCAACCATCATAAATATCCGTGCTTTCCATGCATCGTGTAGCGTTTGCAGACGGTATCAGAGTATCATATGTCGACGGGTTCGTAAAGTCGATTGCTACAGTTATAGGCTGCCCCGGTGTTCCGATCTTGATTTGTGTTGTGTATTTATATAAGCCATCGAAGTACTGCAAGCCGGCGGAAACATGCGAATCAGCTCTAAGGTTCAAGTTGGAATGTTGTCGCTCTAAGTTGAGAAGTACATAGGCAGAAACCGACTCAAGAACTGCTAATACCATAAGCAATCTCCATGTCGCGAGAAGGTCCAGCATCCTCTAAATGAGCGCGATACTCCAAGATGGCGAGTGGCGGCACGATACAATAAGTCTAAAGTAGAATAAACGGTCGATCATTTCTCATACCGATCGGCAATGTTCGAATGAGAGGTGGGTTACTAACCCAGATCAACTTATAGCTAGAAACAATAGGTTAACGAATTTAACTCCATCTATGTGCTCCCGTAGCAAGGAAGACACCCAGGTGTTCGTCGCCTTGCTGGCAAGTCGCGATACTCCATCTCGATTGCAGGGGCAGCAGTTGTTGCATATCGTCGCATCTAGCGCTTTCACATGTTTAATTTTAATTAAATAAGCTTGGCAAAGACTGTTTGAAGTAGAGCTGAGACAGCTGTCAACTGAAGAGCCTGGAGATGTGTTACAATGAGGCTGAACCAGGATGAACGAGGTGGTCACACATCTGCCTATCTCTGTTCTCTTCAACAGTCACAAATTCCCTAGGCCAGGAAGTTGAACAAGGCAGAACGTATCTAGAAGACCGCGGAAAGAGATATTTGAAGATTGTGGCTGCAATCTACGCTGTTGCTTTGTCAATATGCAAAGGCAAAGGATTGATGTGAAAGATGAAGAGGTGAAGATGTGAAGATGTACTCTTCAGCTGGCAGATGCGCATGTCACAAGATGCCAGCTGGCAAGTACTCACAAGAAGTGAGTGGCCAGCCGCAACTGCCCGCAACCTGACGCATCTCGACGTTTCGGTCTGCCTTGAGTATCAGGATAAAGCCTTCGCTAGAGCCTCAACATGCCTTGAGCCTTTGTGCAACTAGTTATTACATTATATTAAGCCTCATTTTCACCTCTAGTTACACCATATCATTAAATCTTAAACCGCATTTCCTCCTAATTCTCACCCCCGCACTCACTCAGAGCGGACCCAACATGTCGCAAGACGGACAGCTCCTGAAGGGACAATCGGGCTTGCCCGTTGATAACCCAACGAAGTCATATTGGCATCGGGAGGCCTCAGAGAAACTCATCGGCCATCGGACTACGAAGGAGTTACCCCGCTCGGCCGACGTGGTAATCGTGGGAAGCGGCATTACGGGGAGCTTCGCCGCACACTTCTTGAAGGAGAAAAGGCCCGACTTGAATATCGTCATGTTGGAGGCGAGGGAGGCGTGTTGGGGAGCCACTGGTAGGGTAAGTAAATCAAAGAATGACTACAACTGAAAATCTACTACCTTCATCTATCTCGGGCTTGAAGCTAGGCGGCCTGTTTGATGTGCCGACTCAATCTCAACCCCCTTTACCCCTTTCATCTCATCTATGTTACACACATCTCTAGTCTTGAGTATGACTTCATCCCCTATTACACCCTATGTCTTTTGTCCGTCTCATATTCAACTCGTTTCATATCTCACTCCCACCCCTAACATTTTCTCACTCTCACCCACCTACTCACTCACTCGGCGCTTCTACAGAACGGCGGCCACTGCCAACCCGCCATCTACGCGGCCGAGGCGCACATCGCCTCCTTCGAGCTGCGCAACTTCTCGTACCTGAAGAACCTAGTCGAGGAGTTTTCGATCCCGTGCGACTGGCGCTCGACCAGCGGCGTCCACGCCTTCTACTCGGCTTCCTTATTCGCCGTCGTGCGCAACGAAGTCCGCCACCTCGCTGACGAGTACCCGGACCTGGCCGCCAACGTCGCCGTTGTGACCAAAGGCGACGACGGTGATGGTAAGGGCCTGAGCGGCACGCCTTCTTACTTGTTGGAGGGCGAGCGTCGCGAGCTCACGCTCGAAGGGTTGCGCGTGCCAAACGCCGAGGGCGCGGTCGTCCAGTGGAACGCGGCTAGCCTGTGGCCCTACAAGCTCGTCGCGTTTGTGCTGGAGCGGCTGCTTGCCGCCAACGGCGGCGACGGTGGTGGGTCCTTCAACCTGCAGACCAACACGCCTGCCACTGGACTTTCAACCTCCTCGCCGCCCGCCAAGCTAAGCAGCCCTGGCGGCAGCAATAGCAACAGCAGCAGCAATTCCTCGTCACCCATCTGGACAGTCCACACCCCCCGCGGCACCGTCTCAGCACCAAAAGTGCTACTCGCCACCAACGGATACACATCGCACCTCCTCCCCTCATTCTCCGACCTAATCGTGCCAACGCAAGGCCAAGTCTCCGCGCTCAAGCCGCCAGAGCAGCCCGCCACTCCGTCCGACCCGCCCCTGGACATCGGGCACACGTACTACATCATGGGCGAGCCCGACAACGCGATGGAGCGCGACGACTACCTCGTGCAACGGCCCCCTCCGTCCGCCGAGCTGATCTACGGCGGCGGCAGGCGGCACGCCAAGGGCCGGGGCGTCGGGGTGTGGGACGATAGCTCTACCGACGAGGCTGTGGCTTGGTACCTGCGCGGGGAGCTTGGCAGCGTGTTGGATCTGTCGCTGCACGGGAAGACGGGAAGCAGTAGCGGCAAGCGGACGGCAAAGAAGCAGGATCTGGAACCGACGTACGAGTGGACGGGCATCATGGGGTACAGTAGGGATGGACACCCATGGGTAGGCCCCGTGCCGACGTCGCTGGGAGGAGGTGGCGACGACGGGGGGCTGTACGTGTGCGCCGGGTACACTGGCCACGGGATGCCGAACGCGGTGCTGTCGGCCAAGGCGGCCGTCGATATGATGTATGACGGAGAGGGAGCTGAGATCGATTTGCCGCCTGAGTACGAACTAACCGAAGAGCGCGTTGCAGCCGCACGCGGAGTAGATGAGGTGGCCGCTGTGGATGCCAAAGGCAGCTTGTATGCGGACTTTGGCGTCGCTGGGGGCCTGTGATTGTAGATGTCGCCGGAATATGTAATGGATGTCTTTGACAGAAGAGATTGGACTATTGGTGATGAGACGCAAGGCTGAACCCCTAAGTTCAACTATAACTTAGGTACAGAGCATTAAGATATCCCAACTAGAGGATAGAATATGAGCACGACGTGGATAGAGCGAATATTACACAACCACAAGAAATTGGAGGCATGTCTGTACAGAATATAGTATTCGTATAAATACCAAGTGTTCCTGGATTACTTTCTCAAAATGAATACAAGAATTGATCATAACAGGTATTGTTGCAAACATAATGCAGTGTTACATTTCATTTAAGAGTATCTGGCGGCTACTAACCCTAGCCACGACACCCGAACTCTTGGGGGGAAGGGGAGGCTCTATCCCCTATTAGCCTCTGCAGGTACTGGGTCCCTGTCACAAACCGACCAACGGCGACGTGAAATCGAGAGAAACAGTCTCGTGGATTTTTCTCTCTTTTTCACTTCTCCCTTTCCCATCTTCTCATCTCTCACAAATTTCCTCGCCTTCCTCCAGGGGTATACGTATAACAAACTCCTCTCGTTTCCCAGTACACGCTCTCAACTTAAAAAACAACAAAAAACTCCCACACTAATGCTTTGCCCTTAATATCCCTTATTCCGGTATTTTCTCTCTTTTGCGTCTCAAAATGCTAACCCTTGTCGGCCTGTGCCCTCCTGCCGACAATTTTCCCTTATTCCCGGCGTCAAACTTAAGTTATGGGTTCGTGAGTTTCCAGTGATGTCTAAAAGGGGGACCCTTAGCAGTTTGGTGCTGGCTGGGTGAGAATGGAAAAAGTAGTCGAACAAATTTGTGAGTAAAGAAGAGAATAAATAAGGGCACCGATCGTCCTAATTGGTCAAATTGAACGAGAGCTTTCCGTAGCTACTGCCCAGTTCGCTAAAAATAGTCTCGTAAGAATATCCTGGCGGAACGTCCTCTTCATAGAGGGGGTCCAAATCATCTTCGACAAACTCAAGCAAAGGATAGCGCATGTTCCTGGGAGGATGGCTCTAATCAGCCTCAGCCAGTTGCATGATCAGCTTAGCTGCCATGTCGAGGAAAGGGAAGGGGCTCATAACGGCCTTCTCCTCAAGTAGTGTTCCGTCGAGTCGTTCATAACCCGTGCACTTGAAGTCCACGAGGTAGACTTTATCCTTCGGGTCCATCTCGTATATCTGAATCTCCATCCGCATCCAGACGAAGTCCTGCTTTCGCTTGTCCATGACGGAGTAGATAAAAGTGTTGTCGTCGGAAATTGAATCAGAAGTAGCATGACCTGCAGACACCGACGTCCTTCGGATATCTAATAGTTTGTCAGTAGGAAATCTACAGATCGAAAATGGATCAGCTCACCGTCTTTCTTCCATCGGCATACGATGTGCCAAGGATCCGCAGGTAGCTTGTAATATTTTATAGGATCAAATGTCTCCAAATCAATCTCATCAGGAGACATGCCGTCATATGGGTTCTTCTCGTCATCTGGTACCCTGCCAGTATACGCGTCCCTGATTCAATTAGCATCTCTAACAGTAGTCTAAATACTGGTCTTTGTATCACTCACGGATTTTCCGAGTCATGCACCTTCTCATAGTCTTGATCTACAACCCAGCTCGCGCCAAGCTTAGATAAGGACTTGTAAATGCATAGCAGAGCCTCAAAAGGGGCATTGCGGGATCTTATGCCGAACTGCCAACGGACCGGCTTGGTTCTCTTGGTCGCGACAGGGGTCATGCTCTGTGGGTGAAATTGGCTTGACTCGTCAAGTCTCATGGCACTCTTGGAGTGAGGTTTGAGGCGGCGAACCGCTTCTTGCTGCTCGGCGGGTGTTCTAAGCTGCAGGGGAACATCGGGGACCGGTTGCGCATCTAGTGGCTCTTCGACGCCGGCATTCTGCCGTTCAAGGTATTTCTTGTGGAGAGAGGGTAAACTTGTTGGCAAAATTCCAACATGGCTGACGTAGCCGCGAGGGGATGAGCTGGTAATAGTTGAGGCATTGGAACGAGCCGACTCGGCGAGAGGGCTAGCTTGGGATTCGCTCAGGTAATCTACTGAAGAAGTATCTTCGAAAGCCGAGTTAGTCATGGCCTCCGTGACGCTGCGCATCTGCTGTTCAGCGTCGGCATTGGGCGGAGAAGTTGCGAAGAACGGGTTCTCAGCGCCCGTCCCGTAAGCAGCTAAAAATCAAACTGTCAACGATGCTAATTTTGAGGGTACGGAAAACCCGACCCTCCACATATGATAAATCAAGAAAATCAAGCAGGGTTATGAATACAAGGACGAAGATATTAAGAGGAGCCGGTGTGACTTACGATTTACTTGCATGAGCTTGTTCTCGCGGACAATCATATATGCATCCTTAATAGCAGATGGCTCCTCATTTTCAAGAGCTTCCTGAACATCGCGCTTATTGTAACCCATAGTCTTGCTGATCTTCTCGGTGACTTCGTTATGGAGTTTTTCTTGGACCTTGGGAGGGGCATTAGGCGCAATATCGCTCGGTTTGATAGCCCGGTTAGGATCTACGCCTGTATTGAGGAACTCTTCGACAGGCGGGGCGAGATAGGGAGGGAGGTCCTTCAAAAACCACGGGTCTTGTCTGATCTCATCGATGATTATACGCTGCACAGGATTAGTCTGTAGCATCCTTCGGATGAGGCTCGCCGCTTCACTGGGGACCCAGTGAGGAACGGTAAATACACCCCGTTGGATCTTGGAGAATAGACTCGGGATATGGTCGTCGTCGAAGGGAAGCCTGCCCACCAAGAGTACGTATAGGATGACACCGCAACTCCACACGTCGACTTCAGGTCCGGCATACAGTTTCCCGCTAATAACTTCCGGCGCTGCATAGTTAGGACTCCCACAACTGGTCTTGAGGAAGTTTCCGTCCGTCATAATATTACTCAGACCGAAATCCGCAATCTTGACGTTGAGATTCTCGTCGAGGAGAAGATTCTCGGGCTTGAGATCTCGATGCACCACTTTATGCCTGTGACAATACTCTACAGCGCATATCATCTGCTGAAAGAACTTGCGAGCCTGATCTTCGGGTAGACGTCCGTGTTTGACGATGTAGTCGAATAGCTCACCGCCGGCATACTCCAGGACCATGATAATCTCGGCTGACGTCTTAATTACAGTGTAGCTATTGTCCGTTAGTTACCTAACCAATCGACATTTCCATCGTTGTTTCGTTTCGATCGGAGGCGAGAGCTTACAGCTTGATGATATGGGGGTGCCGGAGGAGTTGTAGGTACTCGATCTCTCGTTCGACACGGCCCACCATATCCCTACTGATCAACTTCTTACGTGCTATGATTTTGAGAGCGACCTTCTGGTTGGTAGATCTGTGAACGGCCAGTTTCACCTTTCCGAAGGAGCCTTCGCCGAGCGTTCTGATTATATTGTAGGCACCGATTCGTTGATCTATCTTGGACTTCTCGCGGTTCTGGGACGCCTGCTGCGATAGAGCACTGGCGGCTCGAGCTCTGCCGTTGGAGCCATCGGAGGTCGGGCGAGTGACGTTAATTTCAGGTACTCTAGCGCCATTGTGTTTTTGTCGGGTGGCGGAGGAGGATAGGGACATGGAAAGTTCCTCTTCGTCAAATGCTCGGGAAGTCATCTTGTCGAAGGGAATGGGAGGGATCGCAGGAGATTCTCGATGATGGCGAGATTGATGAGATCGTCGTGGAGTAACGTTCAACAACGAGGGGCTCATGGGACTGGGAGCTAGGCTGGACTAAGGACCGGGGGGCCGGGGTCGGCAGGTCGGGCGACAGGGGGACGGGAAGGGTGTGGAGTACCTATGGGCTGCTATGGATAAGCCTCGAGCCTGTACCGTAGGGGTAGATTGATAGGCTGATAGCTGATAGGTCGATCGATAAGGTACTTCGTAGCGAACGTAAGCTTGGCGCCAGAAAACGATGTCTTTGTCTTAGTGCGGCTATGTGTAAACTGGAACACCGAACACCAGCAATTAATACTCGATTTCTGTACCGGGCGCTAGGTTAATTGATAATTGATGTGTAGTATTTAGTACCAGTACCTGAGCAACCGTTGAGCCTCCGTACTCGTTGGCTTCGAGTCCATCAGGTACCAATCTCCAAGTAAAGCTTAAAAGGTCTCAACAATGAGATCAGCCCTCAACGTTTGCTATGAGGCTCTCTGTTAAGCTTTCCCTTCCCGACTTCAACAAAGGCTGGGGACCGTTGAAATCCGAGTTAGCAGGGATCAACTTACCCGGATCGTTCGAATCACTTTTTAGTTGGGCAAAGATTTAGGCCACACATACATGTGAAAATGCAAGATCCCACTCAATCCCGCTGTCAGATGCGCATTCGTGCCTTGCAGATGGTAAGATTGAAGAGATGGGAAACGAAGAGAATGGAATCTCAAGAGAACAATCATCGGTTTCCGTCTCATCCGTGAGAAGAGTCATAAGTAGGGATGGAAAACAACAAGATTCACATGTCAAAATCGAACCATCTATGCAGCATATCTCTTGCTGCTCTAGTCCGATGGAAGATGGTACGTAGCACAAACCTGTTTCGGGTTAGGAGAGATTTGCAGATCGTGTAAAGGCCGCGACAGTTATGCTCGCCATGCAATTACTTGCTTACCTACATATGTAGCTACCTATGTTACATATACCTAATTGGAAGGTATCGACAGGGCATAATCTCTGTGGACAGCGACTTGTGATACCTTGACTCTGAGACAACAAGTTTATTCATGTGTTGTTCATCAAATCAGGCTTAGACAACACGATGCAGGTCTCGGAAGACAGCATGGCAACATGGTTGAAAGTCTCGGTAAGGTACCATGGTAACACAAGCCTACGAGGACTCTTACGTAGGATGTGCTCACCGATTAGGCGTCAGGTACGGATAGATCGGAGATATAATTACGGTGTGTAAATTGTAAAAGTGTCTGCCTATGATATCACTCCTAGCCTTATCACATAGGTAAGTAAATGTATCACACCCATTTCCTATCTAATATCTTTCACTAATAATTATTAGGTAGTAAAGTGTAACTGTTCTAAGTCTTAATAACTTTTCTTAGTAAATGTGTTATTATATTAGTCGTGGCATTAATACATACATACCTATCGTCTCAGATGTCTGTTACTGACCCTTTTTCTCCTCTTCTTTCAGCCTTTCCACAAGTTTCGTCCTAAGGTAGTCGCTGAGACCCAATCTAAATGTAAATGCAAGATTAGTCAATGTTACCAAATCCGATCATCTATGTATGCCTAGGCCATAAACTCACATTCCCTCGTTGGTGATGATGCGGTACGTCCCGCTAAGCTCAAACTCTCCCACGATGTTCCCTGACGAGTCGACTTCAATGCTACCCAAGATGTCTTCGGGCCATGCGATTCTTCCATAATCAGGCGGGTTTCTTAAGTCGCTGAGATGTATGTGACCGCCTACACCACCGCCTCCAGCACCTCCCTGAGCACTTGCTCCACCGCCGCCGCCTCCGCCAGCACCACCTCCTCCGCCCAAGCCTGCTGCCGTTCCTCTTCTTTGCTTACGTTGTTGGGGAAAGAAAGCACCTCCCGAGCCTAGGGTTGCTCCACCCGGTCCGGCAAAGGCCTGTGCCTGGGATTTGAGGTTTGGATCCTGCGCGGCATGCTGGCGCAGGACTTCTGCTAGGATAGAGAGAAATTCATGGTTCTCGGAGAAAGACCGCGGCGTTGGCGGCAGTTCTGTTGTCGAACCAATGGCCAGTCTGTGTGACGGCGGGTCGGTATCGAGATATGTGAGTAGATGCCCATTTGTCACCGAGGCATTGGGAAAGACTTTCTGGGGTATTACTGTAAGAAAAGGACTACATAAATCTAAGAATTTGGTGTATTGAAGAGGTTACTGACTATGTAGGGATTGGTGCTCAGTGTAGAGACACCCCGATGCGATCTTATCGCCCTATATATTTGGGCGATGGGGGCTCGTGATAGTAGCATCTTGAAGCAAATTATGGTCTTCTTTGCTAGATAGCTTGCTTGGATTATTTCTCTAAGAGCTCAATCAAATACTGACGTATAAGCACAGTTTTTCATACGGTATTTGCGCATGCTACAAGGTAGAATTTAGCGTAGTATCAAGCTATACCAGCACAGTGCGTCTAAAATAGCAGCTATCTTATCGATTAGCACACCCTTGCAGCTCAATTAACGCCCTCGACGCGTAGAAACGCGTCTAGAATCTACAGTCCATTAAACCACCCATTTTCATGTGAAGCAAGGTCTACGATTTATGGAAGTGACCATTCGAGTTATAAAGACTTCGCCAAGATGCACTCAAGAAAACCTCACGCAGCGTCGATATTCGCGCCGAAAACACCCGCTCCCGCGAACCCAATACCGTCTTCTTCTCCCGCTTTTGGAACACCCGCGCATTCTCTCAAACCCTTCGCTGTAGCGCCGCCGACCAAAGCCACTATCCTACCAATTCTTCTCCCGCCAGCCACTCTAAGACCCCTAGCCTTCCGAACCTTTACGAAGAAGCATAGCTTAACCCTTACATCGTCCGCCCTGCAAGAATTGGCTACTTTCATCGGCCGACACTGTGGTTCGGGATGGCGCGAGGAGGGTCTGGCAGAAAAGGTACTCGAAGAGGTAGCCAAGAGTTGGAAGAATCGAAATGGAGGCGTGATAGTCGACGGCGCCAGCGCCGAGTTGAAAGACATCCTCAAGACGTTAGAGGGAAACATGAGCGGGGGAAGAGTAGCGACGGGGCGAGAACTAAATCGACAGAACAGCTTGGTCTTAGACTCTAGTCAAGAGGCCGACTCAATGAACACAAGGTTGGGATTGAGGCCCACGAAAACTCTCCTACGCGACGACAGTAACACGAGTTTTGGCATGTCAGGACTCGGTGTCCAGGAAGAGGAGCCAGAAGATGAAGGGTTAAGTCACCCGAGGAAGTGGTTGAAAGTCATAAGTGCATACGACCAACCACGTCTGCTATATAACGTCACAAAAAAGCATTTCGAGAAGTACGTGTTTCTCCTTGTGTCCTCTTAACAGTATGGCTTATAGGAAGTTCAGGGACCCTTCAAAACCATCCTTGATGCCGCCAGCATCTCACAAAACGACTTTATTCCGGAATAGATATAACGTCGTACACCAAAGGCTTCTCCGGAACGAATCGTTCCAGAGTTCTTCAGTAACAACTACAAAAGCAGCGCCGTCCCTAAAAAGGTCCGCTTCTTCCAACCTGACCGCACAACAAACCTACAAGATCACACCCATATCAAATTTGCTCGGCCGTCATGGTAGCCATCATATGCTCCTCGGTTTATTATCCGTCCTGCCAACCGGTAACCTAGGAATAAATGATTTGACAGGGACAATCTCACTAGATTTATCACATGCCGTCGCCATACCCGAAGACTCAGCATGGTTCACACCGGGCATGATTGTGCTAGTAGATGGCGTGTATGAAGAAGAGGAAGAGTCAACCGGCAAAGGCCTCGGCAACAGCAACGGTGTAGGTGGAATTATCGGCGGTCGGTTTCAGGGGTTTTTTATTGGCCAGCCGCCCTGCGAGAAGCGGAAGGCCACACTCGGCGTTAGTGGACCAGACGACCACACCATAGGGGGCGGGTTCGGCTGGATCGACTTTCTAGGTGTAGGCAGCGAGCGCGCCGTGGGCCCCAAGATGCGGAAGCTCGAGCGGCGCATCGTGCGCCAGCCCAGACGCTCTCAACCGTCTACTTTAGATCCCGACGCGGAGGTCCCCAGCTGCGCCCGCGTGGTAGTGATAGGCGAGCTGAACCTCGACCAGCCGCGGGCTCTGCAGGCCCTCCGCAAGATCCTCACCATCTACTCGACGGAGCCCGAGGGCAGCACGCCCATGAGTTTTGTTTTGGTGGGCAACTTCACGCAGCACGCGGTGATGGCGGGCGGCGGCGCGTCCGGCGGCTCCGTGGAATACAAGGAGTACTTCGACGCGCTGGCGTCTGTGCTCGCGGACTTCCCGACTATCCTTCAAAGCGCCACCTTCGCCTTCGTCCCCGGCGACAACGACGGCTGGGCCTCGAGCTTCGGCGGCG
>JAOXNQ010000005.1:2434007-2521772 GCA_028571165.1 Hypoxylon perforatum | reverse complement strand
CTCCCGCTTGCCTTTGGCGGCTGGGGACAGCGCGGGGATCGGCGGCATGCCGTTCGCGAATAGGCGCGGGCCGAGGCCCGGGTTGTAGTTAATCTGGTCCGCCGGGAACAGGACCGCGTCGTCGAATGCGCCAAAGTCCCGGTACCCGACGGCCAGCGCGGTATTGACGAGCGTCGAGGCGAGGAGCAGCATGGCGGCGACGGCGGTCGCGACGGCGTTTTTGCTGCGAGACATTGTTGTGTGAGGAGGAGGGCGGGTGGCCGTCCGACAGATAGCCAGCCTCGTGGAGCAGGTGGCGAATTGCGCATGTAGGATGAGGATAAGAATCAGAATCAGAATTTTATACCTACTCCAAACCGACTGCTAATATAAAATCACCTAATTACTGAAAGGGACGAAGGGCTACTATGCTTCGACGCCTCCTCGAACGTCAATACAGCGACGAAGGGACAGAAGGGAAGAGAAGAGGTCGACAAGCGATCACGAACATTTCGCACGCCAACCCGAATGAAGAAACTTACAGATACGGCAACCACCCACACCATGGCCGATATTGAAAAAAGAAAAGCTAGCCTGCCTATGGGAGACCTGCCCACCCGGTCCCTTTCTGCAGCTTTCGATTTATTCTCGTCCTGCGAGGAAGCCTATTGGGCTGGGTCAGCAGTGAGATTTGGAGTTTGGTAGCACCAGCAGAGCTGGACCCGGTCCGTAATGTAAGACAGCCTGCATATTGTGGTTACATCCGTCAGATCAGACTAACCAACAATCGGAAGGGCACAGCCGCCACCGTATGAACTTGGCGAGCTAGAGTGAATTCTGACAGTATGTCAGAGGCATTTCGGGGCAAGTAGACTGGTCCTTGATTGTGTAAGGACTCAATATATCTAATCGATAGATCAATAATATGAACCCTTTGATAACGCAGCATTTCATGGATTGAAGAACGTCCATTTGTTACTACCACTGGCGTCATCCACAAGGTGAAATAAAACATGAGGTGGCTTCGAGAACTAGGAGAGTCAGCGTAATGCGCCTCCGCCACTAGCTGTAGGCGGGTTGAGCTATGAGAAGTACAAGGATAAGAGCATATGTGAGCTCAAAGGTCCATTATGTAAAACGCAATGAAAAAATATCCGTGTGGAAGTGCCAGTCTAACGATGGATATATGAGGATTCCATGCTCCTTAAAATGAGTGTTCCGAATACACCAATAAACCAGATATCATACGGCAGACTCGTCTCGATCCCGTCTGATTGTATCCTCTTTTACCTTATCCGGCAGAACAATTGTGCGTTGGCTCCCGTTCAGCATCTCGTAAGGGCGGTTCGCGTTTAATTCATATTCTTTTCTCGTATTGCTTCTGTCTTGTGTGCCGGAGATATACCTGGCGTGCGGGCTATTATTGTATGCTGCACTAACAACTCTGGGTTGATTTGCCGGCATGAAGGTGCGCAGAAGGGGCTGTAGCGCCGGGAAGCAACAGCACCACAGTCCGACGTGTGCTTCGAGGTTCGTCCAGATGCTAAGGAAGGGCATCTTCCAAGTTCTGTGATGATAAAAGAAATCAGTTTTGAGTTGAGTTCAAAACTCCGCGTTTCGGGTACAACTCACACGTCGGTTTTCAGATTGATCGTCGCAAATAAGCACACGCGGATGATGGCGGTAGCGACGGCAAATATTCCGATACTTAGAGCCAGAACGATCTGAAGTGTCCTCCTGGACCACATCATCTTGTTGCATATGACGTAAATGGGCAAGACGAGTAGGATCAAGTCCAGCACAATTCCAACTATGCCATGTCCTATCATCATGTTCGTATGACGGGCCAGTCCGACACAGTGTGATCCAGGAGTAGTTGGCGATTTGAAGTTGTCCCTACGTAATGTCTCAGCCTCCTGATATTAGATGATAGACGGCAGGTTTCTGCTCACAAGAACGGTTCGCACTCGGTGAGTCTATACACGGTTGCGACTATAGTCTGAGCGATGATAAGTACCGCAACTGCCCACGAAATTCGGCTTATGGTCTCTGCGGTTCCGCTTAGCATAAGATAAGCATTTGAACAGGTCTTGGTTCCCTACTGTCTTGGGCAATTCGAGGGATGAAGGCGAGAATTGAATATCTAACCATGGCTATTACCCAGAAGTACAATATCGATTCGATGCTAAATAACTGGGAACGGAATTAGCACCAGGGTGATAATACTCCGGTTCCTCATACGGACCTCGAAGTACTTAGATATCACATCTTCGGGAACGAAAGCGATGTGCGTTCCGCTGCCGAACTGCACGGCTAAGAGATCATCAGCATGGTCGTAGAGGAGAGGTCATCCGGTGAAGTGCTAACCAATAATATCCATGACAGACAGCGCGGTTAGTGCTAGCTAACTCATCAGTTAGAAGTCGAATGTCCTTTGCAGTGATATAGTCGTAAAGCCACACTCACATAGGCAATAGCCGCCAGTACATCGTCAAGTCCAAGAGACTTGGTAATGAACAATCGGACAAAAACACGAAGGGAGCACACTATAGTCGAGATCCCAATTAGTGCTCCGTTAAGCCCGATCTCTGTGTGGCCATGATAGCCCGGTGTGTCGCTGAAGTCCATATCAGGCGAAAAGGGCTACATTGGTGCGTTTGCCTCATAGCAATACAGGTAATCGGTTCGGCTTCGCCATTTCGAAAAAACAGGGGCTAACATTCCAGATATATGCCCAACTGATTCTACCCCGTCTCCAATCTATTGGTAATCGCACTTGAAAGCCAAGTATCTTTCGTCAGAGTGATCCCGAAATTGAATCATCACGGGGAAAGTTAAGTCGTTGCTTTTGAATCCGCGTATCATTCCGGCTCCTTACTCCTCCTAGCAATAGCTCTGTACGGGACCTTTACCGCAGGCCCGTTAGCCTCTCCTGTGGCGCAGATCTACAAAAGGAACCCTCTATTCAGTCTTAGATCTGCATGCTTCCCTCGTGGGCATATGTATGCAGTCTTCTAACCTTACTTGAATTTTTCCTTTTTGCTGAAAACTTCAACAGATAGCTGCTAGTAGCTGCTTCAGGGATGGTATCCGCCATGCCGGTAGATTTGTGGCGCCCCTGTCTTGCGGCTTTCGAAGAGCCGAGGCGTAGGTCTTAAGAAAACCCCCAATAGCATCTATACCTAGGTAGGTATCTATTTTCGATGCTGTTACGCAGGCTTCTGGACTGCGAGTTCGGCGACCAAGATAGGAGTTCCAGATTTTCGGAGACGGAAGACATCGGCTGCTGAGACATGAAGAACCGGAGATGAGTCCCGATGCGTGCTCTTTACGTATTCAACGTATGTAGTTCCATCTCCTCGTAATAATAAGTGTCATTGGTCTTTGCTCGGTCAGGTGTATTGCACCAGTCAAAGACTTTGGTAGGGCAAGGAATGCTCCTGTAGCCATATGTTAAACGATATACTTTCCACTTGTCCACCCATCATTGCTTCAAAGTCAGGAAGACCTGCTGTGTTTTTCAATGCCTATTTAGACATGGAATACGACACCTTTTGCTTATTCGTTCCCTCGTTATTCCAACCAAGGGTAGACCTCCGAGATCGCTCACTAAGGCATCCCTTGCTTTCGAACTATCTTCAGGTTAGCCTCCAACGAGTTACAGAATGTCTATGATTTGAGAGGCGTCTGTTGGTTATATAGTGGTTGATCTCTATTCCCAAAATGCTGGTTTCGCGTCATTTTGGACGTTCGTAGGTTGTGACTATCTTGGCGTCGGGGTCCTATTTTCGCCTTTCACACAATAGCACAATAGTGAATACCGCTTCGAGCCAATTATGATCGAGTCATATCCATCTACAAATTTCCTCCCGTATTATTACACCATTATCCTCGTCATTTGAGAAGGGAAAACACTCACCTACAAGTAACTTCCCTAAAACAAGGGTCATACTATTGATTCGACCTGATGGTGCGGATCATCCACATGGCAGTTCATCGAGACGAATTATCTAAGATTCTCGGCGAAGTTAGCTCTTTATCGATTTGATGGACAACACACGAGATTCTAAGGAGTGCGCATGATATCGAATCCGTCCTAGAAGCAGGAGCGATACTCGACCACCAAAACAGGGTCTGATACCCCGACATCTAACGCATCTATGGTTCCTTAGCAGCAAACCACACATGAGCCCAATTCTAAATTGGGCGATGAATGTTAGCGGAGTGGATGAGAAGGCCATTTTTTAAATATCACATTTAAGGGTTGACGGTGTAAATCAAAGGTGATGATGATGAAAAGCAACTGTAAGTTTATTTGTCCGTGCTTGCGTGACTCTTTTGGTAGGCAAGGGCCTGACACGAATCCCTTATGCATCTAGGCTCATCGTTAGACATCCTAGAAACTCTAAGACATGAAGAACAATGATGCGTGAAGTGCATGAGCTGGAGACTCATCAGTTGGTTCTCAAGTAGACGACGGCAACCCGCTAGAGAATGATGCTTCCTCATCCCACCATTTGAGGAACTCTTGCATCCTCTCGGTCTTTACTCTGGCAAGATCTCTCCCAACATCCGTCTTCATCATGCTCTCGAGTTTCAGGAGCTTGTCATGGAAGTGTTGAATAGAGTCCGCCATGGACCTCGTCGTCCTGGCCCCAGTAAAGGTAAAGACCCTGCCGATCCCGATACTCCCAATAGCATCAAGCCGGTCGGCATCTTGAACGACAGCCAACTCTGGGTAAGACTTGATGAGATTTTGAACTCGAGCAGGGTCTTTGATTTCGCTCGAGTAGCTCACACCTAGACAGATAGTCTGGACCGTCTTCGCAAGTTGTTCCGCAGCACCCAAAGATAAGAGAAGCTCGTATACAAGCGTGGAAGCATCCTCGCCCGGCTTCAGATACTTCTTGTCTCCTACATCATGCAGGAGGGCACTGAGGACTACGACTTGCTGGTCTCGCTCGCCCGGGAGGTGAGCATGGATGTGCTTGGCCAGTCCTACAACACGCTCGATATGGTGGAAGTCATGGGAGCCGTCGTAGTTTGACATATACGACTTGACATATTCCGTGACCTTTGCGACGAGGTTGCCCTCAACGGCTTCTTCCGTCGAAGTCATGATGTTCCACGGGATCGGATCGCCCGGCTATTGCGCTTCGGTTCGTCAGCACATGCCGATACGCGCTTATTGACACCCTACCACGTACCTCCTCTCTGTCCACGAGACACTCTGCAGCAGTAGTGATGGAATATCTTCATGACATTTAGAGGATCCTCAAGACTAACAAGCGCCAGAATAACGCTAGCTGCTGCAATGAGACCCGCACAAGACTTATTACCCAGTTAGCGAACTTCCTAACATGGCGGGGGGAGGGCGGAAGAGTGGAGGGTGGGTGGAAACACGTACGGGAAAATCCCAATCTACGATAGATCTTGGTGTAGGGCCGGTTGATGGTGGATTGTAAATGGAGCTTCACTAACCTTCACGAGAAAAATCCAGATTCTTTCCTTGCAGGGCTGGGTAGAGGCTTGGAAAGCAGGTGGGCAGGCAAGGTGTGCGATGGATCGCCGAACTGCATATTGCTGCATTGCATCCACGCGCCGTGCCAAGATTAGTCATGTGATTGATGTTAACTCTTTTCGCCAATCAGAGGGTAGGACCCGTCTAATCGTGGATGACAGATGTTTATCTTATTGCATAGTGCATATTGCAGTAACCTAGCACTATTCGGGATTTTCCCGGCGTAGATTTCTGCACGTTGGAGTCCCTTGGCCCTGGACGCCACGGACGGACCCTGCTATCGTCCATTCTACACACCATCCCAGCAACCCACGAGCACCACCGTCACTTAATTCCCTGCAGTAGGGCTACATAATATCTACCTAGCCTAGCTTACAAGCAGAGCAGCCTACATAGGACTTACGAAAGCTTACGACAACCTTGATGAATGGCACCGAGATGGACCGTTACCTCTCGGACTTACACTGCTTGGCGGATTCTGTGCAACTCGCTCTGCCCGCTCTGCCTACCCGCCCGAGCTAGTGATGTGACCTGCATAAGGTTCACCTGGACTCCGTCGCCCGGCTAAGCAGAGGACTTTCCCCGCGATACCGAGCCGAGCTATCTGATATCCCCAGGAACACATTCAAGTTCTAGACTGGTTGAAGCCGATAGCAACGATAAAGAGGCAGTAAGCAGACAGCTTCGATACTCTTTCGCCCGTTATCTGTCCCAGCTATTCGCTTCTCCAGTAAGTTGGCAGCTGATAAACTGACAAGAAATCCAGCTGCGTCTCCTACCATATTCAGATCATGCACTTGGCAATTGGTCTGCCTTGTTCAGCTCGGTATTTCTAACTTGACATTTGCATTATTACATCTGCGAACCCGCATCTCCTTCTTTGAGTGGTGCGACCTCTTCTTCACAAAGCTAAAGTGATGGAGTGGATTGCATCATTCGCCAATGAGGACAATCATGATGGGCTGCATATGTGAATGCAATAGAACAAGCCTTCGTCCACATGGATCTACCATGCTCGTGCCGTCCTACCATGCCGTTCATCAAGACCTTCAATCAGCACAATGGCTAGCGTTATGCTTCGCTCATTCGATAGTGGAAAGGCACCGCGAAGGAGAAGCTTCCTGCCTCTTTTGATTCGTCTGCTGCACGCCAACCGATGTGTGATATGTGATGGGCGAAAACTAGCATTGGCTGCCGGCATGTGGCTATCGACCAATCACCTCCAAGACTTAGACGCCCAATCGCCTTTTCCCGACTAGCTTGCCCTTGTTTCCCGCGCATTTTCTATTTATTCCTCAAATCTTGTATCCAAGTACCTAAGTTTTCATAGGACCACTCAGATGCTTAACCGCCCATCGTGCAGTACGGCATACATCAGGTTCGCTGCACCGAAGACTGGAATGGCTTAGGGAATAGACGAGTGCTCAAGTGACATTACGTCCAACTAAGGTAGGTCTGCATCGCCAACCAAACAGAGGCCGCCATTCCTGTCCAAGATGGGCGGCCCCGCTCACCCAGGTGCCGTAGCGTATGCTTTTCGAGTTTTCGAGGTCCTGGCCGGATGGGAGGTCGCTGGCACCGTACGCTGGAAGCCGAATGTGATGGTCGAGATGTTGGGCCACACCCCGGCCTCCCTATTCGGCCGCGATTTATATAATACCACACAGCCTGCCTCTGTCCTCTTCTCTTTTTTCCTTTCTTCTTCAGCAAGCACTCAAACACCAAAAGCTAATTTCTTGTTTCTTCTTATCCCTTTTTTTCTCTTTTTTTCACAGAGCTGTGCTCTACCCTCCTAATACCCTCTCTAATATACCAAAATTCAAAAAATCATACTCAACAATACCAGTTGCCGGTCAACTAATCCCCCATAATCCAATACCGACAACATCTAATAGTTACGAGAAATTAGCTTTTCCTTGCTCAAGTCCTTGAATCTCTTTCAGAAACGACAATCTTTGCAATATCAACATCAGTAATAATGGCGTCCTTCCAGCTATCTTTCTCTCTTCGCGTTTCTTCCGGCGTTAAGTCCGTCCATTTGCTTGGTTCTTGGGACAACTACACCGGCCAAATCCCCCTCTCCAAGGACAAGTCTTCCAGCAAGTCCGGCTCGTGGAAGGGTACCTTCAGATTCCAGGGCAACCTTGAGGCTGGCCAGCGATACTGGTACTACTACATCATCGATGGATACCACGTCTCCCACAACCCCAGCGAGCCCTCGACCGTTGAGCCCACTACCGGCCGAGAGTTGAACATCCTCGATGTTCCCAAGGACAAGTCCAGCAAGTCTTCATCCAAGTCCCACAGCTCCAGCAAGAGCTCGTCCAAGCACTCTTCGTCTTCATCAAGGGAAAAGCGATCCTCCAAGCGCGGCTCTCTGGCCGTTGACATCCCCAAGGGTCGCCCTCTGTCCGTCTCCCAGATCGTTGCGCCCAAGCCCATGTCTCCCCACGCCACCAAGAACATCCTGGATGCCGACTTCGACGACGAGTCCATTGATGAGCTCACCGCCCGCTTCAACGGCACCGGATTCGAGGATGTCGAGTACGTCGACGACTACGCCAGCTCCCCTGTCTCCTCGTCCGGCTCCAGCCTGTCCTACCGCTCGGACAGCTCGTCGCCCAGCTCTTCGCTCTCCGGCTACAGCACGCCCGCCTCGGACTGCAGCAGCTGCACCTGCGAGCGCTACGGCATCACCCGCAAGGGCGACCGCGTCAAGATCGACTGCGGCGGCTCCCGCTGCGGCTACAGCGACGACGAGAGCTCGTGCTCCAGCGGCGAGGAGGAGGACTACGTCTCCAACTCGCGCCGCCACGGCATCGTCGTCCGCGCGTAAAGACTTGCACCTCTTGGGGGGTCCCACCAAGCAGAAATTAATACGTCAGAAGAAGGCCCGAAGATAATTGATATCTAGGCTGTTCGCTCATTTAACGGGCATCGAGCAATAATTTTTCTATTCGCTCTGCTCTGTTCCAGTTGTTCCATTGCATCAGCACGGGGTTTTTATTGCGACGGGCCCCGACTGCAAGCTGGTTCTTGTTAGTCGAGCCCGCCGCGCCCCGTGCGCCCACCAACCCGGGTCGATGCTGCGGCCCCCACGATCCGCTGTCGTCTTTTCCAGACGATGGCGGTCGTGCGATTGTTTCGTATGTTTCCAACAATACATCCGGAGCATTGGTCTTTGGCCCCCTCTAATCCTACTCGCACTGGCGAGAGAACGGGGACCAGGCCTAGCTCTAAGCGAAACACAGCGAGACCGTCTGCCGGGGGAAACGAACGGCAAGACGGCTCCTGGGGATGTATGAAAATAAGTTGTGTCAATCTCGTGGCCTCGGATCCGGCGTCTCTTGAAGATCCGAGCCAGCTACTGTAAATTAGTCCTTCGTCCGCCTCCAAAACAGAAAAGACATTTAGGTTGGATAGATGGGAAACCGGGAGGTAGAACATCGTGTCAAGTATATAGCTACCACCGCAAAACGTGGATAGACGACTATTGAATCTATTCATAGAAAACTCTACAGAGGCTCTTGTCTTTATCAATTGTGATTATATGATTGGAGCACTACCTAAATGCCGTGCAGTTTCAATGTATTTCGTACTTGAGTCTTATAATTGAGTGACTACCTATCTACATACTTTGCTGGGAGGTAGGTATATAGATGGAAATGTCATCTAAGACGTGGTCCTAGATAAATGAGTCGTTAAAATCATGGCCCACAATAGCTGTCAGGTATTGTAGGCACTTGTCTATATTAAAACCACAAGCTTTCTGGCCGAGACGCCGGCTTTCCCTTTATAAATAGCTGCTTGAATGGCATCGAGTCCCTTGCCTACAACTTCAGGAGGAGGCACTGGTTTGAGATTGCCACTCTTCAGGGCTTCTGGCATATAATCGTGCCTGAGAAAAGGGGGGTAACGTCAACGCAATCCAAACCATGATACCGGATGGAAATTCTTACCAGATCATCCTCCCAATCTCTTTGTGGTCTTCGAAAATAGTAGGAGCGAACACTATACATAACAGGTCAGTCCAAGCGCGAGCCGTCTTTACACATATATGCTTACCCCATTTAGTCTTGACGTTGTCAGGTAGCCCATCTTGTGGATAATCCGCGGTCGTCATTCTACCGCCTCCCAGCTCAGAAGCCACTTGAGCAGCCGCCTTTTGAGTCTCCGGTTGACCAATAGCTATATCAGGTCGTACCTAGATTAGCCCTGAAGCTTGCTAGCACACATCCCATGACATTATAACATACCGTCCAAAACGCCAACAAACTCTCCCCCACTCTTCAGCTCAGCGATCAGATCACGCACGACATCCTCACTATGATAATCAAACACAGCCCTCGCACCAAGCCCCCTAAGCAGGCCAAAGTTCCTCGGCGACGCCGTCGCCACGACGCCGTACCCAGCCGCCACCGCGAGCTGGATCGCCGACATGCCCACGCTCCCGCCTCCTCCCCACACCAGCAGCGTCTTCCCGTTACTTTCGGGCTTACCAAGAACCGGCCTATGCTCCAGCCCAATCTGGTCGCTCTGGAACAGCGCGCAAGCAGCCGTCGAGACGCCAAGCGGCAGCACAACGCCCTCCTCGTAAGCCATAGCGTCAGGCAGCGCGGCGACGGCAGTAATGGGCGCAACGACGAGCTCCTGGAAGCCGGCGTTCTTGATGTCCTTGGTCGTTAGCATCTGCGAGAAGGCGATGACGCGCTGGCCTTCGCTAAACTTTGTGGCGGTATCGTCGACTTGGGTGCCGGCCGCGACGACGTCGCCGGCGATGTCGGCCCCGAGGATCGTCGGCCACGACTCGATGAAGGCGCCGTTCTCCTGCACCTTCCAGTCGAAGGGGTTGATGGCGACGGCGCGGACGCGGATCAAGACTTCGTCGGGCCCGGGCGCCGTCGTGGCGATGGCGCGCACGCTGAGCGGGAGGTTGGGTCCGTCGAGGAGAGCGGCTTTGTGCTGAGACATGATGATGCTGCTAAGCTGTTTGGTGGGTTTACCTGGAGATAGTTACACTTTCGGGATCTTGGTCTAGTGTTTCCAGACACTCACCTCGATCTCCAACGTGCTTTGTCTACCTACCTAGGGATACCTATTCTTTGGTTGTGTAACCAACAGCCAGCTCCACAACGGTCCGATCCAAGCATCCAGTCGGACATCGACTCTGTCAATAACAGTGAGTTTTAACTAATTAGCTAGTATGTATACTCAGATGTAACATTTACGAACAGAAGCCACCCCAAGCTCCCTCACCTAATGGCAATCCCCATTATTCTCCTGCGCCCAACTAATAGTAACACAAAGGGTCCACCCTTACATTGCGGGCATATAGAAGGTAGGATGTTCTATTTGCTTGCAATTCTAGAAAGGCAAGTAGACTAAGACAGCCAATGCTTGCTTGGGCCGGACGGCACTCAAATTCTTCATGGTGCCAGCCTATTACCGTTTACATGGGTGGTCCATAACCCCTATACCGCCATCAAGCTTCGATATCGGCTCCGTCTCTAGATTCCTTTTTTTTCTGACAAATATGGAGCTGCGCAATAATGACAGTAAATAGCTCGACCTCATCGTCTGCGTCGCAATATGCGGTGTAGCTCTGGTACTGTTCCTAATTATATGTCTCTTATGTGAATGAATGGCGTGTAGATACTGGCGTTGAATGGGGTGATGAGATTTTCAGGCGGCCTAATGGCCCTACGGTACATAACGCGTAAAGCAAATAATACGCTGGACATTTCTTCACATATATGCATGTTCATCACACTACTACCAAGAATTCATTGCGGGACATTGGTGCAAATCATGTATTGCTGTAAAAATCAACGTATTGCTGCGCTTGAGAGAACTTCTGCCGAGACCATCGTCAATTCGTCCGTCTCGTCCCGTCTGCGAAGCCTCATGTGCAAGCGTCAATCAAGTATCTACATGATATCCGACAACGGGAGAGCCTCCTCCATATAGACGGGTAATCCATATATACCACACACCGTCTCGAGGTCCCGTCCATCTTAAAAAAACCATAGCCTAAAGAGGCATCACCAAATTCCTGTCCCCTATCCATAATGCCTGGGTTCATGTTCCTGTCCTGCCAACACTAAATGCGCTAAGTTCGCGCGTGTGAATGCCCCAACGCCAAACGCCTCCCCGCCCCGTTCGCTTTTTCGTCGTTTCCGATTTATCGTGAATGCAACCCGATTTCCTTAACGCCTGATGGCCAACCTGTAGGCCAAAGATGCAATCCGTAGTGGTCGTATAGTTTACAGTCGTATGGGCTGTGAGACCAGTAGTCGTCATAAAAAACATTACAAGTAACCGAGTGAGTGTCGAGGGGTTAAAGTCGACACTGTAGATGGATGGGTATGTGAAGCGTAGAGTATGAGAGAAGGGGTTCTATAGCTCCCTGTAATCGCTCGGTCGGACCCTACGCTGCCGATTCTGATGTCGTCCGGGGTTGACGGGCTTACGGAAATAAGCATCGTTGTCATTGTTCGGAGTTGTAAAGTTAGGTCTATGGGGTTGGTTCTGGTTATTAAACCCGCCATTCATGGCAGGGTTGTTCATGTTGCCCATTCCGGCACCGTTCATGCCTCCAAAGTTTCCCCCAAACATCCCGTTGCCATTCATGCCCTGGAAGGCAGCTGGATTGAACATGCCATTCATGTTCATCATGGGGTTCATCATGGGGTTCATGCCCATCATCATACCGAAACCGTTCATGTTGTTCATGGGAAATTGCATCATGTTGGGCATCATTCCCGGCATGCCGTTCATGTTCTGCTGGGGCATCATGTTCTGCATGTCCTTGGATTCCTGGGCTCGCTGCATCGCCTTCGGTCCTTTGGGAATCTTAGGGTTCTCCAGCAGATCCTCTGCCGGCCGTTTCTTGGAAGCTGTTGTCTCTTGGGATTTGCGAGCTTCACTGGAATCCGAAGATGGAGTAGGTGTAGATGACTTTTTCGCAGCCTCGGCAGGGGGTGACTTCTTAGTTGTTGAAGTCGAAGTAGGTGATTTAGTATTCTCGGGGGCCGCCGCCGCCTGGATCTTGGGTTGCTCCATCTTGGGCGTGTCCTGGGGCGTGCCTTTGGGTGTACCTTTCTTATCAGAGACTTGAGGTGGTGAGTTCACTGTGGATGGACTCTTGGATCGTTCCTTAGCCTTGAGGGTTTCCCTGTCCTTAAGGTAGTTCTGAATCTTGGTAGAAGTTTCAACATCCACTTTCAGATCATCAATAAGTACACCGTCCGTCTGGCAGCCTGGGCAGACGAAGTCGCTCTCAATGAGAGCATTGGTGATGCAATCATTGCAATACGTCTTCTCACAACATGGTGTCTTCATTGGGTCTATGAACATCCTCTTGTCGATAGAGCAAAGTAGGCCCTTCTCTTCAAGCTCCTTATCCTCGGCAGATGCTGCTTTCTGGGCAGCGGCTGATGACTTTGTCTTGGCCTGATACTGTTCCCAGGAGGCCTTGTCAGGCTCCGCAATCACAAAATCACCATCTGCGTTGACCATGACACCAGCCGGGGGTTTGACTTCCTCGCCATCCTCGCCAGTCTGCTGTAGCGCAGACTTGTCTACAGTCTTCAGGAATGAGCGAGGTATTCCCGTTGTTCGCTTGACACGGGGGCGGTTGTCAAACTCTGGGTTGTCGTTGGTAGGGCACACTTGAATCCAGTGTCCCTTCTGTCCACATCGGTAGCAGATATAGCCGTTCGGGGGTTCATGGTCGGGAACGTTAGCGGGCTTCTTCGCGCCCGGCTTGTATACTGCGGTTTGGCTACGATATTGTTAGTACCAATTAAATCAAAATGTGTTTAAGGTCGAACTTACTGTGCCATCTCTTCCTGTTGGACGTTCCACTGGTCCGATTGGGCCTGGAACATAGCCATCATCTTCTCCTCCTCGGTCATCGCTGAGTTCATTTGCGTGAGAGCAGCGGAAGCGGGTTTCGCAGCTTTGCTGGTATTATTCTCTCGTCGGTGGGCATTTCTGGCGCTTCCTGGCATCTTTCCGGATATATAACGGGCAGCCCGGCCGGCACCTTGCTTCTGGGGTGGAAGCCGACGGGCAACCACGGTAGTAGATCGAGGAATAACCGTGGTGTCGTCATCGTATTCTATAAATCTATTAGCAAAGTCAACGCCAGCTAAGGAGTGAGCATTACCTTCATTGCCATCTTCCGAATAGATAGCTAAGTCGAAGTCGGTTCCATCGCCCAAGCCGCTCTTTACGATGATGTCACGCTTGAGTTCAAAGACGGAAATGCCGGTACCATCAAATTCAACACGTGTCGGCTCCTTCTGGGACTTGAACTTGAAGAACACAGATGAAGTCATGGTGAATGGTAATATACCTAGACGGGTTACAATATCTGGGGAGGTGAAAAAGATTGCGACGAAACAGGTTGCTAAGCCCTGGAACAGCCACACAAGAAAATCAGATGAAATGTATGTGATGCAAGACTGAAGAGCGGGATAATTCGCAGCTTTAGTTCAGGGGATTGTATGTATTTTTTGCTGTTGCTTCCTGGCGGATTTTCCGACGATTGAGGTTCTCTTTTTTTCTCCTCTTTTTTTCAAGGACCAACTGGCTAGAAGATAGACGGGTATCAATTCTGTTTGTACCTGAAGGAACGCGAGTTCATGCTCCAGTAGAAAGAAAATTGAGAATCATGTACAAAGCCAAAGGCAGCTCAACCACCAAGTCAGCTCGAGAGATGAAAAGGCAGAAATTTCCACCCTAAAATCCACGCAAAAACCCCAGGTTACCGTGCTCAAATCTTGTCCGTAGTCTCAAGACCAAGACCTCCTCCCTATCCCACTAGTGTATCACTGGGCATAAGTTAGTTCACGATAGAGTTGTTGCGCATTGTCCGTTACAGGGTCGATGCGGGAATACGTGGCAAAAAGACCGACGGGCGATTGGAGGAAGGGTGCAATTGTCGAGTTCTAATCCGCAATGCGCCGACGGAAAAGCCTTGGTAGAGGTGGTCCAAGTATATTCTCAAGTCGCAAGATCGAAGCTTACAGGTCGTCGAGAAGACCCGGTTGATGTTGAAAGGTGGAAAATGGATGATGGAAGTTCTGCGAAAGTGGTGAGTGATAAATGAAGTGCGGGTGAGGAGGAGTAGGGAAAGGATTGCCGCGGACGGAGAAAGGAACGCGAGAGTGGAGGTGGCCTTAGGTGCCTTAGGTGTTAGGTACGATGTATTAGTCAGAGAACCACTTCAGAGCAAACAGCAAGGGCACGTGACTCGAAGTCAATTTTTGCCCCACCTGCACCTAAGGAATTGCCGAGAATTCAGCGAATTTGTAATCTGCTGTATCAATGTACTTTGTACCTAATACATTCACCAGAATGAAGACACCAAGGGCACTGGGATAGACTACTTTTTACTACGGGAATGCTGGGTATTTTTCAAGAAAATAAAAATTTCCTTTTTTTCCTCTTGAATTTGGGGATGGATAATTCAAGCGCAAGATAGGCATGAGAAATCTTGTCGTATTTATAATGCGGTGACGTGAACCAGATGCTTTCTCGAAACAAAGGGAAACAGAACAAAACATGTTAAACAAAGCACTAAATTAATATGCCATTCAAACGCTAAGCCTATATAGTCCTTTTATCTATTATACCTAAATGACCAAAGGAATCCCTAATCTAGTTTCCCATCCTTGAGTTCCGAACTATCACCACGATACTTGACTGCCCTAGGATTGTACCTATTAACTGTATCTTGGTGTCTTGCCAAATGTAGGCAAACTAACGCCCTTCTTCTCGCCCCTCTCGTTGGATATGGTGTTTGATGTGGCTTGGTTATGGTGCTTTCCACCCTTTCGTCCCGTACGCAGGTCCCGGCGTGATGTACAGCAACAGCATAGACTAGCATGGATGATGAAGGCGAGGAGGTTGAATCCGGTGGCTATCCACATGAATGCGAACATCTTCGTCCCCACATCGGCTTCCACATTCAGATCAGGCTGAGTAGTCAGAGCGTACTTGAATATCAGAGACATGGCTGTGCCAAGAGCCGTGGCTATCAAGACTAGTACCGTGGCAATGAAGGCGAAAAAGCCGAAAAAGCCACTCCACCATCTCGAATATACGACAATAGGAGTCGCGAATATCATAACAAAATCCAAAATTAGGCCAGTTATGAAAAAGCCGAACATGATGTTCGAGGCGATGCGGAGGATGTTCAAGATGTCGTTTACGTCGGAAGGTAAAGCGATTGAAGCCCCGGAGAAAAGCTCGCCTAGTAATATCTCTACAGGGTTAAACCAGTAGAGGTTGGTCGGGGTCGAACAGTGAGTGATGCCATCGGTGTTATATCCTTCGCAGAAATTCCAGAGGCCGACCTGGTAGAAATCGTGTAAACCCAAGGTTCGTGCGATCGAATTTTGTAAGGTCAGGCTTGTTGGCGCTGCCTGGGGAAGAATGTCGGATAGATCAAGCTTGAAAAAGTAGATGTCGCCCAAGACTTTGTTGCCCTTCGTGTTGCCTACCTCGACCTATGATACGACAAATAAGTCAATCAAGTATATTCGGACGCAAATGGGAGGCGTTAATTCTTACCAAGATTAGGAAGACAACTGCGACCAGGTAGCAGAAACATGACACTATTATGGCATTGCGCCGTGTTCTCGTTCCCCTCTTCAAAGTAACCGGGTCATCGATGCTCGGTTGCGGGCTCTCCTTCGTTTGAACATCTGAAGAGGGCGTCGTCGCCTGTCGCCTTCGAAATCGAGGGAGCGAGCCCAAAGGCATATTAATCAAATTCCCAAATAAAAATCCACCAGCTGGTATCTGGACAAACCGGGGCTCGAGGTTGGAAAGATTAAGAGCGATTCTTTGAGGTCGTAGTCCGTAGGGTGTATGAGATAGCCCGTAGGGCAATAAAAGGGAATGCGGAGAATAATTGTTAACTTCAAACGATGGAACTGAACATTTAGTTAGATAACTTTCCTAGGCCAGCCCATACACGTGAAGACGCCCGTTGTCTAGGAAAAAATTAAGATAAGAAACACTTGATTTTCGGTCTCAGGATCGACAAGCAGTTGGCAGAAATGCCGGGATAGATCCTGACCTAATGGGAGGATCATCCCATTTCTGTCAACTTGTTATATATCGTAATTGATGTTCTAAGGAGTACCCATGAGGTACTTCCGATAGGTGAGGTAGAAGCTTGGAACCTTGACGCCTTCAGCCCCACTAAGCAAGGCCCTCCTAGGTGCTTTTAACCCCTGTAAATCCTGCCGACTGCCGGGTAACGATCTCACTGCCACCATGCCAAGACGGCGCTGCGGGTACTGTTGCACTGAACCAGGCATTGGGTACCTATTAGACCCTGAACGTTGCGATGCCTTGAAACAGACCTCGTGTAAACATGCAGACTCCAATCATTCCCGATCGAGTTGCTAGTTTGGATGGGCCAATGAGAACTGGAAATGTTCAACGTTCGGCCGACAATATTAACCGCGTTGACAACACAAGCGCTGCGTCTACTAGGTAATGTTTGTGGCAGTGTATTATAATAGCCTAGTGAAAAGTGTAGGCCGGGTAAGCCCCTAACATGCTTAAATGACGGAAGCTAAAAAGGTGAAATGATTAGTTTGATATTGATCAACTTTAGTAATGAAGATCGGGGATCATAACCCTTCGGCCGAGTGCAAGCTTTTTTCTGTAGGTGACCTAGGTGACCCATCAATCCAGCCCCTTACCTGTTCAATCTGTTATGCAGAGCTGCCGCTGACATCATCTCGTGGTGCCAACCTAAGACAAGACTTATGGAACCCTGACCACCACAGCCCACCTGCGCACGTAACATGTGTGGTCCCTAGCAGAAGCTGAGCACTGCTGCTAAGGCAACTGAGCATCATTCGAACCTTAATATCAGCCCTCGTTTTCAGTTTGCCCGGCCCACATGCAAGTAGACATGATGTACCTGAAAGTACACACACCCCTCCCAGGGGTCATTAGCAAGAAACGTGCACATGTGCCCTTGGAAGTCTGGAAGGTCTGGAAGTTTACCACTATCGAAGCAGACCAAATCGTCTCAACTTTTCTTCCAACCTTCACATGAAGCTTTTCAGGTGACTATTTGGGCACACCATCATCTTCTCTTTTTCCATCGTGTTATAATAACTGTTTGTTTACACATTCTTCACCAAATTATAGTTGCGTCTACGGACGCTTAGTCCTTGTCTGTTAGACTGGATAGGATAGCCATCATGGCACGATTCGGAAGCTTGACATTACTGGCAGCAGCCGCTGGTGTGCTGGGACAGTCGACCACCAGCGACGATAGCACGACCACAACCGACTCGAGTAGCATTATTAGCGAAAGTGCGACTCCGACGACTCCGACCGGTCCATACCTAACATACACCTCTCAAATAACATTGGGGTCTATGAGCGATGTATCGACTTCGATAGGTACCGATAATATAACAAGGTCGACGATCAGCTCTTCCAGCGCCAACACCGTGACTTTCTTGACCGGCGGCGCAGCAGCGACGACAACAACGATATCCGGCAATTTCTCTTCCACTTCGTCGGCTACACCAACAGTGACCAACACACAACCCTGCAACAGCTACACAGAATTCTGCAACCGGAAATATAGCAATATCACCTACATCGCATGCCACAACTCCCCTTTTATCACGACCAACAACTTGGCGGCAAATCAGCAGTACGACGTCACGGCACAGTTAAACGACGGCGTACGGTTTCTCCAAGGACAAATACAGTGGCCGACTGGGGGCAACGAGCCGCATTTTTGTCATACAAGCTGCGATATCCTCGATGCTGGACCCATCACCGACTGGCTCGGTAAGGTGAAGGACTGGGTCGCGTCGCATCCGTACGATGTTGTAACGATTCTCCTGGGCAACGGAAACTAGTAAGTAGCACTCTAAACCTTCCTCTGAGCCACAGCAGCTGACTGAAAACTTCAGCTCCGTTCCTAGCTTGTATGCACCATACATTGAACAGACCGGAATTACACGATATGCTTACACACCACCATATATCCCGATGACATTGGATGACTGGCCAACTCTGAGTGAGATGGTCTTGAGGGGCCAGCGGGTTGTCATGTTTATGGATTACATGGCAAACCAGACAGCATACCCATGGCTTCTCGACGAGTTCTCACAGCTTTGGGAGACTCCCTTCGACCCGACTGACCAGAGTTTCCCCTGCACGGTGCAGCGGCCGCCGAATTTGGCTGACGCAGACGCCAAGAACCGGATGTACATGATCAATCATAACCTAAACATCGAGCTCTCGATCCTTGGCACTGATATGCTGGTGCCTGCTCGGACCGAGCTGAATGTGACGAATAATGTCACCGGAACCGGCAGTCTCGGTTTGTCGGCAAACAACTGTCGCAGCGAATGGGGCCGAGCGCCAAACTTCCTCAACGTGGACTACTACAACTTCGGAGGTTACGCGGGCTCCGTCTTCGAAGTGGCCGCACAAATGAACAATGTCACCTACGACCGCCAATGCTGCGGTGTGAGTACCAACGGGGCAGAGAGATTACTTGTTAACGGTGGATTTACCTATCTATTAGTTACCATGATATTCTCGTGGGTATTCCTATAATGGACGATGTTGACGGCGTCTATGGGTTCAAAAGCATCGGTAGCGTTTTATAGATTTATAGATGGAGTATATCCTAGATTAAATAGCCAACGGCAGTGTTAATACTATTCGAAATTTTAGATACAATTTGATGCCCCTACATGGCTTTGGTTACCTGTAGGAGCAGCACATTAACTTCAATGCGGATAACGCATGGTAATGGATGCTCTTGATAAAGCTTACCGCTATTCTTCTGTCGATCACAGGTACCTAATGTAAGTGCTATTTACAGGCAGATAACTTTCAAGTTCTCATCAACCGTTATGGCCCATACTATAATTAAGCAAATCTATCATGTATTGTAACTTCTATTGCAGTGAGTATCAGCTACTTACCCAGGTACTTACCTAGGTTGTGTACAGTCGTCAAGTTCCAAGATGTTTTTTGACTTTCGGTTCAATGATTTTAAACCGATCGTCGGTGGGGCTAGATAGGAGGACCAGAACTCTTCTCAGGGGGAATAGTGGGCATCTAGCAGGGGTTCATGGCGGGGTAGCTAGCTCTCTCTTCAGTTTTGGGGAGTGGTGTGTGAAGCTTGAGATGGGGAGCTTAACCGGCTACATGTTCACCGTTTCAAGTTAACTTTAACGCTTCTATTCTATCTTTTAGTTTGACTTCTCAAGAAGAAACAACCAGAAGAATCCTAGAAGAACTAGAGAAAAATAGTCAGCAATTAAAGTACAGATCTTCAACATGGCCGCCGATATCCCTATCATCGATGCCCACATCCACCTCTATCCCGAATCAGAGGTCGATACGCTGGCGTGGTGCACGCCGGACCACCCATTGCACGGGCAGCACTCGCTAGAAGAGTACAAGGCCGCATCAGCAGGCTCTACGCCCAAGGGCTTTATCTTCCTGGAGACGGACCGGAAGAACGACCTGGCGGCCGGGGAGAAGGACAGCAGCGGGTGGCAGCACCCGTTGGCAGAAGTAGCGTGGCTGAAGCGCATCGCCACGGGGCAGCCGAAGCCGGGTGAAGGCCACACCGCGGACGACGCGTCGCTGTGCGCGGCGTACATCCCGTGGGCGCCGCTGCCGAGCGGGGCCGCGGCTATGGAGCGGTACATCGATCTAGTAAAACAGGAGGCTGGCGAGAGCTGGCCCAAGGTCAAGGGGTTCCGGTATCTGCTGCAGGACAAGCCCAGCGGCACGATGCTGACGGACAAGTTCGTCGAGAGCCTGCGGTTATTGGGCCGCAAGGGGCTCGTGTTCGACCTGGGCGTCGACCAGCACAACCGCGGCAGGGCCCAGCTCGAGGAGGTCGTGGAGATGATCGACCGCGCGCACGACGGCGTGCCCGAAGACCAGAGGGTTACGTTTATAATCAGTGAGTGCCTGCCTTACCTACCTACTCATCCATCTACCCTTCTATCTACCCATCTATCTATATATCCCTCTTTCTACCCATTAATCTACCTATTTACCTGCCTATCTACCTATCTTTCTACCCACCCACCTACCTACCTACCTACAAATATATCTATCTACATAATCATCTACTTATACATCTACCCATCTCCCTACCTACCTGCGTATCTACTTATCTATCTACCTTTCTATCTACTTACCTCCCTTTCTATCCACCTCCCTATCTACCTCCCTACCTATCTACCTACTCCGTCTACCTACCCGCCTACCTACCCATTTACTCAATGAGTGTATTCATCCACATACCTACCTACACACCTACCCACACATCTACTTACTCACCTATTCTGCCTGTTTATCTACTTATCCATCTACCTACCCATCTACCTCATGAGTCAAACTAACCGCCCCCATAGACCACATGTGCAAGCCCGACCTCAGCATCTACAACGTGCAGACGAGCCCGTCCTTCATCGCGTGGCGCACGGCCATCTTCACGCTGAGCAAGTGCAGCCGGACGTACATGAAGCTGTCGGGCGCGTTTCCCGAGATGCCCGAGTCCTTACGAAAGCGGTCGCCCGAGGACATCTTCGACGCGATCGCGCCGTGGCTCAGCGTCGTGCTGGCCGCGTTCGGCGCCTCGCGCATCATGTTCGCCAGCGACTGGCCCGTGTGCACTGTTGATATTGGCGACGGCGCCTGGGCTAAGTGGAAGGCCGTCGTCGACCGCCTCTGCTGGATGGCGTCGCTCGAGGACGACGAGAAGCGCATGATCTGGGGTGGCACCGCGCTCAAGGCGTACGGCATCGAGGAGGCGGAATAGGAGGGCATGTTGTCAAGGAAGTGAGTAAGGTATGGAATAGTTGGTATTACGACCTCAAAATTTCAGAGCTATAATGGAAATTAGCGTGTTTAGGTATGAGTCGAACAGTACTTGTATAAGTATATACCCCCAAAATTGCTTAATAAAAAAAGGGATATCTGGGAAGTTTTGTCATGCGATGCTTTGCCTAGAATAGTGGTGAGGTATGTAATGTGAGAGTGGTTACTTAGGGGTGGAAAAGGAGGTGGAATAATCTCGCTCTGAAACTACTTGGGCATCTCCCTGGGGAGTCGATCTTCCCTGCTCGAAAATGGAAAATGAAAAGGAATAGCAGCATTATAACTGTAAAGATTCACTAAGATGGCCTTTTAATTTATCTTGGTTTGTTTACGATATTTGCCAAGAGGTAAGTAGATACTGTAGGCACATTTTCCCCTTTTAAATATTCGAAGACCTTGGGGACTAGATTAGGTACCTGGTGTTAGGGCATCTACCTACCCGCCTACCTACCCAGGTATCTACCTACACACCCCATAAGTGTATCTACTTACATATCTACCAATCTCCCTACCTAACATAGCCTCTCAAGAATCGCCTACACCGATAGACGGCTCATACGTCGGCATCTTCGCGGCATCCGCCTGCCTCTCGACCACCTGCTCCCCCGTGTCCTTCATCGTGCGTATGCACTCCTCCCTGTACTCAAGGACCTTCCTCGTGGCGGGGCGCCTCGCCACGTTATTGCTCCAACGGTGGAACTCAGGGAACTCAGTCTTGATGTCCAGCGCCCCGCCGGGGAAGAGCGTGCCCAAGAGCGTGTTCCACGGCGCAAACGCGAGGTCCGCGTACGTGCACTTGTCGCCGACGAGCCAGACCGGGTCGTCGTCCGTGGTGGTAGAAAGGCTGAGCTTCTTCTTCCGCTGCTTGCCTAGGGCGTCGTTGAGCACGCCGATGATGCGCTTGACCTCGTTGCCGTATCGGTCGATGGCCGTCTGCAGATTCTGCTCTATGTGGAGGTGGGTGAACCACACTATTTTGTAGTATTTAGGTCAGTCAAGTTTTGTCAGCTACCCAGGTATCTATCCATCATACATTTCCGGGGAGCTTCTGGATTTTTACGAGGGGGGCCACGAAACAATATCAGATGAAAACAACGTAGCCCTCCAAGTGGAAGATGAGACGAGACACTTACTCTTCTGGCCGAACATGGGTCCCTGGGCGCTCATCTGGAACATGAGCCAACTCTGAAGCAGCCATTTATCCTCGAGCCTGTCGTCTCCGTACGTGAGCTTGAGCTCCGTGTCGTACGTGGCGATGATATAATTTATAATGGCGCCGGATTCCCAGAGCGTGACGTTCTTGTTCGGGTCTATTATAGTAGGTAGCCGTCCATTCGGGTTCAGGTTCGTATACGGCTCAAACTTGATCTCGCGGTACGGGATCCAGACAATATCGTACGGCAGGCCGAGCTCCTCGAGCACGATAATGACTTTCCACGGGTTGGGGCCTTGGCCGTGAGGCCCATTGTAGACTTTGATGGGCTGCATGGCGAGGGACAGCAATGTTACAGCTTCCACCTACATAACCTCCTATTCCAGGAACCGGATCATCTTTATATAAAACCGCGGCCTCCTCTATGCACCTACCGAATACCTAAGTCTGACCTTTAACAGCACTCCACACAGACAGGCATAGACACTAAACGCCGGATAAGTCCGCAAAGCCCGGGAAACGTACATGAGATCGACGAAGAAGCAGATGATTTTCAATCGATGAAGAATCATCGCCGCTTACCAGGGATGTTTCCGAGCGCGGTCGACAGCGCCCCCTTTCGTGGAATAGCCCCCGGCCAATATATTTGCCGGTTCCACTCAGACCCATGGCATGGTAAGGTGGTAGGGCTCCGGATTTGTCATAATGAGGGCCCAAGAGAACGAAATCAGGTCGCTCTCCATACCCATCCCTCTGTGATGTTACTGGCATGAGTCAGCATTGCGTTACAGAAGGTTGTAAAGATCTCTCACGACTTCGGGGAACAGTAAGTCAGCCGATGGTCTTCTGCATTGACCCGCTAAATGAAGCCCAATTACCTAGATGTTTTTACGTTGTATATGCCATCACGAGGCTCTAGCTACACAGATACTGTGAAGTTTTAGTTGTTTAGTACTTGGTAAACTCACTTATGTCATGAGCGAGTCTGAATACCGGAAGATCTGATATCTCTTAATCGCGATCGCTATCTCCCTTAGAATGCATTTGTTCTACCAACGAACATCAAAACGCCATGCTACCAGACCCTAATAACTTTACTGACCCCACTTGTGCGTGCTACTCAGGAGGCACATAGGGGTGGATAAGCATCTCGCTGAACCGCTCTAGCTTCTCCTTGCCTCGGACTTCCTCCACCAGAAGCGGCATTCGCACAACATTGAACTCGTCGTACAGCTCCTCGATCTGATCTAGGTATTTCTTCTGCATCCTCCGGCGCGCGTTGCATTGCTCGCAGTTGCTATCTTGCTTGGGGAACAAGAGCTGGTTCACCACGATGCAGTGCGAGTCGATGTTGTAGCTTGCCAGCTCCTGGATCATACGTTCCGTCTCGTACAGACTGAGGAACTCTGCTATGCAGACGCATACGAACGTCGTTAGGTTCTCGTCCTTGAACTGGGTGTTGACCTCGGAAATGGTCTGGCGGAGACCTTCTAGCTTCTCCATCATCTCGTTTAGGTTCTGACCGTTAGGCAGCGTGCCTTGGCTGCCGAGGAAGCCGTTCAGTAATGGCCCGTATTGTGAAGAGAGTTGAGAGATCTTGGCGAGGGCCTTCTCGAGGACCGACGGGAATTGTAAGAATCGGAGCGTGTGACCGGTAGGTGCGGTGTCGAAGATGATAACTTCGTATGAGAGGGACTTAACCTGCTTGAGGACCTCTGCAAAGGACATGGCTTCGTCTATACCGGGAATCTAGAGGCCAATATTAGTACTCGTAGCGCTTTAGTAGTATATGTAAGTCTCTAGGTACTTACTGCAAAGGCTAGATCTTGCATCATGCCTCCCATACCTCCCATCGAATTGTCAGTCTCCTCTCCCTGCCCCGCCAACAAATCCTGAATGCTTCCATTCGGATCTATCTCCATGGCGCTTAGGTTCGAGAAGCCGTCTACTAGACGCGCCTCCTTGCCGAACTTTTGCGAAAAGGCATCGGAAAGGTTATGGGCAGGGTCGGTGGAGATGAGGAGGACTGAACGACGGACTTTGGCGAGTTGTATGGCAAGGGAACAGGAGGTAGTCGTCTTGCCAACACCGCCCTTACCACCGACAAAAATCCATCGCAACGTCTTCTGGTCTAGGATGGACTGTAGAGTAGGCTCTAGGCCGTCGTCGGCGGACACCAAGGCACTGGACATTGCGGATTGTGCTGGATGCAGCTATTCGGGAACGAGAAAGTTGCCGATGAGAGTCGCAAGATGAAGAAGGCGAGAAAAAAACGAAATGAGTAAGACACGCTCTGTAGTAGGAACCTCTAGAGTGTATCTAAAATTGCTTGAAAGATGTAACAAGGCGTCGTGGCAGGAATCTAGAGGTAGAATCCGGGAGATAGAAGCAGAATCAATTAGAGCTCCAGCTTCCAAGTTAATCGCAGTGCCCCGCTATCTCAGATATACTTCTTTGGCGGGGCTTACTCCTTACGTCGCTTATGGCTCGTGCGCAAATCGAAGCCCAACTTTTTATGCGCTATCACATTTGGGAAACCATATGTATTTCAAAGTATACCAAGCATCCGTATCCTGGTTGAAGTGCATGAGATATTGTCAAGCAACAAAAAAGTTGCGAATGGGCATTAATCTAGGAAGACAGAAAGAAAAAAGACAGATTGTTTTTTCTTCCAATTCCTATGGCAATATATCTTGTTTTCACGAAGTCATTTTATGATCATTCATTTGACAAACTGACAAGTTGTTGTAGTAAATATTTTTAATTGAGACTCTAGAAGATCTTTCCGCAATAGATTCAAACTACCGCTCATAGATACATCCTTCTACCCTCGAAATCTTAACTTGGAGTTTCACTACACATATCCTTGCGATGCTGCCAGGATTACTTGTCTCCGGTGTTGTGGAGTGCGTTCGGGACGGCTCTCTCAATGCTCTCGGGAACTTTTTCCTGCACCTTCTTCGGTAGGATAGATTCCTCACCGTCTCCCTTCGCGTGAGTCTTGCTGGTAGACTGGCCTGGGTTCTTTCCCGTGGGGTGAATCTTGAACAATGGTTAGCTGAGAAAAAAAGATATAAACCGCTTCTAAGCTCACTGAGTCGGGAAGACTCTCCTCCACGTCTTTAGGTGCCTTTTCTTGGATCTTTCCAGGGACCTTGGATCCGCCGGTGGCGTGAGACTTATCCATGCTAGACATTCTGGCGAAAGTAGTAGAAAAAGATCGAGCTGTGAATGGGGCTTGTCTTGATGCCGAAGATACAGCTGTTCTGATAGATTGCAGGTACATTGTGGAAAATGCGAATAAGTGCTCGAGCAGAAAGACTTATGATATTTATGTTCTGTTCAATTGAGTTGACGAATTACAACTAGGTGTTATCTTGCAGCCTTCTAATGAATCACCGGTGCTGATGCTGGGCAATTTATTGTAGGCAGCGCGGTCTTATATGATGGACTTATGATGAACTTATATGTCGTACAGCGGTCATGGACGTGCACGTCTATGCTCGGGGTATGTTTTCCCTGGCCCTGGTCTACGGTAATGAGACAGACTTACATTTCCACAAGCTGTAGACTTGCTTAGATGACGCGAACACTGGCTATGATGAATCAATATGAACGAATAGTCTACACCCCTAGCTTCATCTGGGATCTCAACTTTGTGCCGGCCCCGAGCCCCGAACCTTAGGCCTGGCATACATGTGCGCGTCATTGAGCCGCATCAGCCTCAAGTAACCTTTGTTATGTAAAACAGTCGTATGAGAGTCCTAGAAGATGTATTTGATGTGCATAGCTACTCGATAAGGGGAAAACGTAATGATCGTCGGACTTTAGAATCCTAACCGACGCGTAGAGTCCAATCCACTCATATCGTCTGAGTAGTGGTAACACTATGCTTAATTTTCCCAACCCCGATATGGCCTGTTGCAATGATACCAATTGTATTAGCTACCTAGGTATGCTCTAACTATAGAACACGCGTAGGTCTTTCTGCCCAATGGGTTTTGATATCCCAGTTGATTCAAGGGGCATCCGTGGATTCGTTATTATTTAAAAGTGAAATTGAAGCTTAGGCTTCTTTACAGGCATAGCCACTATGTCATTGGCTTACTAAGAGACAAGCCGTGTTGCGAAAGCTATTACAGCTCGTTGCCTCCGGTCAGCGCCGAATCACATGCCAAGCATTTAAAAGGGTACCTACCATAGCGGCAATGGGGGGTCCCGGAAAACCGTTTTCTTAGGTAAAAGTGGAGGTTTTTAATGAAAACCGTTTTTCTGACAAGAACCGTTTGTCTCTTAAAAACCATCTTCTTATTGGTCTAAGCTTTATCGATAGAGCGAAAGAGGCTAATCGATAGATATAAGGTTAATTAGCGCTAACCTTAACTGTGCATGTCCGTAATTTCGTAATCCTGTAAACCCTTGTAGCCTAGTAGTTGTGACACGTCTTCGTAATTTGTAAATTTGTAATATTATCAGGTTCAATTCCTCGATAAAGCATAAAGCAGGCATTTTTTCAATTTTTCCAATTAGTATCGGTAGATTTGCGTTCGGTCTGAAAGGTACGGTCCTTATACAGAAAACGCGTTTCTTTTTAGAAAACGGTTTTTTGAGACCCCCCATTGCCGGTGCGGTACATATAGTGCTCTGCGCCGGTCCGACTTGTTTCGGTTACATGCATCTCTGTGTAACGCTATTATGGGTGGGATGTGTCTCCTCACCAAACGACTCAGTAGAGGCTGAGGCCATATGGAACACGCTGAACAATAAATACATTTACCTTCCTAGGTAAGCTTCTATACAATGCCTTTGAAGGTTACGAGGGCTCAAGAGGCCACCTTTTATATGAAACTGGAAACTCAAGAGCAAGATTGAGAGGCACACTGAAAAGGCGGGATTGATCATGAATGTTATCATCAATATTGATTAACTTGGTGTGTGGCACTGCAGGTGGTATGCCGGTGCATCAGAGCCTTGCCGATTTACAGAATCCAGACAGTAGCCAATCAAATCCATGGATCAGAAGCAGCCCCGGATTCCAAACTCGCTCCTCTTTCTCTTAGCCTAACTAGTCAGTTGGTCGAGTCGTGGGATATTAATTCCTTCGTTTCAGTCCACGATGTTGAGATCTAGACTAAACTATATACCTATAGAATAGAGCAAGAGAGTACAGTACCGAGACATCTAACTAGGTAGGGTATAAAAGGAAACGATATTACAATAAAACATTCTTAAATTTGCGCGAAGTGACGCCCGGGCACGTTGTAGTCGATAGGTCCATCTGCGCTGTTCAGCCAGTACTCATTCTCCCCGACCTGGACTCTCGCCGGCTCCGGACCGCGGTCGTTGGTGATGACGATGTCGGTCTCCATGCGGATCTGGTTCTTCCCCAACATCGAATCCCGGCTGTCCGTCTTCGTCGCCCTGCCGATGTCGGCCTCCTCGGCGTAGTACAGGTCGTCGACGGACATGTTGCGCTCCCTGATGATCTTCCACGACTGCCTCGCGGCCGTCGGGGCGGTACTATCGCCCCACGACGTCTTGTAGTAGTTGGCGTTGCTGGGCTTGCTCTGCTGCTGCTGCTCGAACAGCGGCTTGACGAGCGGCTTGAGCACGGGGATGCAGGCGCAGATGATGCCTAGGTTCGTTTCGACCGTGGACCAGAGGATCAGGTCGCCGGAGTCGAGGGGGTTCGTGAGGCTCTTGACGCACTGGATGCGGATGATCTGGATGGCGGTGATGAAGAAGCCGAGGGCGAAGGGCCCGAGGAGTATGACTTTCTTGCGCGTCGACAGCGACGTTTTGATAAGGACGGGGAAGGGGAGAAACATGCTGTTATCCGTTAGATCAACTCTAATTCATTGTCAAGTGGGTAGAAAACGGCCAGCTTACACAGCGAAGTCGAAGACGATTGTCAGCGATGATGAGGCCAAGTAGAATGGCACAATGCGAGGGTCGAACTCTTCTACGATCTGCTTGCGATTTAGCCTTGTTGCCGATCGTAAATAAAAAGTCCCTTCTGACGTACCGGTTGGGATATGGCAAGCTGGACTATCAAGCACGCCAGATGAAAGAGAGTGCAAGAGATCAGCACACAACTGACCCCATACTTGCACATTCCCTTATGAACAAATCGAAAGTAGCACAATAATAGGCTTAGCTTAAACCCGAGGACACTGAGGATGTACCTAAGTTGGAAGTTAGCTGATAAGCATAAGTGATGGGTGGGCGTGTCGAAGTACTTACAGAGGACCGCCCACATATCCCAACTGTCCCGAAGAGATCAGCCATGAATCGGAAAGGGGATGTTCTTATAGCTTACAAGCTGGTATTCATAGACGTTTTGAGGTGGGATATCTTCAATATGCTTCATCCCCAGTCCCCATGAAGTCTCTGTCAGGCTCGGGTCAGTGTCTCGGGTGTAAGTCGTTCATAATTGGCACGTACGTATTGAGGAGACGATGGTGAAAGCAAATGTCAGAAGCTAGGAGACTCATCAGAAACTAGTACCAGCGAGCCCCTTACAGAGGTGCGTACCCATGTGCCAAGTGTAAACCAATCATCTAAAATATACGTTCAGCCTCATGTAGTAATAGGCGATGAAGGGGTGATCTGAGGGTGACTTACCTGCCCCTACTGCATGCAGAAGACAAACTCTGACATAGTAGCGAAGGCATAGAAAGCAAAAGGATATCACCGTCAACGCAGACGCAACCGCCACGATCTTAGGTCCGTCAGTTGGAGTATCATCGGGGGCGTTATGTATATGCCCCATATTTTCGCCGGATCTAAATACTTCAGTCGCGCAGGGTAAAAAGTCGCAGCTACTTGGAAATAGGAGACAGTCAGGCTGGCCGCTCCCTAGGTAGATATTCGAACCTGCTGGTTAGATGCCGCCGGAGCTGGGGTACACTGTCCGCTTATGTAGCCATTCGAGTTGATAACAAGGCGGGAAAGAAAGGAAAAAGATCGTGCGATGGTGTATTAATCAGAGTAACCCAATAGAAGGTAACATGCTGCTTCTTCAACCGGGGATGACAAGCTTTAAATGCCGTAGCAAGGTGCAGAAATCCTCCCATCCTCCACAGATGATCGATCGCTTTGCGGGTGGCTTGCAGAAACAGCAGCATGGGGGCGATGGTTCCAATAAGGTGGGTGCGGCTTGGGCGGATTTGCGCGGTGCCTAATGTTTTTCTGATCTGTAGCTCTTGAAACGCCCATTTAGGTTGCAATCCAGACCTCTTGGATGACCGGCGCTGAATCACACAATATGAAAGGGTTGCAGCGTGGCATGGCATACAACTTACATCTCACCCGTTGCGGTCGGCGGATTCCTTCGAGCGCCGACTACATGATATGTGCCTCCAACTTTAGGTAGGGGTGTGGGGACAACAGGCCATGATTGGAGATGACTAAAAATCCTACTGGGCTGTAAGCCGACCACTCTGCAACGCAGCTCCTTTTGGGGGTCGCAACGAGCCGTGAGATCTGCACATTGCATATTCGACCGTCCTTTAGGAGAAACTGCCCGTCAAGCTATTCCAGGAAGGGCTCGTGGCGTGATGTAAGCATTTCTTAAATAGGAGGGTTAAATGGTAAGGCAAAGAGGACTGCAATGTCGACTTCGAAATTATTACTGATTATCTAGAAATAAACAATACAAAAGACTTCGAAATTTAAAGACTCGAAACCAGATTTCATATTCTCCATTACGACCACACCTACCTTGGAACCTGATATATGCAAATTTCAGTCGGTCAACATCACTTCTTAGGTACCTAGTTACACAAAGCCTTGAAGTAGAGACTTCTGTTGCACCAATATGTATAAGCCCAATCATGCTTTGACTTTCAGGCCTAACTCGGACAGTCCGTAGGCTGGGGGCGACGGTAAATTACGAGATTTCCTGAAACTCCAAGAGCCGGTGTGGACTTTGCGGGTGTCGTCGGTCTTCATTATAGATGAGGGGTCAAGGCTGTTAACTTCGATAGAGGTTGAGCCTCAGGAGTTAGGTTGATAGTTTCTTGCCCAGGTATTGACGGTAGACTGCGGTACTACCTGAGTTGGTGTGGTAGACGATCATGTAGGGCGATGAATGTGATTGTACTTGGATGTCTAAAAGACAGGTAGCACCGTGTTGGAATAGTGATGATGATGATCTCTTCGTCCATCAAGAGAGCCTCATCGCAGGCTCCTTACAAATGTCCGCTCGTGACTTTGACAGGTTAAAGCCCATATAGCCTCCGTAAGATCAGATGCCCTTCCAAACATGACCCCAAGCCGAGTGTTGCAGGCATACGTACCGGCACCAAGGCTTTTTGTCCTACCTCAGACTGAACCCCTATCCGGAGCCGAAAGTGCTGATTATCTATAATTTGTAATCAGGGTTTTCCTCTCTGGTTGAACATGAAAGCTTCGTAATGGATCACACCAGCCCCTTTTCAATCATTCAATTGGAGACGCTGTCCTAAGCTGGATGGTAACTCTAGTTCATCGTCCTGGGTTTCAGATATGACCTTTGATCCAAAGTAATATAGTTGAATCTACGAGATAGGTGCTTGACTAAATGGAGTACGCCAATGAAGTCAGAGGACTAATAATGAAAACCTATTCTATGTTCAATATGAGACTGATGGTCACGGATACGTCAATATGGTGCAATTTATGTCGATTGACATTATTTACATCGCTTTATAGTAACACAATTGCCTCACGCATGGCCACGTCCCTTGAGCAAGTGCCAAATTGTACCCCATCTGAGGGCCCTGAAGGCTAATGCTTTCGCCCATACGTGAGGATATAGAACCAAAGGGTGAAATGCCACCCAGCCTTGCGCAGACATCGACGCTTTAGTCGATATCAACCTCAATATCAAGATCCAACGCCGCGATGATATCGTCGTCTACGATTGGCTTGTGAATCTGCGGGAGTCCCTTACGATCTTTCAGTGCCTGGTGGTTCTGCATCTGCACTTTCTGTATATGTGGTAGCAGCGGTGCTTTCTTAGCACTTTGCTTTGGCGATGGAGTTGAGGAGCGAACCGGTTTCTTGATAAATCTGGCCCCACTAGGGTCATTAATATCCTGCTTGAACTTGGGCTGAGTTCGGAGACGACGCGAGATATCCTCCTGAACATCCTCTCCTCGCGCAATACGCGCCTCGATCTCGCGTGCTTTTGCTTTCTCCTTCAATTGCGCCTTGCGTACTGCTTCGGCATTGCGTCGACGGTTCTCAGCGTTCAGAGCTGCTAAACGGTCCTGCTGAGAAGGTGTTGAGCTGGTAGACTTAGTGACCGCCGGCGCTAAGCTAGTCCTAAAAGCTAAGCGCGGCGTCTCAAGCGAGTCAAGCTGATCCTGCAGCTTTGAGACTTCCATGTCATCCCCACCACGTTTGGCTGCCTCGATCATGTTGAGAAGTCGCTTTCGCTCTATAGGATTGAATCTGTCGCGCAAGTGTCGTTCTCTCTCAATCTTCTCGTTCACCTCGGCTTCGGTCCATGATCGGTTTCGGAGATCGTTGATATCATCGATCTTCGCGTCTAGAACTGGCTTCTTTGGAAGAATGACACCTTCATCTTGACAAACCTTCTTGTAGCGAGCAAATTCAGCCTGAAGCTAGTTAGATTTGAGCGAAATCAAATGTTACGGTTATAACATACCTCTGTGAATGGTTGGTCGGAGCAGCTGATGAAGGGCCAATCTCGCTCGGCCTTTCCGTGAGCAGCCTTGACGTACTGATCAGTGACAAAAGATTGTCCATTTTTCTTCTCCATGGCATAAGGTTTTCCCTTGGAGAATCCTAGGATGGCAGGGTCAGCGGAGTAACTTCCTAAGGGGCGCGCTTGACTGTACCTTTCGCATGGCACATTCTGTAGACGTTCTCGCCATTAGGGCCGGGGCCGATGGAAACACGGATGTAACATCCGGTAATCTTCTGATCGAAACCAGGGAAGAAGCAAACTTGAGCGAAGCGGCTGCGACCAAGTCGGATGCGCTCGAAATCTCGCAGCTCGGCAGGCGGAAGCTCTTTAACCTCGGGGGTTCGCGATCTGGAACGTCTATCCTCAAGGTCACTGCTTCCACCAATGTCGCGATCAGGGCTGTCGCGCGAAGTAGAATGCGACAGTCTTTTGCGCTCCCGATCTTCCTCTCTGCGGCGCATGCGATCGCTCTTCTCGGCTCGGGCACGGCGGAGCGACTCAATGCCAGCACTGGTTTCGCCCACCTTAGAGCCGCCTACTCTGGTTCTTTGCCGAGCTGTCTTTCGCTGGGAATCGTCCAGATCGGTAGTGCTTGCCTTGCGCTTCTTGCCTACTTGGCTATCATCCTCTCTGTTCTTGAGTAGTCGACGCAGCAGAGTGTTTTGCCGCTGACGGTCGACTTCCTCCTGACGTTTTGCGAGTAATTGTTCGCGCTCAAGTTCGGGCAATGCTAGAATCTCCTCCTTCTCTATCTCACTCGCGTAGATTCCATCAACGGGGTACTTGTTATCGTCATCCTCCTCCATCTTGCCGTTGGCGTTGGTCGCTTGAAACGGGTCGGCATCCGAATCGGATTCGTCCATAGGAGCAGAGTTCTGCGAGGCGGGAGAAGCCATGTCGGAACTAAGTTGACGGATGAGGCAAGTCAGTCGAAGTTGGAATTCGGTTGGGGAGGAATGCGAAAACTAGATCGCGCAAGATGGAATACAAAAGGTGTGAAGCAGCCAAGTCGGTGTCACGTAGGTGACAACGGATTGACAAGGAATCAAAGCACTAATGAATCAAAGTGCAAAAAGTTGTAAGATGTGTAGTGGGGAGGTATGAATGTGTTTGGTTTAGTTATGTTAATGTTGAGGCTCGAGTAAATTTTTGGAGGGGTACGAATTTGTGTTTGCAGCTTGCATTGCAATTTGCAGCTGGCAACACAGCGGCGCGAAAATGTAGCTGCGCAAACGGGACGTTTTGTGCGTGGACCGTGGGTGGCGGGCGGTGACGAAAATGCAAACAACTTAGGGAAGGAGCAGAATTCGGTGGGGGGACCTTACGCCTCGCCTTCCTCCTCATCTGAATCATCGTGCCTTCTCTTTCTAGATTTCGATTTGCTCGACGCCTTAGCTTCAGGCCCGGGCGAGCCAGACACAGAGCGACTATCCTCCTCTATTTCTCCGTCGGACTCATCGCCGCCGACCAATGCGAGGAATTCGTCGTCTACATCAGCCATTTTGGCGATACTTTTTATCTTCGAAGCTAGCTGGATTTTTAACGTGACGGGACCTTGTAGAGGCACTTTGCGCCTGAGATGCGAGATAGCGAAACGGCGAGTAGAATGACTTGCTCTAGAGTCGATTGGGTACAAAAAAAGCAGCTGGACGTCTAATAAGATTGAAACAGCCAAATATTAGAATTATTATTCAGAAAATGATGGGGGAAAGAAGAGAGAGAGTTGATGGATGAATAGATTAGAACTCTCCTATTCAGAAGTAGAAGAAGGAAGTTGTTCTACGGCTGAGCCTCGTCAGGATACATCTGCAGGCTGTAGTTACTTTCTGCTGTTCCGTCTTACATAACAGACAGCTCTCAATTTTAATGTGGAGATACCAGCCACAAGCTTTTACTAGGTCTACGCCTCAGCTGAGTTCGTCATGGTCGGAGCTAATGGACGGATGTTTCCGTCATTGGTCATGGCCTGATACCTGAGATAGGTTGGATTTCATCAGATAACTTTTATAATAGGTTGGAATCTACAGACTGTCTAGCTATGTCCTTACCACGAATACAAGCACGCGTAGTGCGCCATGGCCTACAACCGTCATCACATGAATTATTCGTCCCTACTTCATCCAAATTAAGTCCAAGGCGGCTCTTAAATACAACATCCAGGCACAATGCAACGATAGCGCCGAACTCGTCCTCTCCAGCTGATCCGTCCCAATCCAAGCCCAAGCGCAAGCCTCTAACAAAAGAGCAACGCGAGTTTCTCTCTTCAGCTGTAAGACAATCCCCGATAATTTTCTCTTTTGCTTGTACATCTGGTGCTAAGACGTCCAAGCTCCGTGTAAACCAGGCAGGCGAATTAGCTGCGACCTTAATCTACACGGCACAGACCCCGCCGCTTGTCAATGCGCACCCCCATCTCCGGCCATTGATGGCCCACATGTACGCCCAAGAAGAAGGCCACCTCGACACGTTCAACTCGCTCATCGCCAAGCACCGCGTACGTCCTACGGCACTGTATCCGGTATGGCAAGTCCTAGCAACCGGTCTGGGTTGGTCGACGGCAGTCATGGGACGCGAAGCCGCCATGGCTTGTACGGAAGCCGTAGAAACAGAAATCGGCGGGCATTACAACAACCAAATACGGACGTTACTAGAGATGTTCGATCAATGGGAAGCCGAGGGATACGAGGTAGGCGAGGAGCTTCGACATCTGGTAAAGACGCTGCGCAGGATACGAGACGAGGAGCTGGAGCACTTAGATCACGCCGTCGATAACGATGCGAAGAAAGCAGAGCCGCACTGGCTGCTGACTGGGGTGATACGGTTAGGGTGCCGAGGTGCGATATGGGTTAGTGAACGAGTATAAATTTATTCTTCAACTACTCATAGTTATGATGTATAAATGCTTCGACGACTAAGGGTTTTGACATGCCTATATAGGTTGGTTTGCTCGCAGACTTTCGCCGTAGCTATCGAGACACTGTACGAAGCTTAGTGTATATTTTGGAAACATGTATATATAATCCATTACCTAATCCTAGGTAGAAACCCAATGGAGAAAAGGCGGCCATTGCATCTTCACTTTACCTTCATCAGGTCGCATTGTCAGTCTAGCACGGTGCCTACTACTAGGCCTGTATCGTTGCATGGCTATACTCCAATTTGAGGGGTTCTCGGGCTTATGCAGGTGTCTTTATAAGAACAGGCGATGCGTATCTGTTCCAATAAGACAACAGTGTAGTATCACGGACACTACTATAGTTAACGCTTACGTAAGTGGCGAGAGGAAATTATAGAGAGGTTGCTGGCCGGCACCAGTCATCGGCGTGTTGGTATGTAAGCTAGTATGTATAACATGCATATAGCACGAGTGGGACCGACGAACAACAGGCCGGGGATGAGGAGCGGGTTCGGGTTACTGCCTCTCTAAGGAACGCCATGTGGGTTAGCCTTAGAAGTACTTAGATGTCATTGAACATTAACGTCCACCTATTTATAGGCATCTATCCCAGCCCAATCTTGAATAAACCAGAGCTCGAGACTGTGTTGTTAAACAACTAACCAGCTATTTCTCTTTCTAAATATACCTGGAGACGTCAAGGAGAAACGCGATGGCGCTGCCTTTCCAAATACCCAAATCTCTGGCCCCGGCCTTCACCCTGTCCCACTGCACGGCCGCGGACACGGATGCGATAATCGAGGTCTACTACGAGGCGTTTCTAATAGACCCTCGCAATACCTTCTGGTGGTCCCCGGACAAAAAGGCCATGCGCAAGTGGATGGATCGTCGTATCCGTCGTAAGATGGACGACCCTACCGTACGGCACTTCAAGGTGACCGACGTGCAGAGCGGGGACTTGGTGGCTTTCGCTCGGTGGGACATCCCCGCGGGCCACGAGGCAGCCTTCGGTGAGTGGATTGGAAACAAGGCCCCCGTAGACGTTTCGCAGACTGTCAAGGCGGGCGAGGGAGAAGCAAGATATCTCCCGTTGACCAGCGCACCCGCCGAGGCCATTGCGCCCCCTACGGCAGACTATCCCGAAGGCGCTAAGCCGGAGCTATGCAAGATGTTCTTCGATGCGCTGAAGGACATGTCCGAGAAGCAGAATGCAGATACGATGCTCGGTGAGTGGTGTTAGATGTCGTGTACATCTGTCTTATTTATTAACTGGAAGACAATAATTAATACCATATATGTACAGGACTGTCGTTGCTATGCACATCACCGAAATATTTCCGGAGGGGGGCCGGCAAGGCCTTAATGCTGCCGATGCTGGCCCTTGCCGATGCTCGGAGACTCAAGACATATCTTGAAGCCACGCCCGCAGGCAAGCCAATCTACGAGAAATTAGGCTTCCGGGAGGTGGATGAACTAACATTCGATCTCAACAAATTGATGGACAGCCCCGACGGAATATACAAGATTTCAATCATGGTCCGGGAGCCGAAATCTATATGACATATATATGGTGGATAAGGTACAATGTGGGGTTGGTTTTATGCGGTATTCCACCTATTTCTCACCAAAACTTGGGTATTTCAAAAGGCTACCAAAATTTCAAATAAATTGGCAGAATTGAGAAAGCACTTGTATCTTATAATGAATTGCATAGAGTTTATACCTAGCATTGTAATTCCACTATTCAGCCTGTAGATACTGAGAAATATCGCATTAAAAATATGGCTCCTAAGAGATTTTCAGATTTCAGGTGAGGCGGACAAAAATTCAATTATACCGGTAAATAAAACCTGCATTTCTTATAAGAAATAAATATCTAAAAGCTCTAGGGGGAACCTTAAGTAATTATCTGTACTTCTATCTAAGATAAATAAATATTTTAATTTTCTTTATATTTTTAAATACGTCGCGAAAGTGATGAGTTTTGGTGGGTAATTGGAGGAATACCGCATATAAAAGTCCACTAAGTGTATTATTATTTTTAATCTTAGATATTTTCTATAAAAAAAATAAATAAAAATTTGGTAGCAATGTTCGGTATACTCATCGCATACCTAGGTAATAATTCTTTCTCGCTTTTGCGCTGGGGTAAATCGACGGCATTACTTGATCTTAATTTTCGCAACCTTCTGGTCGTCGAACATCTCGCCGTACATAGCACCATGCACATACGCCTCACCTATCAGCCGATAACCATCGACATCCTGACGTAGAACCACTGGTACCCTGCCGGCCTGCAAGAGGGCGAGTCTGTCTCCTGGGACTGAATCCGGCGGTGCGAGCCCAACTAAGCCGTTTTTCGTTGTGCAAAGTCGTCGCTCGATCACATCTTTCGACATATCCGCGTACCTTTCGATAGTCGAAACTGGTGGGTATCCAAGAAAGCTCCAGGCAGGTCTGCTGATCCACATGACGAACCCGGAGATGACAGCGAGGGGCTTGGCAACTGGAAGCCATGTGCATCCGAATCCCAGAGTCAGAATCCTCCACACCGTGATAGCAAACATCCCAACGGCATGTACAGCGCGGATCTCGTCTGTTATTTCCTCAACCTGTCCTTCGTATAACGTCATTACAAAGGTGTCTTGCATACTTTCGCCCGTTGGCTTGTACACTAGCGATGTTCCAATACTTCTGCGCGCGAATTTCTCCCACGATAAAGACGTATTGATCGCCTCGACATGATCTTGGAGTCCCTGTAAGGCGTAGGCTACGCTAACCTGGCCAAGTCCATTTTGCACGTCCACGTCGTCGTCTCGTTGGCCTCCACAACACCCAGCTAGCTCGTGTATCTCGCCGATGATCAGGGCTGGTATTACAAGCGTGGGCCCGTCAATTATGAATGAGAGTTGACCATGACCACCTGCTGCGAATTTGACTGAAACTTGTGGGTTCTTAGAAGTATATAACATACCTCTCTTGGTAATGGGGTGCGGTCCTTGGGGGCTCCCGTAATCAGGCACCCACGAAGGCAAATCTTTTGGGCGGTCTGGTCTCACAGACCCGACAAGACCAAGAATATCGAGGTTTCCAGATCGACGGAATATGTCAATGGTTGCGTCCGTGAAGACACGAGCAATAGTCGCCTCGTAATCAGCGTGCATCTCTTCTCGCTCGGCTGACAGCCCCATCAGCCCGAATATCCTGTCTCGCGCATTTGTTGCTTTACCGCGGCGGTGCTCGAATAACAGTTCAGACAGAGGACTGAACTCACCCTCCTGTGTACGCGCCCTTCTAACCCCAAGAGCCAGGAAAGCCTTCCAAGAGCCGAGCGACCCAAAACTCAGCCCCAAGACCTTCAACGACTCCACGTAGAACAGTATGGAGGAGAGGCTCCGCCAATCAATGATAACAGGGCCGATTTGAACATCCACTTTGCGTGGGAGCGCTACCTCCTGCACAATCCACGTCCGACGCATCCAGAGGGACGCGTAGATGTACAACAATAGCTTCCAGCGCGGGTCCGGCCAATTTGGGAGCCCATATCGCTTTCGCTGGGCGGTATCCATCTCGGAAAGCTGCAACGCGCTCACATCATTGTCGCCCCGGATCATCCCGTCGCGGTGCTGCTGCTTCTGTGCGCTCGACAGCGTCTGGATAAACTTGTCGATTTGCAACTTGGGCGGGACATCGCCCAGCCAAACAATCGCATTCTGGCACTGGTTGTAGATCCGCGTCATGTGATTCACCTGCGTGGCCTTTTCTAGATTGTCGTTCTGGTTGATGCAGATCTGGTCAACCCAAAGGACGCGGGGCTTGTCGACGGCGCGCAGGCGCACGAGAGCGCGGTACAAGCTACTAGTGATTTTGAAGGGGACGTCTTCATTGCAGACGATGGTCGCGTCGAGGACCGGCTCGCCCCAGACGTAGGAGAGGGCTTCATATGACGGACTGGCAGAGAGATCTGCGCTGACTAGCGTACATCTGAGCACCTTGTCGGTGAGTGCACCGGGAAGTAGATGAATCAGTCTTATGCTACCTGGTCCATCAACACGTACTTTTTTATACACCGGATGGCTCAGATTTTTAGTGATGGACTCCATCGTAAGGGTCAACTGGCTTATATTGGGAGTCGAAGTAAGCTGATTGATGAGCAGCGAGGCTTCTAGAATGACCGCGCACGAGGGGGCCTCTAGTGTAAGCCACAATAATCCTTTCTGCTTACCGGGACGGGTAAAGGTTTCATCCTATGCGATAATTTTGAAAAATGACCGCTCGAGATTCCATAGTATCCAAATCGATTAAAAGTAATAATTTATACCGATTTTGATAATCAAACTACCAGAATTAAATTATATTTATTTATTTTCAAATTTCAAGTTTTAGAAAAAATCATATTAAATTTTTAATAAAAGCATGTGTCTGTTGCAGTCTTTGAGGATGGAAAATCCCTAAGCCAAAGACCGAGAAAAAAACAAGAGGGACATCTTAATAAATCTTCACAGAGCATAGAACCTATGCTGATGGTCCTCGGCATCAGAATCACAGTGCAGTATTTACCGAGGTCCGAAGAGTGTTTGTTAGGAGATGAATGACTAGCTGGACGGAAGCTGAGTATGTGTGTGACTTAAGTTGCCTTGGAGGAATTGAAACTGATGAAGTATCAGTCAAAATTTCCCGAGTGATTATATCACGTAAGGGGCGTCAACAATCTCTCGTTAATTCCTACACCAGTACCTACCTACCTATATGCAAAATAAGAAAGAGTAAGTATCTACCTACTCAAATATATATATATGTATTTGATTTATTATTTAATTGGATTAAAATAAAAACTCCGCTAATAATAACAGGCAGCTTTGACGCGAAAATAATACCATTCGTAAAATCTTCGCACCCAGCGGCGGTAGGTAAGAAAATCTACCTTTTCGTGGCGCCGCTATTTCATTTCTTATTCGATGAAAAGAATGGAGTTATACTTTAAACAGAGAGTGCTATATTAATGGATTATATACTTACAGGCCCTTTAGCCATTAGCGGTTGGCAGGACATTCACTATTGAGTAGGATGGTGTAAATGTTCGCTTTCTTAACTTGACTCATTTCAGTCTTAACATTCTTTACGCATGTATCCTATCTAGCTACCATACAAACCACAATCTTTTAAGTGCCGTAGGCATAGGCATTGCTGCGAGAAGCCCCAATCTTATTTATCTACCTTCGTGATCGTCAAGCTTCTTACCATAGCAGTTGCCCATCTTGTTGAACTGGATATTCCCGGCGCCGTTGTATTCAAAATCACAAGCTGGCTGTCATCTCCCTGACTTATCAAGGAGACGACGCACGTAATGGTAGTCCTGTGGCTTCCGAAAATGTTGCTTACAAGATATCCGTAGAGAGGAGGGAGGGTTATACCAAGAACGTTCTTGCATGCATTGGGATGCTCGTGATATCTCTCAAGTACAACACCGGCAAGATTATTAGAACCAATGCGTCTTTTACTGGCTAGATCAAAGCTGGGGCACTCAGGTACAGTACCTGGCAAAGATGATTGCGCCACTGTTGTAAGGGATACCTGACAGCAATAGAAAAAGAGGAAAATGCAAGGGATGCCAACCTATGCAGCAAGAAATATGAGGACGGTGAACGTTTTTCTAATTTAAGCAATTTCTGCTAGGATGCTCGAAGAAAACAGGACTTTCATTAAACACGAAGCAGAGGGTTATTAATAGATCCAAATGCAGCAACAACAACAGCATCCTCGCCACGGTAACAAAGGCTCGACAGACTCAGCCCAACGTCAAGGGTTGACACAGACTGCCATCAGACGGACAGTACGGTGAACGCAAAGCGAGCACCCCAGACAATAGGTTGCGCCGGACACGAGCTCACTCGGAGGAGCCAACGGGAACGGTTAAATTATCATCATGTATGCCTTCTGAGGTTAGATTTATAAGATACACCCAAGACTAATACTTTTCTCTTTATAATTAGAATATGATAGATAATCTAGAGGTAGCTCTACACACCACATGCCCCCAGGGAGGTCTGAGAGGGCTGTATCATGCCCCCTTACCACGGCGTTAAATATACCAACCAACCAACAACAGCATCATTTCCTATGAAAGCTCTCCCTCGCTATGTTGAACACGAGGCACAGTTATTTATAGTTCTTTTAACTGCAACAGCAACGACTTCCGTTAAGATAAATACTCTGTCCTTGTTACCTACCTAGACTTACTGAATCGTCCTCTCTATTAACTCCATTCCCTCTATCAACCAGAACTATCAACTAGAATCAACACAACAAACATCTCCGCTGCAACCAACAACCATGAAGGCAACGTTCGCAACTCTCCTCCTATCACTCGCACCCGCCCTCCCTACCATCTCGGGTCTGCCGTCCGAGAAGCGACAGACCGACGGCAGCGACCGGGTGAACTTCCCAATCAACATATCCTGCTCGAACTTCACCATAACTGATAGCGGCATCTTGGAATCCAAAGATTGCGAAGGAAATCCAAAAACTTTCGACCTCAACACCTGCGTCGGCAGCCGTGACGGGGAACTGACCTTCAACTCCCAGGGGTTCAGCGACAGCTGCAATCATTGCTTTATCCTCAACGACTCCCAATTGAAGTGCAACTGTGCTGCGTCCGGTTTCAGATCCAGCTTGAATATCCTTGACTGCCAATTTCTCCGGTACGACGGGATCCACGGCAATATTACTTGTTCAGACCTCAAAAAAAAGTGCCCGAACCCTGAGCAGCTTCAAGGACCCTGAGCCCCCGACCATTTGCCTCATCGTGGATAGCCATATCTTCTAGTTATCGAGGGATAACGGTGACGGAAAGGCGAAATACGTGTATACATTTGAAGCTGGAGGTGGAAACTGGATTAGGTACCTACCTAAGTACCTTAGGTGGACGGAAACGCAAGGGTTAATCTACTGGGCATTCCAATCATAGTACTATCTTGTACATTTTCTCTTTCAAAACTTTTGTTCTTTTTTTCCTTGGTTGGCGGGCTGGCGGGCTGGTGGGCTGGTTGGTATGGTAGTATGTTTAGCATCATGGCAAGGGGACACCTCGTTAGAGGTATGCCGCGTATAGAGCTAGCTAGCTACCTCTAGATTATAGATCTATTCATTTTATAAATAAGATATTTATGAAAGAAAATTGCCCGGTGTATATTGAATTATAAATTTAAAGCGTTACCAAGCTGCTGGTTTATTAGCGAGTTGATCCTGAGTCTTCTAAGGAACCGGTGAGCATGTTAAAAACGTGGCTGAGCTCGAAAGCTACTAGTTTTTTGGAGGGGAAGAGGGGGTTAATTATAGGGGCGTAATTGAATGGGCAATACTGAGTCAAGCAGCGGCATCCATGAGTCTGCTAGCCAAAAGGTACGCCGACAATCCAAGATGCTCCCAAACACACAAGATCCCAACTAACCGGCCGGCAAGAGGAGCCTGCTGGCGCAAAGACGACAGGTACCGCAGGTTCAATCTTTGACTCGACCGGCGCGATTGGCAAACAGTTCATAGTAGGTATTTTGAGTGCTGCTATTTACTAACCAACGATGATAGATCGTATATACTAATCAGCGGCGTTATATAGACTGGAGGGGTCATAGGCGGTGCGGCGCGGAAGGTCGGCGGTCCGCTATCTGCAGACGGAGCGGTCGGGAAACAGTTTTTGCAGATACGGGAGCCGTCGGCGGCACCATACAGAACAAGCTGGGGATCAGAAGAAGAGATGATCCCGAGACTTAGAGATCTAAAAGCCCTATTCTATGGTTTAGTAATGAACATACATGCATTCCAGTAGAACAAGGACTCATCTCATAGCTTGAGATTATTGATAATTAATTCATATCTAAGTGCTTATCCCAAACGTAGACACCGAAGGGCTACTCCTACGGCGACCGCAAATAGCAACATACTTTCGTCTCCATAATCCTCAGTAGTAGCAGCTCGTGTAATTCAGTTATATCGCTAGGTAATATCTATACGAAACTATCGGCGATTAGGCGGGCCTGGATTTTGTCGTCTGAAGTCTCATGGGCTCTACCGTGATCGTCGCACCTAAGTCGTGAACTAGATAGCCAAGAAGGATAAATCTGTGACGAGATGCACGGCTCGCTGTAAAAAGGACGTCACGTAGAACATAGGACCGCAATTCTTAACTTTATAAAGTCGCGATCGTCATATGTACCTGTGCCGAGAATAGCACGAGGCGGATTAGACGAGAAGCGATGCGGCGCGGTTCTTCTCAGCTGTATGGTTGGCCATCTGGACCAAAGGGTCAAAATCGAAAATTTAAAAACGCTAATCCTGAATCGGAAGTTTTTGACTAAGAAAACAGTGTAAAAGCTTAGAAATGCTTGGACCACCCTCTAAGATGCGCTATAAATACAGGGTGCTATAGGGGGCTCAGCGCTAGTAGCCGCTGTAATTATAGCAGTAGCCACTGTAAATTATAGCACGTTATCCGGCATATGCTGAGCATATGTTCAGCATATATCCAGCACTTATGATGAAAGCATGACCTAGCTTTACCTAGGGGGGTTAGGGACCTTTCAGAAAGGGAATATATAATCTAAGGGGTATTATAGGTAGGTATTTGGTCTCCAGGTAGTTGTGCTATAAAAGCTGGATATATGCTGAACATATGCTCAGCATATGCCGGATAACGTGCTGTAATTACAGCGGCTACTGCTATAATTACAGCGGCTACTAGCGCTGAGCCCCCTACAACACCTTGTATTTATAGCGCATCTCAGCATACCGTACAAAAGGCGCCAAAATACTATCCAAGATACTGTTCACTATTCCTATTTTGGAAATATATTAATCAAATATTTGATTTTGACCCTTTGGTCCACATGGTCAACCACAAGCTGGCTGAATCCCATTACCGGTATCAACCACCAGCAAACGACGTCAGAGCGTTGCACTTCCAATCAACAGCGCGGGAGGAGTTCCTGCTATGATAGATTATAAGTAGCGAACACGTGCAGCATAATTCGGTATTATCTATATCTTGTTCACCTCTGAGCATATTGAACTCGTATATTCTCGCAGGTTTTCTTTACCTAATTTTATACCAGGTTGTTTATGTTTGTAGCACTCCATCCAGTCGGTGATTTCTCGTGAGCGGAACGGGGGCTGTGCGGAGCGGAAGGAAGATCGCGCCAGCAGCAAAAGAGGACGGGATCATCTGATGTCAGAGATGGTCGGCATTAGATGAATTGAACAAGATAAATAACAAATTCAATATGCTGCACTCTGCGATAGTTTCGGCAAGTAGGTAGACGCGAAGCTATCGAATCGAAAGCTGCACAATTCAATTCTAGTGAGATATTGCTGCTGGCCGCCTACGGTACCTTGCATGAGGCCTAGACGCTAGAGCTGATGGCGCAAACCATAAGGCATGCAGAGCTTCACTATTGCTAACCACAGCTGGGAATGCGAACCTAGGCCTTTACCTAAAAGATAATTTTCTTTGCTCTGCTGCGAGACATACCTGTGAGACATATATAGCTTAATGTCGTGATCTAGACTATCGGCTACTGAGATGAGGAGCCAAACCACCGGATTAAACTAATTGATGGACGCACCGGGCTAGCAGCAAGTTGACAAGTGCCTTAGGTACCTAGGTGTAGAACGAGAAAGGCGTTGAGAACTAAGAGCCGAGCCCTACGTCCGAAAGATTTATCATGAACTATCAGATCTCACTTTCTTATTTTAAGTCGTGCAATCTGGCTTTTCTTCCGCTGAGATCACCTGAACGCTTATTGAAGCCTGCTTGTCGAAAGGAAAGCAGTTCTATCCCCGAAGTAGGAACAATTTATAGCGTGGCAACAGGGGTCATCAGCCCCAAAAGAGCAATGATATCCCTGCTAAATTCCCCATCTTAAAAAAGCTTCTTCTTTATTTCCTTTTTATTAATAGAAGCGAGCTTAACTATTCGCCGATCTGGTATCTAAACTGGTGTATGTTGTTCTCTGATCTCATGAATCCTTCAGGGTCCATCTTATTATGTTCTAAACGGAAGGCAACAAGTTTTGACTTTGAGCTATGGATTACGATACACATCTCAAATACATGCTACCGCGAAACAGGAGCTCTGCCCGGTGGCAAACGACGTTACCTTGTACTCGCCGGTCCCGTAAGACTGGACTTAACAGTTGACGAATGAGCTCAGACTCGAAATAGCTGATACTATCCAGGCTACTTTGGTTAAATGGTACCCGTCAGCAGAGGCCATGAGCGGACCTGGGTCCCTGGCATGCGATCTGCAATTCATAGAATGGCCACAGGTGAGACAGCAATCTAGGTTAGATGGGGCTTTTTTTCCCATACGCCGTTTCTCGTGTACTTTGTGAAGAATGATCGACCCGGCCTCATCGCAGCCTCGCAGCAGTTCTGCTCGGGAAGGATCAAAAAATGCTTAGCACGCGAGCCCGACAGGGGCTGGTTGGTCGGATGAAGTGAGAGTGAGAGGCGATCCGACCTTTGCGAGAACCGTGGGTGGCTGGATCGCCATCCCACCCGCCCGATCCTGGAGAGACATGGCCGTGCCTTTTAAGACGTCAGTCAGGAATGCCTGTGTTCAAGAATAATAAATACCCTCCCATGTGCTGCTGCTCCCTAGGACGTGGGGGAAGTCCCCCAAGTAACCAAGAAGCATGCCATCAAGAGCTATACACCGGTAGTACTTAGCGAAACGCGCACACACACACACACCTTACACGTCTAAGAGCATATCAATCCTCGCTGTATAGTATAAGGCTGTGATACTGAGCTGGTCCTTACTGTCGTTACCGTGTCCAACTTCTCGACTTCTAATGTTGGCCAACAAGCACCTCCTGTGGTGCATATTAGCATGCGCGTCGCAAGCAGTGAAGGGTAAGCTTTGCTTCGTTCCGGTTCATTATTCTGCTTCGGTCCTCTAACATTGAACTAGGACTGGCCTTACCGGCACCCCAGGCTCCAAGCGGTGACAGGATTTTACCAAGGGATACTATTGAAGCGCGGGCGAAGGGATTCGGCGATGGCATGGCGCTGCGGATCATGCCGCTGGGCGCGTCCATCACGTACGGGTACGGGTCCACGGACAAGAACGGGTACCGGAAGGACCTGCGCGACAAGCTGGAGGACGGCGGCAACAAGGTGAACATGGTGGGCGACAACCCGGCGGGCGACATGAAGGACAACGAGGCGGAGGGGTGGAAGAGCTACACGGTAAAGATGATCCACGACAAGGCGAACAAGGCCGTGCCCAAATTCAAGCCGAACCTGATCCTCGTCAACGGCGGCACCAACGACTGCATCGGCGACGACGACCTGCCCAACGCCGGCAACCGCGTCACGGACCTGCTCAACGATCTGTACCGGGAGTCGCCCAAGGCGACGGTGATCCTGTCGACGCTGCTCGTCAACCGCAACGCCGACGTCCAGAAGCGCATCGAGGACTTCAACCGCCAGCTGAAAGAGGTCGCCAACAAGTTCCAGCTCTACGGCAAGCGCATCGTGCTCGTCGACATGCAGGGCACCAAGGGCCCCGCCAAGGACGACCTGATAGACGACGGGACCCACCCCAACGACGCCGGCTACCGGAAGATGGCCGACGTCTGGTTCGACGGCATCAAGCAGGCCGACTCGCGCCACTACCTGCAGGAAGCCGAGGACGTCGAAGGGCTCGCTGCCGATGGCGCGTGAGAGCGATTTCTGTCTGTCGTGTGTATGAGCGAAAGGACGGTTTCCATTTGGTGTAGGGAAGGATGATACCATGCATTTGGGCGGTGTTTGGCGTTATTACGTACGGTTTTTGTGATCAAGCCAGCTTTTATCTATTTTTCATGATTTCATAGCTATTTCAACAATATATCTTCTGTATACTGCGTTAAAACCATTGGCATTAAAATTTTTAGCCTACCTATCTAATGTACCTAGTTAGGTACTTTCACGTAAATTTCGAGGACATGAGTTGTCGGAGTATCGCCGAGTCCGTGATGCATGTAGACATCCGACTAGGTCAGAATCTCAGGGCTGAGTTAGTCAGGCCCCAGGTCATAAGACAGGAGGCTAAACTATGTTTCCATTCATCCGTGAATATTACTCCTCCGGTCTCTACTCAAGACTGATTATAGTGATACAATTAAGGCTTTACAGTTCGCATATCATGGAACATTAGGGAATATGAACCTGAACCAACGGCCATTCATACCCCGTACTACTTTCCTCGCCCCCGCCCTTAGACACTGCTAGTCTGCTGAACTTGTCAGAAATATCAGCAAACAAGGCCCTTAAGGCTTCGAAAGGATCATCAGGTCCGACTGGTCTAGTGAAGTCATAGGTTTCAACCCCAGCCATTCTCTCGGAATCAGACATGACAGTGCCATTTACTGCCGTCACGTTTCGGAAGTAGAGTTCGTCGACACGACTCGGAGCTCCTGAAGTCGTCTTATCTCTAGAACCGCCGAAATGGAAGATTTGATTAGTATTTCCATAACTGGAAGTTACTGATCCTCCTGTCCGGAAGTAATATGCGGTGCCATCGCGGTGAGTTTTCAAGTGCGAAATAGTATAGGGAGCCTTGCTCGTACTGGAAGTTGTTTCGAATGCCTCGAGGCCCGTCGGAAAAACCGAGCTACCTTCAACCTGAAGCTCAAGCCCTTCTATTGCGTGTGCACTCAAAGTCAGATTACCATCCGGCGATGATAAAATTGATTGATTGCAATATAACGGATAGGCATAGACAGCTTTGTAGGAGGCAACCGGTCCAGTAGCTACATCTATTCCGTTAATGGTGAAATTGTTGAGTTCGGTGAGTCCAAAACGAGACCAAAGTGCTTCGTTTGAATATGATAGAGTTTGGGACCAGCTACTTTCGCCGGCTCGATTCTTCGATTGGACGGTTGATTTAACTGTGAGAGATCTCTTGACAGCTGTATGATAGGCCAAAGTTTCATTGAGACCGCTTGCATTCTTTGTCACTAAACGCGAAAGTGAGATACTAGGTTCCGAAATATCGACCATGGGCCCGGTGCCATTAGTCACCGATCCTTCCTCGTCCAACCATAAGAATATCTTGCCTGTGACGTACCAACTATCGTTGACGGTGTCTGTGAGCGTAGTAATATTTCTGCTTTCATCAGTATTCAGGCCAGCGATTTTGATTGTGAACGTGTGCTCAGCACCATCACACAGCACAGGCAGCCAAGGAGTGATATCAATCTGGTGCTCTCTCAAGTCAAACGCTTGTAGACCAACGATCGGTCTATGGAGACCAGGAACTACTCCTCCGGTGAATATCACGGGAAACGGCCATTGAGCCCCGGCCAATTTGCCGTCGATAAGTAATTGGACTTCGCGAAAGGGGGACAGGCCAAGCAACCGTCCAGCAGTAGTGCGAAAGGTGAAGATGTCAGTTTGCAAAACATTGGCCCACCAGAATTCCTCGGAGGCCTGGCCATTTGCGGAGATGGAGAAGACAGCCCGATTGACATTCCGGGGAAGACTAACTGTGCTCGTCGCGTTATCCGCCGGCAGCGTAAAGTGGCTAGCTCCGTTTGCCTCCCCCTTCCGCGCGGATATAGGAACGATTAAGTCGGCCGGAGCAAATTTACCGGTTTCGACATCAGCAGTAAAAAAGGTGGCGGTTAGCGTGGCATTAAACGATCCTGTGTATTGATCGTCTACTAAGTTTCCGAGGTCGAAAATCAATTTCTGAGGTGACTTCCAAAAGGACAAGTACTCGGTCATGTCCTTCAAGAAGGTCCACCGAATCCCAGGAGGCGACGTTGGTTCCGCAGTTGACGTACGCCACACTTCGGTATCGCCAAAGTACATCAGTGCTAGGCGGTCGAACTGACGGCCTTGAGAGACAACAGTAAAGTTCATGACCACCCGATTAAAAGCACAATCAGGCGGGCTGTAGTTTCCTATCCAAACAGTCAGGATACATATACAACAGTACTGTCGATATTTCGGGATTGACTATCAAACGTACCAACAAAAGGCTTGCCATAACTAAATCCAAAAACGTGCTCCATTAACAAGACTGAGCAAGACTCAGACTGGGTACCTGTTTCAGCGGACTGGGTGCCACTAACAATGGTTCTTTGCGAAGATGGGCCATGTTGAGTCAGCACTGGCTGCGCGACTTGGAAACATTCAAGCGGCGATTCAGCATCCAATGGAGTAAGATCCGTAGCGTGAGATGCTTGAGACAGTTCAAATTTCGACAGTTCGATTCGTTTTAAGCTTGATAGGGCTGCTAATGATTTAATGTAGCGACAATCCACAAGCCAGATCAAGGAAGTCACAGCAAGAAATGCTATCATTAGCCGGATTGTTGTGAGACTCCGTCTCGCAACGCTAGGTCTTGCCTCGTGCAGACTCGAGACATCGCGACGGTGCATTACAGGGTCTGCCGTAGCTTTCTCGGAGGATCCAGAAATCATCTTGGAATATAGAAGAGGCCGTAGTGTATACTAAGTAATGGATATCGATAATGATAATCAAGCAAGCTGACCTGAAGGTGAAGCGATCATGGCAAAACTCGAGGAGGGAGATCGGATGTGGCCACTATGGAAGAGAATGAATAAAACGACTTCAAGGGATTACCCTCTCCATGATTATATGACAAGACTCAGTAGTCTGAGAGATAAAGACATTTTCGAATGATCATGCAGCTGAGGTAGCCAGCACGTAGTTTATTGACAATAATTGGGAGTCAGGAGTGATGTTTATTATTGATAGGGGAAGCATCAGGTACCCAGCTGGAATTATTGACTGCTAGCTGACGAAGCAGTAAGGTGGGGATGGTGGGGGAGCTGAGTTGGGCTTTAGGCGGGGGTGACTCAGGCAGGATCTACCTCCAAAATCAAGCAACATCATCATGGAAGTTTCCAACTGGAACTCGAGTGTAAATGTTGAATTGAATGCAGTCTATTTTCATGGCTCATCATTCTACTCGTATATTCTAAATGGTATCCGTCATAAAATTATATTCGTACCACCGTCTATCGGGTATCCCTCGCTTCTCGAAACAATTGCTAGCAAGTCGACTCCTGAATAAAGCCCTCCGCCCCTATCGTTCCTGAGGTGGGGGAGCATGAGTATTCGTCCAAAATCTCGCTGTCGCGTCCCTAGCCATAAGCTCCAGGTCTGGGTATCCCTTATGTAAGTGCTGGAGAAAGTTGAACACGGCGAATTCGCCTGTGGTCATCGTATATGAGTTAGGTTGCGCCCGTATCTTGGCCCAGATCGCCTGGTATGCCGCGCTGATGATGTTGAAGGTAGTTAGGTCGCTGAGCCCGTCCGAGTTCTCTCTCGCCGTTTCCAATGCCTGCGCTACCAGCATCTCTCCTGACATTTGCTGTGTGTATACATGGCTGGCGGAAGTGTTGGATTGTGAGTTTTCCGATGCCACCATTTTCGTCTGGTAGTTCGAGAGAATTGGCTTAGAGTCCTTTTGGCTCGTGGGGTATAGCGATACTAAAGAGGTAGATAGTATCTGATGCATATAGTTAGGTCGATCCTTCGGTCGATAGATCAACTTCTTAAATGTTGAGGTATATGATTAAGTAGTAAAGGTGCTTTAGTCTTGTAAGGATAGTAGTTTCGTGAGTAGAAAGAGATAACTCATATACAGGTGTGAGAATTGGAGAAGGGATGCGAGAGGTCTAGTATTTGTATGAAATGCAACTTCTCCAGACGGAACAGCCTACACGAATAAAATCACAGCCTAGCAGTAGGTCGGGAGACTCCCGTCTGTGGCGATGTGGTCCCGTTCCCACGAAAAACAGAGTGTACCTGACATATTGGACCCTGACTCCTAGGATACACAATTAGCCAATGAATAATACTCAGGGGTAGTGACGACGGCAGTACTCACCCCAGGATGTGGAACTTACACGACGATTTATCTCGCTTATCTCCATACATAAGGTTAGGTGGAATATATTGAAAGGTCACCTTACAGCAGGACATGGTTCAGGTATGCCTTTGTGGAATCCTAAATCTCAAACCACGGAAGATAGCTTCAGGCTACTCACCTAGATAGCCTGTAAGAGAAAAATAGTATACGCATAAACGATTTGTAAATGATGACAAGTCACACTAACAAGCTTAGCACGGCAACTTAAAAGAATCAAGGGTTCTAATAGCCTACCAAAATATTTCGAGAAGGGTTCTAGTTAAACTTTATTCCCCGTTTCCGCTTCCTTGGGACCTGTTCCTCGCCATGACTCAGTACCCCTGGCTCAAAACTTACGCAATTATCGCCATTTCCGCCTTCCTGGTCCCTGTCACAACGTGTCAGTTTGGTTTGAGAACGTATTGATTCGATTAGACCTGAGAACGTTACTCAAACCCGAGTCAGCTCGTGTTATGGAAGCATCCATGATCTCAAGGGGACTTCTCATTGTATTAATGGAATAACGCTAAGTTTCAACGGCTGATCGCTACATAGACTCGCACGTAGGTAATCATCTATCTCCTAGACCCAGGTAAACATTGATATAATGTCTAGGCCAAAGAGTCGCTCAGCTCTTACTTACCTATCTCTTATCATGACATCTTCTAGATGCTAAGTTACCTACCTAGACCTCAGCTGTTTACCGAAGCTAAGGTTCCTTGAAATACTACATTTACCCATCTGTTAACTTTCCAACACCATCAATGAGGCCAAATCGGACTCTCGTTGATATTTCCTTAACGACCCCACGTCGGTATTGCATTCAAATGTAGTGAGTATGTGCCATAGTGTATAAGTCATGGAAAATAATGTTAGGTCCTAGGTATCTATGGGTGGTTAAGATAGGGGTTGGCCGCCGAAGATCGGTAAGGATCTCTTGATTTTTGTCTATCGAGACAGATTAGATACCTGCCTGCTTATATCCTCTCGGCCGTGCCGTAAACTACACTACGGGAAAGGCGGCAGTAAACCTACCTAAGGTATGTTGGGAAGTGGGTAACCAATGTGACCTAGTCATATGTTAACAAGTGACCGGTCAAACCTTGTATGCCACTATACCATAGATGGCATCCTTCTAGAATTTCTATTAGCGAACCACATGAAACCTAGAGTCATTTTTATAAGCCGTCGGGTGCCAATGACAACACACACAGCGCGTAGCGTACGGCAAGTCCAGGTCACGCTGAACCACTACAAGTGCATGGCAGCCTACAAGACACGATTCCAATATCTTCTCAGAAGGAAAACCACCACTTTGACGGGTGCGGGCGCGGATGTGTGTAGGAGACATGGCCTAAATATTGGAAAACGGTGATGATCAGGAAGATCTTAAATGTCAGTGGCAGACGAAGCCTCGAAGTTGTAGTACAGAAAATATTCACAAGGCTCTCACGAGTTTCTCATAGTTTACATGAGTACACGGGAATAGAGTCTTTATCCCAGACTTACGAGGCAAAGGTTGTAAGGAGCCTCATCACATCCGAACCGGTCGTAGCATGCCGTTCTTCTGCTTACTAGCTCATTCCTTGCCCACGCAAATGGGATATTGTAGCTGACAAGCTCCACGCTGAGGAGACGAATGAGGTGGCGGCCGCTCTCGAGAAAATGTCATGCCCGGACCACATGAATACTGCCAGTACTGTGCCGTTTCTTGAATCTAACTGGGCAGACAGGAGGTAGGTAGCGGTTCCATTGCCTATTCTGCACAGCAGTCGGCGAGTCCGGATTGGCCCAAACCTTAATTCATTATGTGACAAATTCGATGTATTCTTGCATACTGCCACAGCTGAAAGATACTAGTCGTCGGTGCCGTCGTGACACAGACTAGCTTTGGTATAGGATATATATCATTGTGGCTGTGCTTGTTGAAGGCCGTTGACGATTATCGATGACATCTTCATCTGGCAAACGTACCTGCTATATTAGTACGCAAACCAAATCGAGCGGAGATATCGCACTGAGTATCGGTGTCAGTGATTTCATATATGTGCTATGTGGAGTGCGTCTAACATGTAATGATCAATCATGATCGTACAACCCCTTCTATTTTTATGATACATACATCCCTCCGTAACATCGACCTATGGCTGAGTACTTCTTAGCACCTCTAGAATAGAGATCATAGCAATCGTAGCTGGTATTATTGACTATTTCCCCGGAATATGCGTGTTACCGTTTGCTCTGACGCTTTCCAATGTTCCAACCCCAGGACCTTAGTACTTTGACCACCTTGGGAGTAACTGCGGCTGTTAAGGGGACTCGGAGGAATATGAAACTCTTGTGTACGGCATATGCCAAAGCCAACTGAGTCCCGAGGCCTTGAAGTCATGTTAGTATAGATTACATCATTTATAGAAGGAAGATCGCAGTGAAACTTACTAGCTTCCGCCTTGTGCCTCTTATCAGCCTCTTCTACACCCCAGCCAGCCATCTCCACATGCTCGCTTATCTCATCGTTTCCGATGGTCTCTTGCTCGGATTGCTTCAGAGCAGCTCGATATTCTCGCCACCAATCCCGGACTGATTGCGGTATGACTTTTGATACATGCGATACCACGAAATGCTCGATCGCGCCTATCCTATCGGTCCCCACAGCTCTAACCAGCAAGAAACAGAATGGAAAGTCCAGGACGGTTAGGCCAAGATACACTCCTAAAGCTGCCCATCCGTATTCTCTCGATAGCTTTTTTAACCTCGCCGTAATCCCTTGTGGTTCCTGAGTCGGAGTGTCCTTCGGGATGTCTTTCGGAGTGGGTTTCGCATCTCGAAGTTTAGAGGTATTGTGAAATGGTCGTCGGGCCGAGCGTAATAAGGGTATACGAGGTTTGGATAGAGCATTCGTTATTGTCGGCCGTGGTGTTGAGTACTGTGCAGTCCGTGATCCTGAGAACAATGTCCTTTTCCATACCGCTCTCTCGACATTTGGTGCTACCTGTCGCAACATGCGCAACCCCACCGAACCGACAAATGGTTGAACCATACGTGAATAAACCGGTGGCATCTTTTGTCCCTTTCCCTAGTATTAACTTCGGTCCACGAGTATGGTGCTGGTGTTCAGTCGAATAGACGCAGGTGTGGATCGAAATTATTAAAAATCTGCTGACGAGCCGGAGGATTTCGGTCGAGAAGCTTCGGAGGTCAACTAGACCCTATATCCGGTCGTGCCGTTAAGTATTCGGTAACACACTTCTCATGAATTTCCGGTCGGACTCCGAGCTATAGAGCAGAGCTACAGTAGCAAGCCAATTGTTAAGCCTTTGATTGTTGCGGTAGAACAGTATAATTGCTGTTCCGACTCCGCTAAAGACGCTAAAGTGCTGGTCACGATGACACGACCATGAGCTCAGGACAATTGTAAGGAAAAAAATTAAGGAGCTTTGGGCAACAGGAACATGGATACATGCATAGTGATGCAATTGGCCGGCCATTTGCAAGTACCTCGGTACGTACCTGAGCCATGGGTCTGGGCTCTCCGGATCGGAGCCTTGAATTATTATCAAATCTAGCTTTATCATATATCTATCCGAGAATATGCATCTTTTAAGGCGTGATAGAACACCAAGATAAACAATTTAGGAGAGTTCCCCCTGTGTAAATGTCGTTCATGGGCGCGAAAACGACACTTTGCATGCCTTCACCTAATTCATTTAATTTTCATCAGGAGACAGACATCATGAGTTAATGAAAATTGAGGATAAAAGACCGTTCATGAGAGATACATGTGTAAGCTAGTAAATGTTATAATCAACTTACATGCGGACATTATATGATACTAGAGCTTTACTTACCCTTACCAAAGCTACAGGTGCACATGTTCACACAGCTAATACACATTTACTTGTGAATAAGGGCTATATCCAAGTATTATTTGTGTCATAGAACCTATTGTGAACTACCTAGTATTGGTCAAGAGTTATAAGAAACCCATTTCCAAAGATTTTTGGAGCTTCTTGCCTTTATTACCACATTTAAGTAAAAGTCATAAGGGGAGATAAGTTCAATTCCAGTCAGCGTTATATGGGTTTACCTGATGTTTCTCATGTGAGAGGCACTGCACGCTGCAAGTTGGATATGGCTCTTATTTGTAGCTGTTTCTCAATGCCAGCGACACCTCTACTTATACAATTACATTCATCAGTACGGATTATGTCCAGGTAAACATGGACTAATTAGGCGCCAGGAACGATCGGGCTGCGCCTCTCTCATAATACACATCAATACGTTCCGTGTCGCAAAAGAACGACAACCTGTCCAACCAATTGAGCATTTGCCCATAGCGTTGAGACAAAGTGCATCGAGAATAGCGCCTACGCGGCTGCAGGGTCCAAAGGGACCTGGGGCGCAGGCCGTTGGGCGGTTGCTAGGTAAACGTGGAGAGCTAAGCATGAGCCAACCAAGAACACCCAGAACTTAAAACAGATCTTATTGCAGCTCGAAGTGGCAGAGAAGTGGTGCGAAGGGTTGCGTGATTGGCTATGGGGTGACTGCCCGGCCAACGACGGAGCACGGAACCCTCGAGGGTATGATTATAATACATGGTACCTTTTTTCATGTCTGCACACATTCGCATGCACTCGAAAGTCTTTATGCGCCGAGGTCCTATTGTTTGGATTCGGAATGCATCAAAGGGAAACTGATAAGTGATGACATGAGAGAGGCCTCACACAACGGAATTAGAGAATTTAGTATAGAGCTACGGCTAAGTTAGCTGTTGGAACTTTTCCTTTTTCTTTCATAAATCAAAAACATAGACTGAAAACTCGAGTAATGTAGCTTGCGTTGTGTACGTCACTATTTCTAGAAAGCAGAGGAAAACACCAATGAGGTCATAGCTCGCATCCAACACCCTCAGAACATCCGCAGACACCCGCATAACAAGAGCTCTAATATACCTGCTGCTTTGGCTGCTATCCCGCAACTGCCGATCACCAGGTCATCGATATCGACATCTCGACATCTCCAAAACAATTCATGTGCATCATTTGATCGACATTGACACCGAAACCGATCCCCTTAAACACCGTCGACCAATAACACACATACTTCCCTTTTAAAGTTACACCACTTCTCCGCTGCACTCTCGAGTCCAATCCCCGTCTCGTCCGTCCACACCTCATCCAGTAGGACTATCCTTTCGAGATATCCCACTCTCTTCTACTCGAAGAAAAAAACAAGCCCAACCAAAACTTCACTCAACCCAAAAACATAACCCACCTAAACAAATCCAATCCAAGGCCTCATCGCTTTTTCCTACCTACCTAGCTACGTAAGCTTAATACACATCTACGATTTAAGAAAATTTTAGGCGGTTCGAAGCGCACGAAACAGTCGCGCACCACTTGTCGCCCTCATATCACATAAGCTCCCTATAACAATATCAACAGTCAACCAAGAATAACTACCGCCGTCAACATGGAGGTGGTCAAATCGATCCTGCGCATCCTGCAGCTCCTGTTCGTCCTGCTCGTCACGGCGCTCATCGGAAATGTCATCGCGAGCAACATCAGCGGCGCCGAGTCCGCCATCAACTTCAGCATGTTCGTGTGCGCGCTCGCGTGGCTCGCCGTCCTCTACGGCATAGTATCGCACTTCGTCTCCGCGGCATCCATCCCCATCGTCGCGCTGGCCCTCGACAGCGCCGCCACCCTGTTTACCTTTATCGACTCCATCGTCTTATCCGCCAAGCTGCAGGCCGTGAACTGCAACAACTTTGTATGTTATTTCCTATACCCATTCCTATCTGTTTTCAATTGACCTGTGGCTGACCATGTTTCTTCTTCGCAAATAGGGACGCAAAGCCAGCGACTACATCGCCTTCGGCTCCAACGACGACGAGAAGCGGTGCCGCGAGATCCAGGCCAGCATCGTGTTCATGTGGTTCCTGTTCGCCGCCTTCGCTGCGAGCCTCTTCTTCATCCTCAATGACTTCCGCCGCAGCGGCGGCTCCGTCCGCGGTCCTAACATGTCCCAGATCGGCGTGTAGGCGATTGGTTCGGGTCGACAGGCTGCCGTTGCGCCCAGCGCACCATGCGGGGGATACGCTACGACTTGACGATGAAGTAATGCGGGCTATAGGCTTTGGTACTGGATGTATGATCATTGGGGTGTTAATAGTACACGTGAAGAAGGGGGTATGGACCTGGCGGCGTTTGGATCGGGCTAATAGCTCCCTGGGCGAGCTCACTGGAGTAATACTTGTCTCCCGTGCGAGCGCTGAAAGATCTGTTCCCTTCTGGATCGGAGAGAGTGCGTGTCATTGGAAAGAGTTGAAAACGCATTGGTTTCACAGTTTTGCCATTGCCATCGGGAATACGCATTCATGGTCATTGTATGCGTGTTTAGATTATGCGTGGACAGGAGAAACATATTTGTAACGAGTAATTGAGTATTTAAGTAATGGAGATACCAATAGGGTATCGGTAATATGAGCTTTCATGTCACATTAACTTCGTGTTGTCGACGTGGAGTTCGTGAGACATGAGCTGTACTGTCATACACCAATCGAGCAGATCAAAATTACGTATCAATCTCCCCTTATTTAATCACATGAGCCAACTAGACGCCCCTTGAGTAGTCAATTCGCATTCTGTCACTTTGAATCAAGTAAGAACTGTTTAGATAGTTGGCCATATTTTGTCCTTGGAGAGATCATGAGTCTATGATGAGACGCTACCTTCTAAGTGCGACATCTACCTAAAAAGGTAGCTATGTCAATTTAGTCGTTGTAAACTTGTGTACCGTTAGATATTTTTCTCCAATGAACAGACTTCGGTGATCTGCCAATATCCAAAGAAGCACGCGTAGTTCTACTTCTACGCGGTATCCTACACTCATTCACTCACACCTCACCCCGCCCAGTAACTTCGCCCGGCCCGTCTTCCCCAACATCTCCGTCATCGAGTCTATCCAGCGCCCTCAGAACCTCCTTATCCCACTTGCTCATCCCGACAATGACCCACTCGAGAATACCAACCAAGTATAAAGCAACGCACTGTCCGATCCACAGGCCCTGCAGGCCCCAGCCGTGGAACGCAAGATAAATCCCCGCGGGCAGCGCGCCGCCGTAGTAACTCAACAGGTTAACGAGGGCGCCGACCCACTGGCGGCCCATACCGCGCAGGGCGCCGCCGCAGCTGCCGTTAAGGCCGTCGGCGATCTGGAAGAGCGCGACGTAGGGCATGACGTCGGCGACGAGGCGGACGACCTGCTCATCATCATTAAAGATGCGCGCGAAGACGTTGCGGGTGCTCATCAGGATGGTGAGAATAGCGACGCCCAAGACCGTCGACAGGATCGCCGCGCAGTGTGCCGCGCGCGCCGCCTCGCGCGGCTTCTGGGCGCCGAGTAGGTTGCCTAGACGCGCGGAGGCGGCGACGCCGAGGCCGAAGGGCACCGTGTTGATCACCTGGTCGGCCGTCATGATGACGGACTGGGCAGCCAGGGTGATTGTTCCGAGCCTACCGGCCGCCAGGGCTACGATCTCGAAGGCCCACCACTCGGTGCCCACGTGGATGACGCCGAGGAAGGCGAGGCGCGTGAATGGCCACAAGTTCGACATGGCGCGGCGTGGCGCGAGGCCGCCCCAGCATTCGTGACCCTTGACAAACGTGGCGTAGGCGACGAGCAGGAGGAAAGACACCCAGTAGGAGATGCCGGTCGCGAAGGGGGCACCGTACAGACCCAGCTCGAACTTGTAGATGAAAAGGTAGTTGAGCAGAGCATTTAGCGGGGAGGTGATGAGGAGGACGTAGGTGCCCGGTCGATAGATGGCTTGTGCCTGCAGGTACTTCTTCATCGACTCGAACCACACGTATCCCAAGCCGCCGGGGATCAGGATGTGAAGAAACTTGCTGCCCTCAACGCAGATGAACTCTTCCTGCCCGAGCGCCCGGAATAGGGGCTCGGAGAACGCCCATATCACGGCCACGACAGCGTAGAATGCAGTCAATACTATGATTCCTCGCTGCAGCAGGATACCGAGGTCGTGTTTGTCCTGGGACCCGGTGAAACTGGTGGATGCGAGCGTATCCAGCGCCGTTGTGCCGCCCATAGCGATTAGCCAGCCTGTGGCCATAGCAAACACTGTATCGTACCATGTTAGTGTCACTCTGGTGATATGTACCATAGTATGATACGTTCGAAATATACTTGTGTTCCAAGCTGAGGGTAACGGCTGTAAGAAACTATTTTGAGACGGACTCACTGTAACTGAAAGCAGCCGTGGCCAGTGCTTCCGGAGAGAGCCGGCCGACAATCAAGACTGAAATGGTCTGCAAGCTATTTTGAAGCGTGTAGGCTAATATGACGGGAATGGATGCTTTCGTTAGAAGCCATATTTCGGCCAGCCATTCTCGATATTGTGGCCGTTGGGCTTGTGTGCTGGTCGAAAACAGCTTTGGAAGAAGCGCGGTTCGTTCATCGCTGTGCGGAATTGAAGGCGACGCCGGGGGAGACGTCGATGCTGATGACCCGTCCATCTTGCCGAAGTGATTATCGAGTTAGTCCTAAAGGTCCCGGAAAGTGTCTGGGTGAAGGGCCGGTGGGCCTATATATGGCGTTCGCGATCTACGATAAAAGCAAAGAAAAATTACCTAACTGTCTTAGAAACCCCGAGGCTCCTATGCATATCAGATCCACAAAGACGAAAGACAAGCTAATAGAAGAGAATAAGCTTTAACGTGTGCCGATAGAGGAGGCTTCTACCAAAACTTAGGTAGAAAAATTAGATCCAGCTCTCGGACGCCAACGATCATACATATTACTACTCGGCATTGCTTCCGGGCCGGCTTACGCAGGTATTTGGATATGAGCCAGGTCCCATGTTCCTAGAGAGCGAGGCCGTAAAGTGCTACTTACTGAATTTCCCTACCTTAGGTATGCTGGCGCAAGATATCAAGATAAGACCAGTCCACTTCGCGAATAGGACGGTCGCTGGATATGTGGGACGCATATCAAGAACACGTTGACGGGCAGTTGTGGAGCGCAAGGAACAAAATTCAGTGGTCGATTTATTAGAGCCCCCCGAGGCATGATGTGCAGATAGGACGTACGTGATATCGACATCTTATTACTCGGCTCTGAGGACGCTACGCCACTGGAGGTCTGTATGTTTGTAGGAGATGCAAAGTCTCTGGCAGACGGACGGTGGGCCTGTGCCGGTAAGGAGCGACCGATTGGAGATGCGTTTTGACGTCCCGATTCGCCAATTGAGGCATGCCAAGAGCTAGCGAAGGCCGGCCTTGTCCCATCTTAGATATGGAGCGCTGCGGAGGCCCGCGGAAGGCCGTCGACGCCAGACTGTCATAGGTTACTGCGATGTGGGTTTTATCTGAGGCCAATTGATAGCAGGTAATGAGTTGGCATTGCATTAATATTGAGAATCGGCAGTGTTGTGCTATTACAGCACGAATTTACCAATGAACAGTGGGCTATCGTTGCTAGGTACGGGAGATCTATGGAGTCAAGGGAGTCCAATGGTATATGAGGTTTAAGAACGTCACGAAATGTTCATCGAAAATTTCAAATCTAAGGGCTTACATAAGGCATGGAACTTACATAAGGCATGAGACTTACATAAGGTAGAATTCTACGGAGGACGGAGTAATATTTATCATCAAGTGACGTCACTAAGGTAGCCCCTATCCTTCCAGCCAAACTTCTAGAACGAATGTAACCTGTCGGGAATGTGGCGTTGTGGATATATTGGTGGCTGCGCTAGCGTGGCTGTGCCCACGCTAGCGCACGGGCCCTAGGCCCATATCTAGTCAGAGCTCCGCTTAGGTAATTCTCAATCAATCAAGCTTCTCCACCATCACCACCAGACCTCTTACTGCAGTACTGCATCTTCATCTAAGGATCCTAATTCCAACCAACATAACCACCTTCAGAATTTCTATTGCCCGTGATGTTCACCTGCATGTGGAAGCTATAATTAGATTCCAATGCGGCTCTGAATCGCTGAGGGATATTTAGTATATGCGAATGATACAAAACATCGAGTAACTTACTTAGCGCAGGCTCCATTGAGAGTGTGCACATAAATATGACTTTTGAGGTTGAAGTTATACGCGCACCCCTCAAGACAACTTCGGGAAATCATATGTTGATGATGCATTTTGCATATCTGTGGTAAGAAATCAATTTCTGCAAATTTCTGCATAGAATGTCTTGGACGTATGGGATGGCTTCATCCACTCTTCGTACCAAGTCATTATATTCGCAGCTTATTGTCTAAAGTCGCTCTATGAATCAATGAATCTCTTCTACTATTTCTACTAAAGGCAGAGGCCCACTTACACCCTATATTTACTAAGCTGTAAAATCTAATATTGGCCCTTTATCTTTTCAAGTTTTTAACCCCTTAAGGATTCGACTCCTCCATTCGTGCTTCGTCATCATCCACGCTATGGATTTAAAGACAGCCAAGGGATTGATGGTGAAGTGATTTCCCTATATCTAGCTTTATACAGCCTAGCTTGTATTTAGTAGGCTATAGTTGGGTTCCCCAGACCACCCAAGACAATAATAAGTTCAGAGTCAAGGATATGAATAGGGCATGTACAATCGAAGCTGTGCCTCTCTTCTGCCGTCCCCCCAGCCCTAGTTCTAGTCAAGGTACGGTATTTGTAATTAACGTTCTGGGTTCCTTGCCTGAATATGTACGTACGAATCGAACCATGTGGCATCAGTAATTATGGTCTTTGTGCAAGATGACCGATGTAACTCTAGCCAGGGCTGAAGTCCTGGCAGTTGCCTTTCGAGACAACTATCAAGGTACACGCCAAGCACATAGGGAGAGACAGCATTATTATGTATATATATATAGCCTTAGAGTAGTGGTTACCTACTTGAAGTTTCCGATGCATATTAGTTCGTTATAGTATCACATTCGACCAATTCTCATAGATTTATTCCAAGTTATTGGTCTAGAAGCAGCCCGGGTTTAAGGATGTTAGAACATCCACTATGGGTTTAATAATATCTAAGCGCCGGCTGTTAGGTACGGCTAGCCCTAAGATAGTCTAGCTACGGGGCTATGGAGCCAGTTGATGAGGGAACTCCCAATGAGCATGCTAGTATTCAAGCCTAAAAGGAGATGCTGGTAAACGCTAAGTGACCCAAGACTGGAGCCTGTAACTTGGTATGAACTCAATGTTACACACCGTATCATCAAGCGCGGAGAGCTGAGTGAGAGCAGGCAAGGTCCGAGATCCTTCGGCACTATCAACATACATAGTCCACTGCATAGAAGGACATCGGTGGTGATGATTTTCGCGTCGTCGAGCAAGGGCCCGTGGTCCGTTTCGAGCGCGTTGGGGGCGGACATGCCGCTGAAGGTGGCATGAGGTGGTCAATCTTGCTCTAAATTTATTACCCCTTGATCGACGGGAGAAAGGACGTTATCTATATCCCAGCACACTTGGAATATATTATCGGCTATGACTCCATCTGTGAAACTCGTCGAGAGCATCTTCTTTCACCGTGTAACGTCGCCCACAGGTTGCTCGGTTCGCTTTCTAGAAAACGCGATGAGGAGATCGTAAATTACGTTCGTTAGCTGGTCTTGATCTAAGCCGGAGAATCACCCCTCGTCGACTCCCTTTCGACTTACAAGCATCGCTTATACCCCTAGCCCGCCCAAGATGGTCTCCTTCGACATACGAAAAGGGACGTGGAAGTCCATACAAACAGCCTCCACATTTATGTCAAGCGATTTCATAGGCAATAAATGGCGAGTCCACGAATCTATCGGGAAATACGGCATGCTAGTCATTGCTGGCGGCGCGATCATCTCGCCAGTCATGCTCGGAATCCTTGCTCTCCTCTGGGTTGGAAAGGGTCCCGGAAGCGGCGAGTCTGCTTCTATATCATGGCGCTACGTCGTGCTAAAGGGCTGGGTCACCGAGGCAGTTACATTATGCTCGCTCGTCATCCAGGTCTGCACCAGCGCCCAAGCTTTAATATGCACGAGTCTGGCGGCGGCGACGCTTCTGGAATCCACAGGCGTCCCCCTTTCGCAGGTCGCGGAGGTTTCCACGATGCGAGGCACAAACAGCGGGCCTTGGAGACTGGTCTTTCTTATGTTCCGGTCCTCGGCCCGTAGATTGCCCTCCGTGCAGTTGCTTCTGATGCTGGTCCTCTTCCTCGGGACGTTGGCGACGCAGTTCGTCTCCACCATCCTCGTCGCGGACCTGGACGTCTCTTCCATAACGGGCTACGCAAACTACACGCGACTAAACCTAACCATGACCCGCGCTATGCAACAATTGTACCAGCCCACGGTAGCTCAGTGGACAATGAAGCCAACTGATTACTCTTCCTTTGGCGAGATTCCCTCGGGAATCAGCGTGGAGCCGAACGCCCAGGGCTTCAGCGACACGGGCAACGTCAGGAGACTCTTCGTACCTTTGCAACATGAGAATAGAACCAACCTGCACCACTACGTTGGCGGCGCCTACGGGATCAATACCAGGGTGGCCTGCGCCCCTCCTGTCCTGGATGGACGGTTCGAAGCTATCGACCCAGGTTCGATGCCGCTGCCTTTCTTATTGACGATGATAGGGAATATATCATACGAGGCCACCTTTGCCAACGCCGGGATCGACGTCCCATCGCTATGTGCGGATGGAACGTGCTTGCCCAAGCAGTTCAACTGTACTATGCCGACCTCTGGCATACCCGGAAGAGTAGGGACGTATTCCTGTATCCCCGATCTCTCCAACGTTATCGACGCGGACAACATGACCTTCTTCCCCGATGGCCGCAACAGTCCGGTCACTCCCCATTCGATGGTATTCCTAGTCACGCGAAACAACGGGTCTTTCGACGACTGGACCTTCGTGAACAACGTCAGCGCGATCCCCGACAACCCTCGCCGCGACGGCGAGTGGGCCAGTTGGAACCTGGGCGACAACGTCAAACTCGACGCGTCGATATGCTTCTCCGAGCTCCTATGGGACTATTCCCACGTCGACATGTCGACCTCCCACGACACCATCGAGCCAGCCGTAACCCTCGACCCCAAGACCCGAGCGAAAGACTCGACCGCCGCGCGCACGCTCCTCGGCGTGAACCCCAACGCGACGAGCGCGGCCGACAGACAACTACTCACGCTCAACACGGTGTCAAACTCGACGACGGACAGCAGCAACCTGCTGGTGAGCTACCTGAACGGGGCCATCAACTCGGGCATCTTCGGGCTCTCGACATACCCGTCGGGCGTGACCATCAACGGCGACGGCGCGAGCTACGGGTACTCGACCATCAACCCGTTCTACGACTACCCGACGGTGGTGCAGGACGTGCTGAACACGACGAACCGGCCGGCGCTGGCCCTGCAGGGCATGCTCACCATCATGGCGATGACGCTGCACTACGCGCAGATAAATCTGCTCGACATCGAGGACGACGTGAGCATTACCACGTCGGTGTCCGCGACCATTCCCGTGCGGTTTACGGGGCTCGCCGTGACCGCGGGCATCGTGTGCGCCAATCTGGTGTGTATAATAATTATTACAATCCTTTTCGTGGCGCGGACGAACCATTCCAAGCAAGGACACTTCTGGCACACAATCTCGCAGCTGATCTCGGACAAGACCGTGCACATCCTGCAGGCCAGCCCCGAGTCGAGAGACGACCAGGTCAGGAAGGAGGTGCGGCCGGGTGACCCGGTGGTGGTCATCGGCAGGTGTAAGAGGACGGGGAGGGTCCAGGTTCTGCGGAAAGAGGATGTCGATAAAGAAATCGTATAGTGAGGATGATATTGATGATACCCCCTAACATATTTAAATATTTCTGTTTTCTTTTTCTAGCGCTTCATTACTGTATTATAAGTGCAATACTATTCTGGAACGATGATGAATGTAATAAATAGGTAGACCAGTCTCATCGTCTCAATCATCGCATCTGTAGCCAAGCTTATTCACACAGCGTAAACTTGAATTGTTGATACTTTGATTAAGTTTTATTAAGGCATTAGGGACGTTCGACTCGTTCTATTTCTATCGCAGCATCATCCAGGCGTGCTGTCGAGTCGTCGTTATTAAAAGTCATAAACCAGTCTCGAATATATACAGAAAAAATTATGTGCTCATGAACATGAAGCTTGTAAATGCGTCGTCCCTTGCCCCATTAAGGAGAATTAGGGGGCGGCAGGGGGTTAGGAGTTTTATTCAAAGTTTACTTCCCGAGTCAGCTTAGATAACGTACTATAGAACTACTGTTAGTATGTTGAAGTATGCAGTCTTTACGAATAAACTCACCGGAATAAACAGGTATGGCACCTGCCGCTCATATTCAGTCCACGCCTCGCCGTACTTGATCTTGCAACGCTCAATGTCTCGCCATGCGCGATGTGTAATCATGCAGCAAAAGAAAACTGGGTAAAACCAGGGGAAGGGGCTGCTGAAGCCCGTTATTAAGCCCCAGCTAATAGCGAAGAAGGCATCGCAGGTGTAATGTATCTTGCGCGCGTATCCGTACCAGCCGTCGACGAGAAGCTTGTCGCCTGTCGGAGTTTCGATAGTTTTCGGGTTCTCGATATAGATCCAAGGAAGTGCGGGGAACGTGTGGCGCTTCGTCTGATTTCCGCCCTCCATGGCCCGAAACGCATTCTTCTGCCCATTGGTTTGATCCCAGACTATGTACACGCCGATATATGCAACGAAAAGCAACGCCAGAGCGTACTTGTTCCAGGCGTACTCCGCAGGATCGTGGTTAGCGAGATAAAGGGTGCAGTGGCAGTACGAGAGAGGAACACCAGCCATGTTCCAGAAAATAAGCATAAATCCCCACTTCTCATAGTACATGTCCCAGGTTGTGATGATTAGTTGTTCACCCTTGGAGCAGGCGTTGGCGTAGAGATAGTGAGCCATGACCAAGAATAGGACCTCGCCTGAGACGTAGCCATAATTCTCATACTGACGGGCCGCAGCGGCACTGCTGAGTCCGAAAAGGATATACCAAGGGATACGAACTTCGTAAAACATCTTGAAGTCGAGAATGCCGAACATGCGCGGATTTAGCTCTGCACCCATAAAGAAATCGTAAATAGGGTAGCCGGTCATTCGGTGCTGTGCGCCGCGGTAAATCGCCGAGAAGTAAGCGGCGAAGGAGCACAGGAAACCGGAGAGGATGGCGACAGACAGGAGAGGTCCAAACTCGTCGAGAAAGGTGTAGATCTTGAATAGGCCGCTGAAGTGCAGCACTGCCATAACGGCGATGGTGAGATAAAAACTCGTGTAGGCTGAGCAGTAGTACTTGAGCTGCTTGCCTCCCTCGTGAGGAAGAGGCTTTCCCTCGCCCCAGACGCCAGGCATCAGACAGTAGCAAGCTGCCTCGAAGATATAATAGACCCAGTAGATTTTCCACGCTCGTAAGGAAGGGAATGCGCCGGTGTAGATAAGATCCCACATGTGTTGGCCGAACTCAGTGAGAGATTCCCCTTCCGCTGGCAACGGCAGCTTGCCATCATAGTAGGTGGCACCAATCCACATGTAGTACATGAGCGTAGGGAACCCAATCATAGCGGCGAGGGTGCCTAAGCTACCGCCGAACTCGAAAACGCCAGAGTGATCGACCTTGGGGTCCATACCCGGCATCCAGCCGTCAACAACCTGCTTTCTCGTGGGGTGTCCAATAGTATGTTCATTGGCATGTCCATTCGTAAGCCCGTTCGCGTATCCGTTGGCCTTTTCGTTGGCATTTTCATTGGCATACCCATTTGAGTTGCCATTCTGTTTGACTAGTTCCTCTGCCTTAGAATTCAATACGGCGGCGAGCTTCTCCTCGGGCACAGGACTGAACTCCTCCTCCTTCGGCGTGGTGGCATCGGAGTCGTCTATGTTCTCGACGAATTTGCCAACTCCGCGACGTCGTACAGATCGTGACCTAGTGGACCTAGTTGTTTCGGCAGCCGAGCTTGAATCGCCATCGTCGGACGCGCCATCAATCGGGGGGAACTGGGACTTTCGTCGCGTCGACCGACGGCCAGGAGTTTCGACCATACCATCAAACAACTCCTTTTTCCTGAACGGCGGCACCGCACGTTAGCAAATTGCTATCCCATAAGTCTCTTCATTGCAGCATATCAAGAAGGAAAGCTGCCGCCAATCATACATCCTGTCGCCAATCCCTCAAATCCCCCTATCCTCGTCACCCGTCGCACGACCGCGATAAACAAGTACACATACCTAGGAGTTGCGCGTAAAGAATATCTTGTAGACATTCTGAAAGAATATTGAAAATTGCTGAAGGAATGGACAACGGGCAATTCAATGCTCGTCAGTTGGAAAAGTACTGCAGCCTAAGATGGGACTGGGAAACGGACAGATGACAGGAAAAAAGACAATCTCATTAGCGGCTTCCTGCTTGTTTTTGCTTTTGGCCACCCTTTAGCCCTTTTTTTTCTTACCCGGTAGTCAGGGGCAGCAGCTCCGATGGATGCGACTTGCCAGCCAATCCCAGCACTGAATTGGGGTCCCACTTACCCCATCTGTACAGTTGGCGGTTTTGTACCCGTGACCTACCCTTATGTAACCTCCCTATTTCCCTTTAGTTACAAATGCAATTAAATGACATTACATTGAACGAACAGGTCGTCGATCACGTATCTGCGAAGTATTACATCTAAAGGTTTTCAGCACAGAATTAAAAAATTGGTATCAAGGCTCATTAACAGTCTTCGCTACCTAATTTAGACTCGCTTATATTGAGCTACCTCTCCTCAATCGAACTAGCGTAGCCATCTTTGGTGTTTCCCAGCTCGGAATTCGCACTTCTTGGCGAGTCGCCGCGTTCCTCGTATTCTGCGACGGAGTAAGATCGGCTGCTCTCATCGAAAACTATCTCCTTCGGGACCATTTCTTCCAGAGTCATATCTTCTGAGGCCTTCTCTTCTTCTGAAGCTATCCCCTCCTCTAAGATCATCTCCTCTTCTGAGACCATTTCCTCTGGAGCTATCTCCTCTAGGACTATCTCTTCCTCTGAGACAACTTTTGAGACAACTTCCTCCGGAATGGGCTCTTCCTTTTCAGCCATCTCCTCTATGACTATATCCCCCTCTAAGACCATACTCTCATCTACACCCATCTCCTCTTCCAAAGCTATCTCCTTTGTGAATCTCTCCTTTGAAGCCATCTCTTCCTCTGAGACTATTTCTTCTATTATACCCACCTCCGAAACTGCTTCCTTTGGAACCATCTCTTCTTGTGGACCTATCTCCAGGACCATTTCTTTTGAGGCTATTTCCTCACTTGGAACCGTCTCTTCGTCCAAGACAATTTCCTCATCTGGAACTATCTCTATAATCATCCCCTCTTCAATTTGGCTACTTGCTCGTGGCAGCGAGCCGCCATTCGCTGTCTCAGTGGCATCCAAGTCATTTGCATCCACTGGCCGTTCCTCCATATATGAGCCATGGTCTGAGTCTAACACTTCACTACTCGGTAATCTTTCGCGAGATCGTCTGTTCGATTCTGATACTACCGATTCTATAACAGGCGTTAGTATTCCTGGTGACTTTAGATTGCGGACTAATGTTACCTATAGTATTATCTGGTATGAGGTGTCGGTCGGCACTTCCACTTACCTCTTCTTCAGAGCCTCTTCTCTTCTCCCGGGGGGCTCTCCTCCTTGCTACTCGGACCGTTGGTTCCGGGGCCCTAGGTGGCGGTGGTGGCCCTGGAGGCGAGGATCGTCTCCTAGCCCGAGGAACTGCTGTTTCTTGGGAATATGATCGAATCGCCTTAGCCACATATCGTTCTAATTCGCGGGTATCGTCAATAGTACTGTGCGATATATCCGCCATTGATTCCGACTCGCTGGTTGACTGCTTGCGCCTCTGGTAGTCGGCCAGTTCATGCCTGAGTTTTTTGACTGTCGATACCCAGTTTTGAAGTTGTTCTTGGAGCATCTCGCTACATTAATTGGATTAGTAGTGAAACGCTAACCAGTGTATCATTACACATACAGTCTTTCATCGTTCGCATTATTTCTTATCAACTCTTCATACGAGAATAAGTTGCACAGTAACATTACATTGGCTGTCGCACTTTGGAGACTCAGACGCAGCTCCGGTAAGTCCGGTTTCTTCCAAAGCCACAGTATTCGAGCCCGCAGTGCATTAAAGGGTGCAGTGCCGGTGCCGTTGACTTCGATAAAGCGCCTGACAAGACGAGAAAACCCTCTCCTAACGAGTCTGCATTGCCTTACAATTTTACGAACCAGCGAGGCTCTCTTAGCCTTGAACTTCTCGTCCAGCTTTTCGGTGGAGTCCTTCGCCAAGTCGTGAAAATAACGCAATTGATCAGTAAATATCGACGTTTCAAGTATGAAATATTCAATTTCCTTCGGGGCAGACCGTATAGTCTCCACGCAAGCAACCAGCTCTCTGGTCGACTTTACCAGATAACCAGTCAGCTGCATGATGGCCGAGAGGCTGCCGATAAGTGAGAGAGCCTCCGCCATGGCGCCGACAGTCAGACGTCGGTTTTAGCTGTCTAAGATAACCTTCATCTTTCAAAGGGGGGGGTTTTCCATTGATAAAGTCTTTCTACATCGTTATTCTCACCTTCAAAAATTGCCGTTACGATCAGGCAGAAATACACAGCCAAGTTAGTGGAGCATCTAAGAGCCTTGGGAAAAGAACATGGAGTGGGAGTTCCTCCATTCATTCGACAGGCGATGGCGTGAGAGCTCCCCCGCATGTGCTTCAGGCTGACTATTACCGTAGATTAATTGCGGCTTTGAGGCTCTCCAGTCTGCCGTGGTCCGGTATGCATGCATCGCGCCATTCACGCCACCATCTGCGCTCTGGGTCGATGCGACTCTGCTCCAGAGGCTCAAGTTCGTAGCCTTACCATTCTCGGTGAGCATGTGGCGCGGTACCGAAAGACCGGATCGTCAAGTTGATTCTCTTCATGCTTCTATTAAAAGGAGCAGCGTTTACGAGTTTCTATCTGAAAGCTTTCAGCTTCCTTTCCCCCCGGAAGCTGTAAACAATTTTCCAACCTCCCGAAATCTATTCTCTTACTAATGACGAAGACAAAAGGGCGTAGTAAAAGCCTCGCCCTTGGCATCGGGTTTGTGATACTCCGAGGATGACCCGTCTGACTAACAAGGGTAGAGATTGCAGCTCATATCACAGTTGAGAGGTAATTCGACTTATTGAACGATATATTACGCTTTTTCAACAGGTAATTGAAGGAAACAAGATGCCAAGATTTACTGGTCTTCTCAATTAAACTAGGATATTATTAATATATGCCGGAATTAAGACTAAAAGATAAACGCGCAAGTCACCTATCTCTTGCTGACGTCGTTATCTTTTTCAATTCCTTGTTAGCATTGCGGAGTTAATGGTTCATGAACTACGGCAGTGCCCGCCTCCTCATTTTCTGTCTGCCATTTTCTGTCCGCATCCGATACTGGAGATGTATCGAGACGAGCCGATTGGAGATATCTTACGTACATCCCTGTGCCAAGGCCAGCCTATAACCATCTATAGACGTCAGAAGCGACATTTCGCCCGCGGCGCAGGGCGCAATGCATGCTGACCCGCGTGTAGACGACTTAGATAAGACTTCCGGCCAAGGGCGCACAGCCTTACAAGTTACCGACTAGTTGGGACCTGGGTGCCTGGTAGCTCTTGAACCGTCAAGCGGGGTTAGAATGGTTTATTGTGGCCCGGCTAGCCCTGATATCTTTAGTATCTTCAACAACAGGCGGTAAACCACGTTTTTGTCCGTCGGCTTTTGGAGTCGCACCCACGCTGTCATGGATGTTATTCGCGGAGTGGTTCCCGACGTTAGCTCTCGGGTTGTTATCTCTGGCAATCATAACCACCTACCACTTCCGGCAAATACCTCGACAGATACTACTGTGATCTAATCCTGCCATCTTGCGGTCCACACGATACTAGCGATTTTTTTTTGTTCTCATATCTCTCAGAGATCTACTATGCGCCCTATCTTGGACCTATATGCTCCGCCTAACGGGTGAATACAATGGGGTACGGCAGGTATCGCCTCGGTTTCGGCCTAACAAACGTGCGATACCGCGTTCCTACATGGCTGGGGCCCCTCGTGTGACGGCCGGCTAGATGCTGGTGGTAAGACGTGGCTAGCGAAGGCCAAGCTTGGAGTATATATATAATCATAGTAATCAGTCAATGCCAGTGTCACCCATCGTCGGTCGCTTTGCCCAGGTTAGCAGGTTAGGTATCCTTACCCCGGATTTCAGACATGCTTTGGCTATCACTTGCCGCTCTAGCGGTGCCAATCTCCGCCTCCGGCCTACCAGTCAAACTCGAAACACGCTCAGAGCTTAGCTCGCGGCTTGCAAATATCCATGTGTCATTTGAGGCTCCGGTCGATGGTGTCATAACGTATACCTACGGCCGCTGTCATGAAACCAAGCGCCATGAGGCCCATCATACAGTCGGCCGTGGCACGGGCGCCAAGGACTCACGATTGGTTTGGATCCTGCCGGACGGCGTGAGGTTCGACGGATGTATCTCGGCATGGGATGAATGGGGATCTTTAGTCGGCCGCAGCGAGCCGCAGCGCGTAGGTAAAAGGGGTTTAAAGAGACGTGGTGCTTATACCATTGAAATGACCAATGCTACGGGGATCGACGCTTGGGGTCCCTGGTTCGATGGCGTCGAGCTGCTCAAGGACAAGGAGATCAGCGCCTTCGATGCTAACGATGCCAAGTCGAAAGATGTGGCTATCGTAGGCGCCGGCATGGCTGGGTTGATGACTTACCTAGTTCTCAGCCAGGCTGGACTGACAAATGTGCGACTGATTGAGGCTAGTCAACGGCTCGGTGGCAGAGTTCATACTGAGTACCTTTCGGGAGGACCGTTCGACTATTCCTACCAAGAGATGGGGCCGATGCGATTTCCGGAGACCGTGAAATATGATAACGAGTCTTATAACATTACAGATCACCAGATGGTAAGTCGTTCAGTCTACGTATATAATTATGCTCTCAATTACTAACCAAAATGAATAGGTCTTCCAACTGGCTGCCGAGATGAACCGGATTAACAATAACGACAAGAACTTCAGCGTTGATTTCATCCCCTGGATCCAGTCAAATAGCAACGGGCTCTATTATCACAATGGAATCAAGCTGGACAACGGCTTGCCGCCTACCATAGCCCAAACCCGCAACAACTCCGCTCTCACCGTCGCGAGCGTTTTAAACCCGTCAACTGAGGCGTTAGAAGAGAAGGCTGATGCCATCACTTCGAATACCACTTTCATGATCGAGTTAGCGAATAACACATTTAAGGCTCATAAGGACTTCTTAGGTAAGTGGTTACCTCGTCATTTGGACTCGCAAGGAATTCTAACATGATTGTAGTTAATGGCCTTGGCGGCCTCGGCGGTGATACTTGGTCGGAGTTTGCTTACCTGGTGAACTACCTCAATGGAACTTTAAATGATACTGACATTATCACCGGTGGCGACGGTGCGAGCTCGTTTTGGGATTCCGTAAGTTCGCATTGAAGCGTAACCTCTCATACTTCTCATACTCATATCCGCGCAGCTTTATGATGGGGTGTACTTCTCGGCCGCAACTTGGAAGACCATCGACGGAGGTACGTGCATTCTCGTTATTTCCACCAATTGTCCCCCCTGGCTCACATTAACCAGGCTTGAGTCGACTGCCGTCGTCATTCCACCCACTGGTTGATAACGTAACCACAATGAACCGCAAGATCGAGCGCGTGGAGTGGGTCGACGACATCCAGCGGGTCAAGCTTCAGTGGAAGGACAACTTTACCGACAAGGTCTTCCAGAATGCGTCGTACGACTACGCGGTCTTCGCGCTCCCCTTCTCCATGGTCAAGAAGATGAGACTCCCGTGTAAGCCCAATCCCCCTTCATTCCTTTCAACTAAATTAACCGTGCCTTCCAGCTATGCCACCCACCATCTCCAACGCCATCGACAACATGCCGTTCACCGCTGCATGCAAGGTGGCCCTGGAGTACAAGACGCGGTTCTGGGAGCACTACGAGAACCCGATCGTGGGCGGCTGCTCCACGTCGACGGATATCCCCGGTGTGGGATCCATCTGCTACCCGTCGTACAACATTAACGGCACGGGGCCCGCGACGATGCTCGCCTCGTACATCTCGGGCGACTGGGGCGCGCGCTGGGTGTCGGTGCCCGAGGAGGAGCACGTCCAGTACATGGTCGACGCCATGGCCGAGATCCACGGCCAGGTCGCGTACGACGAGTACACGGGCAACTACAACCGCCGCTGCTGGATGCTGGACCCGTACGAGGGCGGCAGCTGGGCTAGTCCGACGATCGGGCAGCATCAGTTGTACCTTCCGGAGTACTTTAAGACTTATAATAACGTAAGCCTCTATCTCTATCCCGAACTAAAGTTAGGAACGAGTAAACTGACATCACATTTTTCCCATCGCAGATGATCTTCGTCGGCGAGCAGACGTCGTATACGCATGCGTGGATTGCTTCGGCTCTCGAGTCGGGTATCCGGGGTGGTGTGCAACTGCTTCTCGGTAAGTCAACTCTTCTATTCTCCTTATTTGGGCTGTCTAGGTACTAACGCTGGCGTCTTAGAACTCGGGCTCGTGGACGAGGCGAAAGCAACGGTCGAGAAGTGGATGGCGAGGTGGATCGATGTTGTGAGTCTAATTTACCCCTTACTGCGGGTGGTCTTTGAGGTGCTAACCATAAGAACTAGTAGTAAATGCAATTTGCATCCACTTAGACGAAGAATTGGAATTCTCAGTTCAACCCATAGGCGAGTAAAAAAACCTGAGGGGCAACGGCGAAGTTCACACTAGGTAGATAAAAAGCATATCAGTCAATCGATTAATACTACCAATAGCCATTTGCGAGTGCTGGTTGTGACATGTTGCATCGCTACAGGGCAGATACTTCCCTTCACTCTTCAATTATTTCCTAGACCGCTTCATTCTTGGCTAAAGAAACGGAATACTGCATCCAGGGCGGCATGGTAGCTTATGACGAAGAAAATGTTTCATTTAATCAGAAAAGAAATCTAAAAATACTCAAAGAATCATGGCGTGGTATAGTATATCCCAAGATGTATCCCCAATCCCACACCTCAGCCCGTAAACGCACACCAGGTTCTCCAGATAGACGACTAGACCCTTAAAAACACCTAACCTACCTACCCAGTATATAGTCATCCAGTCATTAAATCGTAGCCATGTGAAACAATATCGTTACCTAGACCAAGGTAACCTCCCTGAACTCCGGATCACCCGATAACGCCTCGCCTTGCATAAATCCATGAAGATACGTTCCTCCAACAAGATGGTAAGTCTGTGAGTCTGCCTTTCGAGCAGGCCGGAGCATCAGAGGCACCCTTGAGCCCTGAATAATCCAGACCAAGTCCCCCTCTTGACACGACAGAGAGCCACAGCCCAGATGCCCACGTGCCGTCCTAAATAGACGTAGGTTCAGAGAGTGGGTAAAGGAGGTCTCAAACTCGGCAGCTCTTTGCTCCTCCTCTTCGGATGGATCGTCCGCACACATCTTCAGCCACACGTAAAAGGAGTTCTCCCAAGGCTTCTTGATCGGAACCGTGCAAGACGGGTCTGTGTCGATGAGAAGCGTGCGCCAGAAAGCATCCTGGTAGTCCCTTTCTGGATATTCCTGCTCGAGCTCTCTAAGCAGGCTGAGCCACCCAGCGCATGCTTTGGATCGGTTGACCTCTTCCTTCGTTTCCCCGACCTGCGTGATAGTATCGATCTCGAATCCACGTAGAGTCAGGGCATCACCGTCACCGATCTGTTTGAAGCATGGAAGCGTTCCAGCAGCCTGGTATCTAGTATATCCCGTGATTCGGAGGCCTACGTCCCTTTTCACGCTCCAGTCAGGTACCCATGTTGGCAGTCCTGTGATCCTCCTAAACTCGTCACCTTCGGCGTGAGCGAGAATATGTAAATCGTTGGAACGGTCGATGATATATTTAGCAACATCCGTGAAAACTCCCGCCACATCCCTCTGGTAGTCGGGGCCGAGATAGATGGGATAATTCTGACCTGCTAAGCCGAGGAGTGAGTACACCTTGTCGTGATCATACTTGGCGTCGTATGTGCGGCACCTGATCAGGCTGTGCAATAGAACGTCCCCTGTCCTCTTATTAAGATCATTCTTGATTGCGGCTAGCTTGGCTGGTTTCTTGTATGAGAGCGAACTGGCACTGTTTACAGGTGTCCGCGTCGACAGGAGGCGAGAAACGTGAGCCATAGAATCCCAGTCGAAGGTGTAGTCTCCGCACAAGACGGTAGTGCTCTGGGCTAAGACGAGCTCCTGGACCACCCACGCCCTTTCAAACCACCGTTTTTCAAATAGCAAACTCAACGCCCTCCAATGCACGGGGCTATTTGCATGTCCCAGCCATCTCAAATTGTGTTTGTTCTCGACTTCCTGAGGCTTTATTCTAGATAAATCCTCATCTGACAGCGAGCTCAGGGCGTTTGTGAGTTCCCAAGCAGGCCCCGTGAACTCATCGGCGGGACCGAGCCATATAATGACACATTTTGCCGAACGATATATGTCCGCCATGATGCTGACTTGCTGGCAACGCTCGGCATTATTATCCTGGTCTATGCATATCGCATCGATCCAGAGATCTCGACCATAGTGTTCATCCGGATCAAGTTGAGTCAGGCAATTAAAGAGATTCTCCATCACCAATAATTGTCTGCCGTTGCAGACTATGACATGGTCGTTCTCGGCATTGCCGTGGTCCTCGGGTTTCTCTTGGTGGAGAGCAAGCTCCCATGTATAAGAAAGCGCATCGTAGCAAATACCTGAGTCACCCAAATTGGCGGTGCGAATTTGACATTCTAGCAAGCCATCTGGTCTGGTTCGAAGAATCCTAAGAAGCCGAATGAGCTGGTGGGAGGCCTTTTCATCAAATGTGCTGTCATCGATGCCTTTTGAAAATCTGCGACGCTGGTGATGGTTCCGCACGTGAAGCGGCACAGATGCGTAGGAGAAATGTTCGAATTTTTCATCTGATTTCGGTTCCGGTTCCGGCTCAGCCTGGGTCTGCTTCGATGATTGGCGTCGTTTGATAAGTCGAGTCCAGCTCTTCCCCAGTGTCAAGCAGCTAATAAAGCACCACATTTCTGCGGGGAAACAAACCCATTGTCGGGGATGTTCTGTTTGCGCAGAAGAAAGTGATTGTCATTTATGACCCGGTCGACTTGAGGCCAACATCGTGCTTTTTATTTGGCGGCCTCGATTGGTGCGACCGACCCAACTGGTTGGTGGTGGCTGAGCGCCACATGTCGATCTGTAGGTGCTTAAGCCCCCTTACAACGAGTTACTGCATCCTAGGTGTAGCTATCGTCAGTACCCAGATAGGCAGGCAGCTGATCATTTCATTCAGAGACGATTACCAGACCTATACGATCCGAGGGGGTAATTTCCGCTTCTCCCCTGCTCTCTTCGAAATATATAAGCCTCTGTAACTCGCAACCAGGTAACCCAAATGGAAACTACCACAGCAGAAACAAAATTAGCAGTATGGCAACACGAACCTTTATGTACCAGGCGGTAGCCGGCTACTTCCATCACGACGATGAGGAGACGGGACCACATCATCCCCGAGCCGTGAGTTGTTTTCTTTGATAATACGGAGTTGAGCATATTCTGATCTATATCTAGAAAACACGACTGGGTATGGGTTTGATCGATCGTACTTACGATACGGACGCGACATTTGATCCCGAACGTACCAAGACCCAGTGGGATCGTTTTCTCTACTTTATAGAGCATCAAAATCAACAAGAAAAAGGCAAGGTCCAATACAAGATAGTCTTCCTCATCAGGCACGGCCAAGGATACCATAATCTTAAGGAATCCCAGGTAGGGTTCCGAGAGTGGACTGTAAGTATCCCACACCTCTTTTGTATTGCGCCTTCGGGTAGTTAAATGTGAGTAGGATCACTGGGCGCTCAAGGACACCGACGACATTATATACTGGTCTGACGCCCTCTTGACGGGAATTGGGAGGGAGCAAGCAAAAGCGCTGAATGATTTCTGGAAGGAGTCAATCAAAAATAAGACAGTCCCGGTACCTCAAAAGCTTTACACCAGTCCCCTCACGCGCTGCCTCGATACGACCAAGTACACGTACTCGGGACTGCCCGGCCAAGAGTTCAAGCCAGTCATCAAGGAGAAGCTGAGAGAGCGGAACGGCAAGCACACTTGCGACCGTCGCAGCACAAGAAGCATTATCTCAACTAATTACCCCGAGTACGAAATCGAAGCTGGTTTTGCAGAGGACGACGAAGAATGGCGACCAGACCATCGCGAGACGGAAGCGGAAATTGCCGACCGCGTGAGACAGCTCTTGGACGATATCTTCACTAACGAAGACGAGACCATCATTTCGTTCACGGCCCATTCGGGATTGATTCGGGCTTTATACGATGTCACGGGTCATAAAGACATTTGGGTGGGGGCTGGCGCAATGGTGCCAGTGCTGATTAGAGCAGAGGAGCACACAACCATACCCAAAATGTATCACGATGTATATACATATATGAATGGGTGGTTAGGGAAATGGATCGTATTAGATTAGGTAATTAGGTAAGTAAAGTAGGGTTTCTTAGGTAATACGATATAGATGAAGATAGCAGTAGATACCAACTGCCATAGAGAATAGACCAACATAAATGGCAACTTCCTCCCACTTACGCTACTTCCGAAGCGCATAATATTCCAGGGTTCTCATTACGCTGCATCTGTTCTTGGGATATGGAAGGTGCGATATAGGCGCACTATGAAGATATCTAAGCTCAGGAGGCAAGAGGGGCACTTCCACCCTTTTATGTCTTAAGCTCAAGCATCATCAAAATCCCAACTCTTTTTCTTCTCTATTCTGAGGATAAATGTTGACATAGTACATGAATTAACGTGTAACTATAGACTCAAGAGTTTCATACGCATCTGTTTTCTTTTCCCTACAAGTCGTTGACATTCTAGTCATCTTCTATTCTATTATTTACGAAGTCGAGGCCGTCAGTTTCGGTTTATTGACACTGTGGAATCAAAGAACACCAGCTACTTCATTTCCTTCATTTTCAATCCGCTATAATTGAGTTCAGGTAGCCTAGCCTGTGCATCTCTAAGCTCCTGTCATGTTTGCCCGCCTTCGCTCGGCACAGGATTTGCCAACTCCTGTAAGGAGCGATTCTCCTCAAGCCTTCAGGAAGCATCGTCTATTCGTTAGCGAAGATGAAGACGATGCCACCCGTCCTTCGACCCCGAAAATAAAAAGGCGCACGTATTACTCTGTGGCCCCTATCTTCGAGAAACACAAGAGACCTAGAATTGACGAGGATGACAACCCACAACGTCGTTTCTATTCTTACCGTCGACGTCCCAGCCCGTCTCCGGACCCGGAGCCACCTCTAATCACCGAGACCGCCGGTAAGTTTTTGTGAGCAAACATTCATGTACCCCAAGCACTTTTTTCTTTCTTTCTCAATTTTAGCATAAATGTGTTTCATTCTCGTAGCTATCTGCCTATGTGTCCCAATGCCCTCTATAATATCATAAACGCCATTAACCCTTCCCAATGAACCTGCTAACTCCCCAATGCGATAGAACGCTATGCATATTTGAGCGCGACACTCCACAGCGCTGCAATAGCTGGCCTTGAAGAAGTCGGAGCGGAATTGACCGCCACTGCCGAGGGCGATATCCGCGCCAACCGACAGAATCTGGCCTCGCTCGAGGCGCGAGGCAACAAGCTAGTAGGGCCGCTGCAGGACCTAACTGTCGACTACAGGGCGACGAACAAGAATGGCCGAGAGCACGCCGTCGCCGTGGCGATTAGTGAGGCCGCCGCCGCCTTTGAGAGAAAGCTGGAGAACACTAATGCCGAGCTCGACATTCTCTGGGCCTCTTAGGAGGAGGCACAGGCTGAGGTCGAGGAGCTCGGCCGAGAGATGCAGTTGCTATCTCGAAACGGATTCGACCGCACCGTGTCCGACGAGACGCGCCCCGGAGGTGATAAACTGACCAGGGGAATCGCCCCTGAAGCTTCGGCTGCCCATGATGATGCGATCGTTGAGTTTAAAACGGTTCTGGATGAGGGCAGCAGTGAGGTAGTAGAAGAGATGAGGACGTACGAGGAGGTAAGTCCCCCTATCACCGCCGGCTCCGGGTCCCGCAGGTAGTAGATGGGGTACAGGTGCTGATTCAGCTCCAGAAATTTCTTAAGGAGATTCAAAAGGAGGCCGGGAATATTATGCAATCCTTCCTGAATCACTGAAGATACGGAAACCGTGGGGGCTTTTGCTTGGGTGAAACTAGAAGTGGTGGGTGACCTTCGGGAGAGCGAGAGGCGCGAATTGATGCTGCGTGTCAGAGCCCGCTTCAGCGCTCGTGCGGCACGTCTTGGGGTAATGGACTGCATTGTTATAACCTAGACGAAACCGGCGACGAACTCTGACCTGGCAATCTGATTTAGCTACCCGGGGGAAAGTACAAGTACGATGAGGATAACTTATATTAGAATCTTGAGGCCGGTAATCACCTGTATGGGAGATCATTAGTATACGGCGGCTAGCTATATAGCTGCTAAAAATACTAAAGTCTCCGGTCAGCTACAACTCACCTGCTCCCAACCAACTCCAAAGGAAGCCAATTACTTCATAGTCAATTCTCGAACGGCGCAAGTATGCATTGGCTTAATCCTGATATTAATGTGATTTCTATTGACAGCTCCCTAGTCTGTAATATCTGCATGTTATGCACGAGACCTGATTCGCCGCCTATCTTCGTGCTGTGCCCGAAGGATGTTTAGGATTGCAGGAGACAGGGGGTTTTGTTCATCTATGCAATGCCGGCTCATGTAACCTTCTCTCTAAATACTAGCCCTCTCTGTGTCTCTCTGTGTATACCCGTCTGTGTAAAGAAGAAAACGCGCGAGTCGGGTAGTTTTCGAGAATGCATCTGGAATGCTCGTAAAATGCAGTACCAAGTTTCGCAGGCAACAAACAATTCCGATAAATATTAGATGAACGAACGCCAGCCCGGTACCAAGAAATAACAAGGCGACGAAGAAAACGTCCCGCCATGCAACCGCCAACCCCTTTCTATAGAGCCTTCTTTTTTTCGCGGAGGTAACTCAGCCATGCATGCATATCGTTGTCGTGTCGTCGTGGATCGAATTAGAATGTCGCATCTGGACCTTTGGTTTGTAAAAGATTAAGTAAGAAGCTGAAAGTTGTCGAGAGATTCGCATCCTTTCCCCCCCGCAAAAAGTAAAAATATTCCCCACCCTCAGCTCCCGCATAAGATTATCGTGAGGTGGCGTAAGCGGCAGGCGCAATCCCTTATTTTTAACCATATCGCATGTAGCACAACCAGCTGAAACATGAAACGCGTCCCGGGGTTAAAATCAAGGATCTGCCCAACCTTTTTGTTCGACCGCCGCAGAGACTAGACGATCCGAGAATTGGCCACGATTGCGTATCGCGCATATAGTATCGATCGCGTGTCGGGAAATGCAAGAGAGCTCTACTGCTCCTCTTGCACGACGACACCCCACGGGTGATCTTCGTTGCCGTACATGATGTCACGGAGCCATCCCTTGAGCTTAAGGGTGTAGGAACCGCCGTCGCCTGCCTTGCCCATGGGAATTTCGACGTCCTGCTCGCGGTGGTGGATGAGCGATACGGGTGTGACGAAGAACTAGGTAAGAGTCAGGATATTAGTTCACTGTGCCTATTTTTATTTGATTTTCCTCCAGGAAAACATGGCTGAGGAAGAAACTTACCGCTGTGCCGGCCGCGAACGACTCCAGGATTCTGCCTTCCGAGTTGGCCTCCATCACCTCTTCAATGGTGTACTTTCTCTCGACTATCTCAACCTCGTCACCAAGTCGCTCGCGGGCGAGCTGCAGGATGCTGCGTCGAGTGACGCCGTCCAGGATCAGTCTGTCGTCCAGCGGGGCCGTGATGAGCTGGGTCTTTCCCTCTTTGGTCTTCCACACGACGAAGAAGTTGCTGGCGCCGGCCTCCGTGCAGAAGCCCTCGCTGCCGTACAGCCACAGGATCTGGCCGTACCCGCGGTCGCGGGCCTCCTGTGTGGCGAGCAGGGACGGGCCGTAGTTGGCGCCGACCTTGGCGTAGCCGAAGCCGCCGACCCAGGCGCGCACCATGTCGTTCGGCGACGTGTGCAGCTTCATGCCGCCCGCCGGCGAGTCCATCACCGGCATGTAGCTGGCGATGATGTAGAGGAGCGCCTCCGACGGCGCCTGCACGCCGAGCTGCGCGTGCGTGCCGATGAGCGTCGGGCGCAGGTAGATGAAGCTGCCGGGGCGCTCGCGGGACAGCCATTTCGGGCCGTCGACGGCCATGAGGGCTAAGAGTAGCTTCTCTACCGACTCCGGAGGGAACGTCGGCAGGCTGATGCGCGTCGAGGACATAAGGAAGCGCTTGGCGTTGCAGTCGGGTCGGAACAGACGCAGCTTGCCGTCGAAGCCGCGGTACGCCTTGAGACCCTCGAAACATTCCGTCGCGTAATGCAGGACGGAGGCTGTGGGCATGAGGGTCAGGGGGCCGTAGGGTCTGAGCTCCGGCGTCTCCCAGCCGGACTTAGCTGTCCATTTTACGGTGATCATGTGATCAGTGCAGATTGTCGATCCATTGAGGGAGGTGACGCCGGGAGCAGGGACATCGCGGGGTTCCTTAGTAAAAGTATAACTGATCTTGGTGGCGTCGAGCTCGTCGTACTTTGGTTGCGCCACATGGCCATTGGAATGGTTGCTCTCGGCTATCCTATGGTCAATAGCAGAGGAAGTCAAGTCAAGATCCTGTTCGCCATCGTGAGCCGTCGACGGGATCGCAGAGGGAGCCATGATTGCGAATTTAAAAGGTCTGGTATTGGTCAAGTCGATGGGTGTGTGAGACAGTAGGATATTGATTACTCGGAGGTAAGTCAATTCGAAGCCAATTCAAGATGACGAACAGAGGAGAGACCGGAAGGGCGTGGATCAAAGTGACGGGAAATATATAGAGTATGGAAATTTACCTTGTACCTTGGGTAGCTTAAAACTGAGTTCGCCCCTAAGGAAAAATGCTATGACTCAACCAATTAGAGGCTATCCCCTTAGGCCATGCCCTGGTATCCGTTGAAGGAAAATGGGGACGAACTAGGTATGCGTGTACCTACTGCATTATGTCGTCCGCATTTGAAGCCGATTCATTGACAAGCTGCATTCTACATAGGGCGTGACCCCTGCTGCGACGCCCTTTGGTTCTCGGCTCTCCTTACAAGGCTAGCCAACTGGAGACTGGAGACTGGAGACTGATGACTAGAGTTCAAGACAGCACAAAGGCGAGTTGCAGAATTTGCACTTGACCCCATCGAACCAATTATCCGAGAGTCACTTACGCTACTGCCACCGAAGCGGTTCCCACAAGCCTGGAACCGCTGTGGACACCTCGTCCATGACATAGATATGTGATCAGCATAGGTATTCTGCGACAACAAGCGCTCAGACGATAACAGTCAACTCTATCGCCGTCTCCATACCCAGCAACGTCAGGCGGACAACGCGTCTGGATGATACTACATGGCACATCCAATTCGTTCTAGAAGCTGGACCCGATAGACTAGACAGGTTTTATCTTTTGGTGTGGGGACGCACATTGTTGCAAGTTTTCTTTCTTTTGGGGGAGAGGGGAGTTTTCGGTTGCACACGGAGGCTTAAAATCATGTGCGAAGTGGAGCATGAAACCGACGCCCGCTGATTCGATGCGAAACTGCAAGTTACGACCTCGTACCACGGGACAAGCGTCGCATTGCCGATGTCAAAGTGACCAAATGGCGGGCGAATAACCTTGACATGGATAGATCGGCCATCCGTTCTTCGGATCGTGTATACTGTCTTTCGCCAATTCGGATACGATAAGGAGTCATAGAAGGCATACGCAAGGGTAAAGGACTAATCCGAGATCGCAAGGAACTTTTATACTGACATTCCCCACTAACCGTTCCTCCGGATATGCATGTCGACTCTCTATTCTCGAGGCCGGAGCAGGATATTGAAATACTAAAAAGAAAAAGGGGGACCAAGTAGTGCGAGCCAGGGCCAGGGTCGCGGTTAGATCCAGTGTGGAATTGTGCCGCCCGTTTCGGTCTACGAAAAGATGGTGTGAAAAAGGCCGTCAATTGCCGTCCATTGCCTTGGCTGGCCGGTCTGCCACAGTTAAGACCTGCCACAGTAAGAACTTGGCGCGGTTTTCACCAACAGTGAATAAATTGCTATCTTATCGTTGCATACAGGTGCGCTAGCGCCATCGGATCGGTATTTGGTGCTATACGGGCTCCGTCTCGTGGGGTTCTTAGCGGTTCTAGCGTCCTTTGAGAACACCACTGACACCACTAACACCACCTACGACATAGTTGCATATCTGCTGCTGTGACACCCATCCAATCTCATCTCCATCTCCGACATACCCCTACGCGCTACTATATTAATGACCACCTCGAGGACTGTCCCGTCCAATGAATACACTCCCCCAGTGTCATTCCAAGAAACGTAATACCTATCTCGTTGATAGGCGTGTGATCGAGGTCGTTTACTACCTAATCAGGCCTTCGCCGGAGCATCGACCGGCTCATAGTCCCTCCATATTAAACCCTCCGGTACTGTTTCCCACTGCTGGCTATTATCAAGCAGCTTCGTCATCTTGCTCCATTCTTCCCTGACCCGGCTTGCTTTCCATTCGCTCCTGGGTTTGACGATGGCTGGGAATGGCCTAGGCTGAACGAGCAAGCCGTTATCCGGAATCAGATCTCTCATATCGGGAATTATCTCCTTCTTGGTTTCCTCGTCTACAGCTCTCTCGAAGTCGAAGGCCCAGAGCATTCGCGATATGGCCAAGAAGAGAGATCTGTCGGCGATATGCATACCTTGGCAGAGCCTGCGACCTGCCCCGAACAGGAAATGGTCACGTTTAGAGGCGTCCGAGTTCATGGCGGCCTCTGCCGAGGTCTGGGAATCATGGGCCCAACGGTTTGGGTCGAACCGTCTGGGATCAGCATGGCGCTTTGGATCATTATGAATCGCCCTGCACCCCATCAGAAACAAGTATCTAGACAAGTAAGCTATTTATATTCGACTAGGCTGCTACTTACCAAACATTCCACATCACCGCGGCCCCCTTTGGAATCGTGTAGCCCATATAGTCATCATCACGAATAACTGCGTGCGGTATGCCAAGAATAGCAGTCGGCATCCACCTCATACTTTCTTTCATACACCCACGGATGTAGGGGAGATCTGGGAGGTCGTTTAGATCCGGGAGTCGGTCTCCACACACCCGGTCGAGTTCGGCTTGGGCAGCCTTTGGCACCTCTGGGAAAAGGATCATTGCCTGCATGAAACCGACCAATGTGGCCGACGTCGTGTCCGATCCGGCTTCTAGGAGCGACCCGCTAACATATGCTGCGATGCCGTCGGAGAAGCCCAGCTCTTCTTGGGCTCGGACGAGATCAACGCAGAAGCACGGCTACACCATAAAGTCAGGCCGCTTTCGTCTTCGTCCCCAAGCTTGATAGGAATTTGGCTCTTACCTTTGCCTTGCCTTCCTGGAGTTTTCTCTTGGTCTCTAAATAGTGACCTACGTACAGGTCATATTCTTTCCGGTGCAGCTCCTTTGAGTATTTCCTCATAGGTAGGAGAGCATCTGGAAGATATCGCAATATCGGGAAGACGTCGAGCAGTGCAGCTGATGCAGAGCCGGTGACCTCGCTGAATTTCTCGAACCCCTGGGTTTTGTAAGCGACAAAATTTCAAGCTGGCAATGGCTTGGTCATTAAACACACATGGAAGAGCTGCTTGAGTCTTGGGTCGTCAATGCTGATAGTACGAAACCCAAACAGCATTTGTGTTGTCAGAGAATTCGAGTATCTCTTAATATGATCGATGAAAGAAGCGGGTTGCTCGAGCATCGCGAGAAGCATCGCCTTGTTCTCTAGATCCTGGTATGGGACGTATGTACGGGCTGCTTTGATATTGAGGCTGTTATGCACGACTTTGCGGATCATACGCCACGTCTCGCCATACTCCTATCCTATAGGTCAGATCAGGAGCTTCACTTTTGCTAAGTGCATGGCAAGGCGTTTGGTGGCGCATCGTACCATTAAAAGCATTCGAAACCCTCCGCTGACTATGTTTCCTAGATACGTTTCCGGCCTCGAGGAGTAAATGTTGCTTCGCTTGTCTAGTAGGTCTTTAATTGCCTGATCAGACGAGAGAACAATCATGACCTGGGTGCCTAGAATCAATGAGTATATCGGGCCGTATTCCTCGGCCCATTTCTGAAATTGGAGATGTCCCTGTTTATTTGGCATCTGGTGGAGGTTTCCGATCAGAGGCAGTGTTGGCGGTCCAGGTGGATATCCCTTCGGCCTCTGGCCAACTCTACTTAGTCGGTAGAGTAGTAGGAACACCGTCGCTACTATACTGATAGTAATCGCCGAGATGGCCATGATGTCGAGCTCTTGCAGTCCGAGGATTACGACTTAAAGGTCTAAAGATAGATTAGAGGCGCGACTTTACCAGCTGGTCATGACATGTTTCAACCTCTTCGATATCTTTATGAGCTTCTGATATCTGTGGCGACTGTCAAGAGCTTCCAGTATGGCACAATACCGCGAGCGGGGATTCTACTACTTGTACTACATGACTATCATTCCGGTTCTTTAGGTAGTATCGAAGAGTATCTGGGTCGATTATTGGCTCGGAACTGTCTCTATCTATGCATATGGGGAGGCAGTTTATTGCGAAGTCTCGGTATGCATGAGATCGAATGCAATCGCATGCGTCAGTCACTTCAACGAGCCCCCTCTTTCATATTACCATCAGACCAACCAGCCTATCGGCATTTTTGCATGAAAGTGCGATTATTGGGGTTCGCGGACGGACCCTGCGCGCGGAGAACAAATATGCAGCCCTAGTAGTCGGTGCGTAGTCGATTCATTGGCCCCTTGACTTTTCTAGACTCGTCCTAATGCCGAGCTGATCTCACGATTGCAACTCAGCCACCAAGACCTACATATTAGCTCGAGGGTAATACAGCTTTGACAATGAGGCCAATTACGTCCGTTGACCGCTCTGTAATGCGAAGCCGGCCCTGGAAATAAGCTGACCTCCTCAAACGTCGTCTCTCACTGTGTAGGGTATTTACATGCACGTATGAGGGCATTTCGCTATCTCCTGTGGTTTTGTCTGGAGCATACCACTATTTACTCGAACCCCATCTTTCACGCTGACCTTCGTAGCATGAGTCCTAATGCGTTGACCGATAGATGCAGGCCAACTTGACATATGTACCTGTTATGTCATCACTTCACAGCTATATCTGACAATCTTACTGCTTCAACTCGAGGGGGAGAGGAAGTTACTTCAGACCATAAATTCGAATGTCATAATTGTTGTCATAATGCCAACACACCTAAGCCAGGTAGTTTGCCTCCGAGTTCTGCTGCTATGAAGGAAAACATGGCTTTATTTCATGAGGACTCACATCTGCGGATATGATTTGTAACATATATAGCTGATAGGTATTATGAATGGTTGATATATATCTAATACATTGTAATTGATTTGGCGAAAAATAAACGTGCTTTGCGCCGTTCCCCTTCTTAAGGGTGATGACGGCCTCCAATATTCTACCTATGTAGCAGTAGTGATAAAAGTAAGAACTATTCTAACAGTCACACCATTGAAGTTCATAGAGACGTAAATCAAGTTGAAGTTGACTTCAGGTTCGCGGGTTGTATCGAGGCTACCTATATATCGCTGGTTTTCCTCGTACGATTGCTGAGCCGCAGCCCTATATACCCACATTGCCGAAAAAAGGGGAACCGGCCCATTCAGGCAGATCTGGGTCGACGGCAACCTTAGCCCCACGTGGGAACACTGCAACCCTTCGCAACATGTACGTGTCTAGAACACACAAGTGTCCGTTGGTAATGATGCGGGAACTCGATGCTGGATAAATTTAAAACAGTGACACAAACCGATACATGGTCGAATGACGCCTAGTAGTCAATGGTTTTCCCGCTACACAGAACTGTCATTTGCAGAATACAGAGCTAGAAGTACCCGAGCTTCGATAGCGGCTGCTCCCTTGCCGAGAAACACCCCCTTAACCCACCGTGCGTAATCTGAGAAGCCAAGAGCGATGCCGCCGACGCGCTATGAGGGCCGCGACGTGGACCCGACGCCCCTAGGCGAGCCTCTGCCATTCCCCTTCTCGACGCGGGTAGCCCCAAACCGGCTGATGAAAGTCGCCATGACGGAGCGGCTGGCGAGCTGGGACCCAGACGACATGGCCGCGAGTGGGATCCCGACGGAGCAGCTGCACAACCTGTACGGACATTGGGGTGATGGTGGTTGGGGCACTATCGTCACAGGCAACATAATCGTGGACCCGACGCACCCCGAGGCCGCGGGCAACATGATCATCGCGGACGGGGAGCCCCTATCGGGTCCCCGCTTCGACGCGTACGCGCGGCTGGCGCGCGCCGGCAAGAGGGGCGGCGCCGTGCTCCTCGGGCAGCTCAACCACCCCGG